>CALYLW010000016.1:4161764-4682478 GCA_944989445.1 Ampullaceana balthica | reverse complement strand
TACTTGTCTTACCTCCTAATGTCTCTATCTCACACACCTGTACTTGTCTTACCTCCAAATGTCTCTATCTCACACACCTGTACTTGTCTTACCTCCTAATGTCTCTATCTCACACACCTGTACTTGTCTTACCTCCAAATGTCTCTATCTCACACACCTGTACTTGTCTTACCTCCAAATGTCTCTATCTCACACACCTGTACTTGTCTTACCTCCTAATGTCTCTATCTCACACACCTGTACTTGTCTTACCTCCAAATGTCTCTATCTCACACACCTGTACTTGTCTTACCTCCAATGTCTCTATCTCACACACCTGTACTTGTCTTACCTCCAAATGTCTCTATCTCACACACCTGTACTTGTCTTACCTCCTAATGTCTCTATCTCACACACCTGTACTTGTCTTACCTCCAAATGTCTCTATCTCACACACCTGTACTTGTCTTACCTCCAAATGTCTCTATCTCACACACCTGTACTTGTCTTACCTCCAAATGTCTCTATCTCACACACCTGTACTTGTCTTACCTCCAAATGTCTCTATCTCACACACCTGTACTTGTCTTACCTCCTAATGTCTCTATCTCACACACCTGTACTTGTCTTACCTCCAAATGTCTCTATCTCACACACCTGTACTTGTCTTACCTCCAAATGTCTCTATCTCACACACCTGTACTTGTCTTACCTCCAAATGTCTCTATCTCACACACCTGTACTTGTCTTACCTCCTAATGTCTCTATCTCACACACCTGTACTTGTCTTACCTCCAAATGTCTCTATCTCACACACCTGTACTTGTCTTACCTCCAAATGTCTCTATCTCACACACCTGTACTTGTCTTACCTCCTAATGTCTCTATCTCACACACCTGTACTTGTCTTACCTCCAAATGTCTCTATCTCACACACCTGTACTTGTCTTACCTCCAAATGTCTCTATCTCACACACCTGTACTTGTCTTACCTCCCAATGTCTCTATCTCACACACCTGTACTTGTCTTACCTCCAAATGTCTCTATCTCACACACCTGTACTTGTCTTACCTCCTAATGTCTCTATCTCACACACCTGTACTTGTCTTACCTCCAAATGTCTCTATCTCACACACCTGTACTTGTCTTACCTCCTAATGTCTCTATCTCACACACCTGTACTTGTCTTACCTCCAAATGTCTCTATCTCACACACCTGTACTTGTCTTACCTCCCAATGTCTCTATCTCACACACCTGTACTTGTCTTACCTCCTAATGTCTCTATCTCACACACCTGTACTTGTCTTACCTCCCAATGTCTCTATCTCACACACCTGTACTTGTCTTACCTCCTAATGTCTCTATCTCACACACCTGTACTTGTCTTACCTCCTAATGTCTCTATCTCACACACCTGTACTTGTCTTACCTCCTAATGTCTCTATCTCACACACCTGTACTTGTCTTACCTCCAATGTCTCTATCTCACACACCTGTACTTGTCTTACCTCCCAATGTCTCTATCTCACACACCTGTACTTGTCTTACCTCCTAATGTCTCTATCTCACACACCTGTACTTGTCTTACCTCCCAATGTCTCTATCTCACACACCTGTACTTGTCTTACCTCCAAATGTCTCTATCTCACACACCTGTACTTGTCTTACCTCCAAATGTCTCTATCTCACACACCTGTACTTGTCTTACCTCCAAATGTCTCTATCTCACACACCTGTACTTGTCTTACCTCCTAAATGTCTCTATCTCACACACCTGTACTTGTCTTACCTCCAAATGTCTCTATCTCACACACCTGTACTTGTCTTACCTCCAAATGTCTCTATCTCACACACCTGTACTTGTCTTACCTCCAAATGTCTCTAACTCACACACCTGTACTTGTCTTACCTCCAAATGTCTCTATCTCACACACCTGTACTTGTCTTACCTCCAAATGTCTCTATCTCACACACCTGTACTTGTCTTACCTCCAAATGTCTCTATCTCACACACCTGTACTTGTCTTACCTCCAAATGTCTCTATCTCACACACCTGTACTTGTCTTACCTCCAAATGTCTCTATCTCACACACCTGTACTTGTCTTACCTCCAAATGTCTCTATCTCACACACCTGTACTTGTCTTACCTCCAAATGTCTCTATCTCACACACCTGTACTTGTCTTACCTCCAAATGTCTCTATCTCACACACCTGTACTTGTCTTACCTCCAAATGTCTCTATCTCACACACCTGTACTTGTCTTACCTCCAAATGTCTCTATCTCACACACCTGTACTTGTCTTACCTCCAAATGTCTCTATCTCACACACCTGTACTTGTCTTACCTCCAAATGTCTCTATCTCACACACCTGTACTTGTCTTACCTCCAAATGTCTCTATCTCACACACCTGTACTTGTCTTACCTCCAAATGTCTCTATCTCACACACCTGTACTTGTCTTACCTCCAAATGTCTCTATCTCACACACCTGTACTTGTCTTACCTCCAAATGTCTCTATCTCACACACCTGTACTTGTCTTACCTCCAAATGTCTCTATCTCACACACCTGTACTTGTCTTACCTCCAAATGTCTCTATCTCACACACCTGTACTTGTCTTACCTCCAAATGTCTCTATCTCACACACCTGTACTTGTCTTACCTCCTAATGTCTCTATCTCACACACCTGTACTTGTCTTACCTCCCTAATGTCTCTATCTCACACACCTGTACTTGTCTTACCTCCAAATGTCTCTATCTCACACACCTGTACTTGTCTTACCTCCAAATGTCTCTATCTCACACACCTGTACTTGTCTTACCTCCTAATGTCTCTAACTCACACACCTGTACTTGTCTTACCTCCAAATGTCTCTAACTCACACACCTGTACTTGTCTTACCTCCTAATGTCTCTATCTCACACACCTGTACTTGTCTTACCTCCAAATGTCTCTATCTCACACACCTGTACTTGTCTTACCTCCCAATGTCTCTATCTCACACACCTGTACTTGTCTTACCTCCAATGTCTCTATCTCACACACCTGTACTTGTCTTACCTCCCAATGTCTCTATCTCACACACCTGTACTTGTCTTACCTCCAAATGTCTCTATCTCACACACCTGTACTTGTCTTACCTCCAATGTCTCTATCTCACACACCTGTACTTGTCTTACCTCCCAATGTCTCTATCTCACACACCTGTACTTGTCTTACCTCCTAATGTCTCTAACTCACACACCTGTACTTGTCTTACCTCCTAATGTCTCTATCTCACACACCTGTACTTGTCTTACCTCCTAATGTCTCTAACTCACACACCTGTACTTGTCTTACCTCCCAATGTCTCTATCTCACACACCTGTACTTGTCTTACCTCCTAATGTCTCTATCTCACACACCTGTACTTGTCTTACCTCCCAAATGTCTCTATCTCACACACCTGTACTTGTCTTACCTCCAAATGTCTCTATCTCACACACCTGTACTTGTCTTACCTCCAAATGTCTCTATCTCACACACCTGTACTTGTCTTACCTCCAAATGTCTCTATCTCACACACCTGTACTTGTCTTACCTCCAAATGTCTCTATCTCACACACCTGTACTTGTCTTACCTCCAAATGTCTCTATCTCACACACCTGTACTTGTCTTACCTCCAAATGTCTCTAACTCACACACCTGTACTTGTCTTACCTCCAAATGTCTCTAACTCACACACCTGTACTTGTCTTACCTCCAAATGTCTCTAACTCACACACCTGTACTTGTCTTACCTCCAAATGTCTCTATCTCACACACCTGTACTTGTCTTACCTCCAAATGTCTCTAACTCACACACCTGTACTTGTCTTACCTCCAAATGTCTCTAACTCACACACCTGTACTTGTCTTACCTCCAAATGTCTCTATCTCACACACCTGTACTTGTCTTACCTCCAAATGTCTCTATCTCACACACCTGTACTTGTCTTACCTCCAAATGTCTCTATCTCACACACCTGTACTTGTCTTACCTCCAAATGTCTCTATCTCACACACCTGTACTTGTCTTACCTCCAAATGTCTCTATCTCACACACCTGTACTTGTCTTACCTCCAAATGTCTCTATCTCACACACCTGTACTTGTCTTACCTCCAAATGTCTCTATCTCACACACCTGTACTTGTCTTACCTCCAAATGTCTCTATCTCACACACCTGTACTTGTCTTACCTCCAAATGTCTCTATCTCACACACCTGTACTTGTCTTACCTCCAAATGTCTCTATCTCACACACCTGTACTTGTCTTACCTCCTAATGTCTCTATCTCACACACCTGTACTTGTCTTACCTCCAAATGTCTCTATCTCACACACCTGTACTTGTCTTACCTCCTAATGTCTCTATCTCACACACCTGTACTTGTCTTACCTCCTAAATGTCTCTATCTCACACACCTGTACTTGTCTTACCTCCTAATGTCTCTATCTCACACACCTGTACTTGTCTTACCTCCAAATGTCTCTATCTCACACACCTGTACTTGTCTTACCTCCAAATGTCTCTATCTCACACACCTGTACTTGTCTTACCTCCAAATGTCTCTATCTCACACACCTGTACTTGTCTTACCTCCAAATGTCTCTAACTCACACACCTGTACTTGTCTTACCTCCAAATGTCTCTATCTCACACACCTGTACTTGTCTTACCTCCTAATGTCTCTATCTCACACACCTGTACTTGTCTTACCTCCAAATGTCTCTAACTCACACACCTGTACTTGTCTTACCTCCCAATGTCTCTATCTCACACACCTGTACTTGTCTTACCTCCCAATGTCTCTATCTCACACACCTGTACTTGTCTTACCTCCCAATGTCTCTAACTCACACACCTGTACTTGTCTTACCTCCAAATGTCTCTATCTCACACACCTGTACTTGTCTTACCTCCCTAATGTCTCTATCTCACACACCTGTACTTGTCTTACCTCCCAATGTCTCTATCTCACACACCTGTACTTGTCTTACCTCCTAATGTCTCTATCTCACACACCTGTACTTGTCTTACCTCCTAATGTCTCTATCTCACACACCTGTACTTGTCTTACCTCCTAATGTCTCTATCTCACACACCTGTACTTGTCTTACCTCCCAATGTCTCTATCTCACACACCTGTACTTGTCTTACCTCCTAATGTCTCTATCTCACACACCTGTACTTGTCTTACCTCCCAATGTCTCTATCTCACACACCTGTACTTGTCTTACCTCCAAATGTCTCTATCTCACACACCTGTACTTGTCTTACCTCCAAATGTCTCTATCTCACACACCTGTACTTGTCTTACCTCCAAATGTCTCTATCTCACACACCTGTACTTGTCTTACCTCCAAATGTCTCTATCTCACACACCTGTACTTGTCTTACCTCCTAATGTCTCTATCTCACACACCTGTACTTGTCTTACCTCCAAATGTCTCTATCTCACACACCTGTACTTGTCTTACCTCCAAATGTCTCTAACTCACACACCTGTACTTGTCTTACCTCCAAATGTCTCTAACTCACACACCTGTACTTGTCTTACCTCCAAATGTCTCTATCTCACACACCTGTACTTGTCTTACCTCCAAATGTCTCTAACTCACACACCTGTACTTGTCTTACCTCCAAATGTCTCTAACTCACACACCTGTACTTGTCTTACCTCCAAATGTCTCTATCTCACACACCTGTACTTGTCTTACCTCCAAATGTCTCTATCTCACACACCTGTACTTGTCTTACCTCCAAATGTCTCTAACTCACACACCTGTACTTGTCTTACCTCCAAATGTCTCTAACTCACACACCTGTACTTGTCTTACCTCCAAATGTCTCTAACTCACACACCTGTACTTGTCTTACCTCCAAATGTCTCTATCTCACACACCTGTACTTGTCTTACCTCCAAATGTCTCTAACTCACACACCTGTACTTGTCTTACCTCCAAATGTCTCTATCTCACACACCTGTACTTGTCTTACCTCCAAATGTCTCTATCTCACACACCTGTACTTGTCTTACCTCCAAATGTCTCTATCTCACACACCTGTACTTGTCTTACCTCCTAATGTCTCTATCTCACACACCTGTACTTGTCTTACCTCCCAATGTCTCTATCTCACACACCTGTACTTGTCTTACCTCCTAATGTCTCTATCTCACACACCTGTACTTGTCTTACCTCCTAATGTCTCTATCTCACACACCTGTACTTGTCTTACCTCCTAATGTCTCTATCTCACACACCTGTACTTGTCTTACCTCCTAATGTCTCTAACTCACACACCTGTACTTGTCTTACCTCCCAATGTCTCTATCTCACACACCTGTACTTGTCTTACCTCCTAATGTCTCTATCTCACACACCTGTACTTGTCTTACCTCCAAATGTCTCTATCTCACACACCTGTACTTGTCTTACCTCCAAATGTCTCTATCTCACACACCTGTACTTGTCTTACCTCCAAATGTCTCTATCTCACACACCTGTACTTGTCTTACCTCCAAATGTCTCTAACTCACACACCTGTACTTGTCTTACCTCCAAATGTCTCTATCTCACACACCTGTACTTGTCTTACCTCCAAATGTCTCTATCTCACACACCTGTACTTGTCTTACCTCCAAATGTCTCTATCTCACACACCTGTACTTGTCTTACCTCCAAATGTCTCTATCTCACACACCTGTACTTGTCTTACCTCCAAATGTCTCTATCTCACACACCTGTACTTGTCTTACCTCCTAATGTCTCTATCTCACACACCTGTACTTGTCTTACCTCCTAATGTCTCTATCTCACACACCTGTACTTGTCTTACCTCCAAATGTCTCTATCTCACACACCTGTACTTGTCTTACCTCCAAATGTCTCTAACTCACACACCTGTACTTGTCTTACCTCCTAATGTCTCTAACTCACACACCTGTACTTGTCTTACCTCCAAATGTCTCTATCTCACACACCTGTACTTGTCTTACCTCCAAATGTCTCTATCTCACACACCTGTACTTGTCTTACCTCCTAATGTCTCTATCTCACACACCTGTACTTGTCTTACCTCCAAATGTCTCTAACTCACACACCTGTACTTGTCTTACCTCCCAATGTCTCTATCTCACACACCTGTACTTGTCTTACCTCCCAATGTCTCTATCTCACACACCTGTACTTGTCTTACCTCCTAATGTCTCTAACTCACACACCTGTACTTGTCTTACCTCCTAATGTCTCTATCTCACACACCTGTACTTGTCTTACCTCCCAATGTCCTCTAACTCACACACCTGTACTTGTCTTACCTCCTAATGTCTCTATCTCACACACCTGTACTTGTCTTACCTCCAAATGTCTCTATCTCACACACCTGTACTTGTCTTACCTCCCAATGTCCTCTAACTCACACACCTGTACTTGTCTTACCTCCTAATGTCTCTATCTCACACACCTGTACTTGTCTTACCTCCCAATGTCTCCATCTCACACACCTGTACTTGTCTTACCTCCTAGTGCCTCTATCTCACACACCTGTACTTGTCTTACCTCCTAATGTCTCTATCTCACACACCTGTACTTGTCTTACCTCCTAATGTCTCTATCTCACACACCTGTACTTGTCTTACCTCCTAATGTCTCTAACTCACACACGTGTACTTGTCTTACCTCCCAATGTCTCTATCTCACACACCTGTACTTGTCTTACCTCCTAATGTCTCTAACTCACACACCTGTACTTGTCTTACCTCCCAATGTCTCTATCTCACACACCTGTACTTGTCTTACCTGCAAATGTCTCTATCTCACACACCTGTACTTGTCTTACCTCCAAATGTCTCTATCTCACACACCTGTACTTGTCTTACCTGCAAATGTCTCTATCTCACACACCTGTACTTGTCTTACCTCCAAATGTCTCTATCTCACACACCTGTACTTGTCTTACCTCCAAATGTCTCTAACTCACACACCTGTACTTGTCTTACCTCCAAATGTCTCTAACTCACACACCTGTACTTGTCTTACCTCCCAATGTCTCTATCTCACACACCTGTACTTGTCTTACCTGCAAATGTCTCTATCTCACACACCTGTACTTGTCTTACCTCCAAATGTCTCTATCTCACACACCTGTACTTGTCTTACCTCCAAATGTCTCTATCTCACACACCTGTACTTGTCTTACCTCCAAATGTCTCTATCTCACACACCTGTACTTGTCTTACCTCCAAATGTCTCTAACTCACACACCTGTACTTGTCTTACCTCCAAATGTCTCTAACTCACACACCTGTACTTGTCTTACCTCCAAATGTCTCTAACTCACACACCTGTACTTGTCTTACCTCCAAATGTCTCTATCTCACACACCTGTACTTGTCTTACCTCCAAATGTCTCTAACTCACACACCTGTACTTGTCTTACCTGCAAATGTCTCTAACTCACACACCTGTACTTGTCTTACCTGCAAATGTCTCTATCTCACACACCTGTACTTGTCTTACCTCCAAATGTCTCTATCTCACACACCTGTACTTGTCTTACCTCCTAATGTCTCTATCTCACACACCTGTACTTGTCTTACCTCCAAATGTCTCTATCTCACACACCTGTACTTGTCTTACCTCCAAATGTCTCTAACTCACACACCTGTACTTGTCTTACCTCCAAATGTCTCTAACTCACACACCTGTACTTGTCTTACCTCCTAATGTCTCTAACTCACACACCTGTACTTGTCTTACCTCCAAATGTCTCTAACTCACACACCTGTACTTGTCTTACCTCCTAATGTCTCTAACTCACACACCTGTACTTGTCTTACCTCCAAATGTCTCTAACTCACACACCTGTACTTGTCTTACCTGCAAATGTCTCTATCTCACACACCTGTACTTGTCTTACCTCCAAATGTCTCTATCTCACACACCTGTACTTGTCTTACCTGCAAATGTCTCTATCTCACACACCTGTACTTGTCTTACCTCCAAATGTCTCTATCTCACACACCTGTACTTGTCTTACCTCCAAATGTCTCTATCTCACACACCTGTACTTGTCTTACCTCCTAATGTCTGTATCTCACACACCTGTACTTGTCTTACCTCCTAATGTCTGTATCTCACACACCTGTACTTGTCTTACCTCCAAATGCCTCTATCTCACACACCTGTACTTGTCTTACCTCCAAATGCCTCTAACTCACACACCTGTACTTGTCTTACCTCCTAATGTCTCTAACTCACACACCTGTACTTGTCTTACCTCCAAATGTCTCTAACTCACACACCTGTACTTGTCTTACCTCCAAATGTCTCTATCTCACACACCTGTACTTGTCTTACCTGCAAATGTCTCTAACTCACACACCTGTACTTGTCTTACCTGCAAATGTCTCTATCTCACACACCTGTACTTGTCTTACCTCCAAATGTCTCTATCTCACACACCTGTACTTGTCTTACCTCCTAATGTCTCTATCTCACACACCTGTACTTGTCTTACCTCCAAATGTCTCTATCTCACACACCTGTACTTGTCTTACCTCCAAATGTCTCTATCTCACACACCTGTACTTGTCTTAACTCCCAATGCCTCTATCTCACACACCTGTACTTGTCTAACCTCCTAAAGCCTCTATCTCACACACCTGTACTTGTCTTACCTCACAATGTCTCTATCTCACACACCTGTACTTGTCTTACCTCCAAATGTCTCTATCTCACACACCTGTACTTGTCTTACCTCACAATGTCTCTATCTCACACACCTGTACTTGTCTTACCTCCCAATGTCTGTATCTCACACACCTGTACTTGTCTTACCTCCCAATGTCTCTATCTCACACACCTGTACTTGTCTTACCTCCCAATGTCTCTATCTCACACACCTGTACTTGTCTTACCTCCCAATGTCTCTATCTCACACACCTGTACTTGTCTTACCTCCTAAAGCCTCTATCTCACACACCTGTACTTGTCTTACCTCCTAAAGCCTCTATCTCACACACCTGTACTTGTCTTACCTCCTAAAGCCTCTATCTCACACACCTGTACTTGTCTTACCTCACAATGTCTCTATCTCACACACCTGTACTTGTCTTACCTCCAAATGTCTCTATCTCACACACCTGTACTTGTCTTACCTCACAATGTCTCTATCTCACACACCTGTACTTGTCTTACCTCCCAATGTCTCTATCTCACACACCTGTACTTGTCTTACCTCCTAATGTCTCTATCTCACACACCTGTACTTGTCTTACCTCCCAATGTCTCTAACTCACACACCTGTACTTGTCTTACCTCCCAATGTCTCTATCTCACACACCTGTACTTGTCTTACCTCCTAATGTCTCTATCTCACACACCTGTACTTGTCTTACCTCCCAATGTCTCTATCTCACACACCTGTACTTGTCTTGCCTCCTAATGTCTCTATCTCACACACCTGTACTTGTCTTACCTCCCAATGTCTCTATCTCACACACCTGTACTTGTCTTACCTCCTAAAGCCTCTATATCACACACCTGTACTTGTCTTACCTCCTTATGTCTCTATCTCCAACACCTGTACTTGTCTTACCTCCTAATGTCTCTAACTCACACACCTGTACTTGTCTTACCCCCTAGTGCCTCTAACTCACACACCTGTACTTGTCTTACCCCCTAGTGCCTCTATCTCACACACCTGTACTTGTCTTACCTCCTAGTGCCTCTATCTCACACACCTGTGCTTGTCTTACCTCCCAATGCCTCTATCTCACACACCTGTACTTGTCTTACCTCCTAGTGCCTCTATCTCACACACCTGTGCTTGTCTTACCTCCCAATGCCTCTAGCTCACACACCTGTACTTGTCTTACCTCCTAAAGCCTCTATCTCACACACCTGTACTTGTCTTACCTCACAATGTCTCTAACTAACACACCTGTACTTGTCTTACCTCCTAAAGCCTCTATCTCACACACCTGTACTTGTCTTACCTCCTAGTGCCTCTATCTCACACACCTGTGCTTGTCTTACCTCCCAATGCCTCTAGCTCACACACCTGTACTTGTCTTACCTCCTAAAGCCTCTATCTCACACACCTGTACTTGTCTTACCTCACAATGTCTCTAACTAACACACCTGTACTTGTCTTACCTCCTAAAGCCTCTATCTCACACACCTGTAATTGTCTTACCTCCTAAAGCCTCTATCTCACACACCTGTAATTGTCTTACCTCCTAAAGCCTCTATCTCACACACCTGTACTTGTCTTACCTCCTAAAGCCTCTATCTCACACACCTGTACTTGTCTTACCTCCTAAAGCCTCTATCTCACACACCTGTACTTGTCTTACCTCCCAATGCCTCTAACTAACACACCTGTACTTGTCTTACCTCCTAAAAGATCTAGCTCACACACCTGTAATTGTCTTACCTCCTAAAGCCTCTATCTCACACACCTGTACTTGTCTTACCTCCTAAAGCCTCTATCTCACACACCTGTACTTGTCTTACCTCCTAAAGCCTCTATCTCACACACCTGTACTTGTCTTACCTCACAATGTCTCTATCTCACACACCTATACTTGTCTTACCTCCAAATGTCTCTATCTCACACACCTGTACTTGTCTTACCTCACAATGTCTCTATCTCACACACCTGTACTTGTCTTACCTCCCAATGTCTGTATCTCACACACCTGTACTTGTCTTACCTCCTAAAGCCTCTAACTCACACACCTGTACTTGTCTTACCTCCTAAAGCCTCTATCTCACACACCTGTACTTGTCTTACCTCCTAAAGCCTCTATCTCACACTTTTGTACTTGTCTTACCTCCCAATTCCTCTAACTCACACACCTGTACTTGTCTTACCTCCTAATGCCTCAATCTAACACACCTGTACTTGTCTTACCTCCCAATGTCTCCATCTTACACACCTGTACTTGTCTTACCTCCTAATGTCTCTATCTCACACACCTGTACTTGTCTTACCTCCCAATTCCTCTAACTCACACACCTGTACTTGTCTTACCTCCTAATGCCTCTATCTCACACACCTGTACTTGTCTTACCTCCCAATGTCTCCATCTTACACACCTGTACTTGTCTTACCTCCCAATGTCTCTATCTCACACACCTGTACTTGTCTTACCTCCTAATGTCTCTATCTCACACACCTGTACTTGTCTTACCTCCCAATGTCTCCATCTCACACACCTGTACTTGTCTTACCTCCTAGTGCCTCTATCTCACACACCTGTACTTGTCTTACCTCCTAATGTCTCTATCTCACACACCTGTACTTGTCTTACCTCCTAATGTCTCTATCTCACACACCTGTACTTGTCTTACCTCCTAATGTCTCTAACTCACACACGTGTACTTGTCTTACCTCCCAATGTCTCTATCTCACACACCTGTACTTGTCTTACCTCCTAATGTCTCTAACTCACACACCTGTACTTGTCTTACCTCCCAATGTCTCTATCTCACACACCTGTACTTGTCTTACCTCCTAATGTCTCTAACTCACATACCTGTACTTGTCTTACCTCCTAATGTCTCTAACTCACACACCTGTACTTGTCTTACCTCCTAATGTCTCTAACTCACACACCTGTACTTGTCTTACCGGAGTCTTACCTCCTAATGTCTCTAACTCACATACCTGTACTTGTCTTATCTCCCAATGTCTCTATCTCACACACCTGTACTTGTCTTACCTCCTAATGTCTCTAACTCACATACCTGTACTTGTCTTACCTCCCAATGTCTCTATCTCACACACCTGTACTTGTCTTACCTCCTAATGTCTCTATCTCACACACCTGTACTTGTCTTACCTCCTAATGTCTTTATCTCACACACCTGTACTTGTCTTACCTCCCAATGTCTCCATCTCACACACCTGTACTTGTCTTTAGGGGTCTACCGATATGCCTTTTTGCCCATATTACAGATACCGATATTACCGATATTTTTTTTGCCGATATGAGTGCTGATATGAGTATTTGTTCCGACAAAAACCAGCGGTAATATTTGATGACGTCATTCTTAAATTTATCACTCTTAATTATTTATCTTTTATATTAGGGGACTACCGATATGCATTTTCGCTGATGTTACAGATATATTTTTTTTTCGATATAAATATTTGTTAGGACAAAAACCAGCGGTCTTATTTGATGACATCATTCTTAAATTTATCACTCCTAATTATTTATATTTTATATTAGGGGTCTACCAATAAGCATTGTTGCCGACATTACCGATATTTTTTTGCCGATATGAGTATTTGTTAGGACAAAAATAACAGCGGTCATATTTGATGACGTCATTCTTAAATTTATCACTCGTAATTATTTATATTTTATAATTAAGGGGTCTACCGATATCCAGTTTAGCCGATATTACCGATTTTCTTTCCCGAAACGACGTTTCCGATGTGTTTACAAGTTCCAGATCATGACCTACATAGGACTCATAACAAAACTAACCGTCCTTTATAAAAATGTACAAGCAGTATTATGAAGTCCTTTTGAAACTTCAACCTTGACTCATAATTATTAATTCTACCAATAGCTTTTGCACACGGCCACCTTTATGAATGAAACAATGAGGACAACTTATAGTAATACTATTGCCAATGACAACAAGTCTTCACACGTTACATTTTGTTATTCCATACGAAACGAAATGTTTTAGACATCTGCGATTCTGCGTGCATCTTTGCTATTAGAGCAATTACGTGAACATAATGTTTACATGTTATACATTTATTAGAGCAATTACGGTATACTTGGCATCAGTATTTACACAGTATTTCTGAGCATACGAAAATCGGCCGATACCTAAACAATATCAAAGCACATGGCACACTGTATCGTGGCTGCACATATTAATACTAGGACTCTTTTGACTATTTCAATACCGGTATCGGGGTCGATATAATAATTTGTCGAGATATTGTAAATCTAAATGAGTTTTTTTGTTTCCGTTTGTTTTTTTGGGGGTCAAAATGTCACTTATTATGAAATATCGGTGACGTCAATATTGATACCTTTACATGCTACCGATACCAATATTGCCGATATCCAGATATCGGTGCCGATGTATCGGCCAGCCGATATATCGGTAGACCCCTACTTGTCTTACCTCCTAATGTCTCTAACTCTCACACCTGTTCTTGTCTTACCTCCTAATGTCTCTAACTCACACACCTTTTCTTGTCTTACCTCCTAATGTCTCTAACTCACACACCTGTTCTTGTCTTACCTCCTAATGTCTCTAACTCACACACCTGTACTTGTCTTACCTCCTAATGTCTCTAACTCACATACCTGTACTTGTCTTACCTCCTAATGTCTCTATCTCACACACCTGTACTTGTCTTACCTCCCAATGTCTCTATCTCACACACATGTACTTGTCTTACCTCCTAATGTCTCTATCTCACACACCTGTACTTGTCTTACCTTCTAATGTCTCTATCTCACACACCTGTACTTGTCTTACCTCCCAATGCCTCTAACTCACACACCTGTACTTGTCTTACCTCCCAATGTCTCTATCTCACACACCTGTACTTGTCTTACCTCCTAATGTCTGTATCTCACACACCTGTACTTGTCTTACCTTCTAATGTCTCTATCTCACACACCTGTACTTGTCTTACCTCCCAATGCCTCTAACTCACACACCTGTACTTGTCTTACCTCCAAATGTCTCTATCTCACACACCTGTACTTGTCTTACCTTCTAATGTCTCTATCTCACACACCTGTATTTGTCTTACCTCCCAATGCCTCTAACTCACACACCTGTACTTGTCTTACCTCCAAATGTCTCTATCTCACACACCTGTACTTGTCTTACCTTCTAATGTCTCTATCTCACACACCTGTACTTGTCTTACCTCCCAATTCCTCTAACTCACACACCTGTACTTGTCTTACCTTCTAATGTCTCTATCTCACACACCTGTACTTGTCTTACCTCCAAATGTCTCTATCTCACACACCTGTACTTGTCTTACCTCCAAATGTCTCTATCTCACACACCTGTACTTGTCTTACCTCCAAATGTCTCTATCTCACACACCTGTACTTGTCTTACCTCCCAATGCCTCTATCTCACACACCTGTACTTGTCTTACTTCCTAAAGCCTCTATCTCACACACCTGTACTTGTCTTACCTCACAATGTCTCTATCTCACACACCTGTACTTGTCTTACCTCCAAATGTCTCTATCTCACACACCTGTACTTGTCTTACCTCACAATGTCTCTATCTCACACACCTGTACTTGTCTTACCTCCCAATGTCTGTATCTCACACACCTGTACTTGTCTTACCTCCCAATGTCTCTATCTCACACACCTGTACTTGTCTTACCTCCCAATGTCTCTATCTCACACACCTGTACTTGTCTTACCTCCCAATGTCTCTATCTCACACACCTGTACTTGTCTTACCTCCTAAAGCCTCTATCTCACACACCTGTACTTGTCTTACCTCCTAAAGCCTCTATCTCACACACCTGTACTTGTCTTACCTCCTAAAGCCTCTATCTCACACACCTGTACTTGTCTTACCTCACAATGTCTCTATCTCACACACCTGTACTTGTCTTACCTCCAAATGTCTCTATCTCACACACCTGTACTTGTCTTACCTCACAATGTCTCTATCTCACACACCTGTACTTGTCTTACCTCCCAATGTCTCTATCTCACACACCTGTACTTGTCTTACCTCCTAATGTCTCTATCTCACACACCTGTACTTGTCTTACCTCCCAATGTCTCTAACTCACACACCTGTACTTGTCTTACCTCCCAATGTCTCTATCTCACACACCTGTACTTGTCTTACCTCCTAATGTCTCTATCTCACACACCTGTACTTGTCTTACCTCCCAATGTCTCTATCTCACACACCTGTACTTGTCTTACCTCCTAATGTCTCTATCTCACACACCTGTACTTGTCTTACCTCCCAATGTCTCTATCTCACACACCTGTACTTGTCTTACCTCCTAAAGCCTCTATATCACACACCTGTACTTGTCTTACCTCCTTATGTCTCTATCTCCAACACCTGTACTTGTCTTACCTCCTAATGTCTCTAACTCACACACCTGTACTTGTCTTACCCCCTAGTGCCTCTAACTCACACACCTGTACTTGTCTTACCCCCTAGTGCCTCTATCTCACACACCTGTACTTGTCTTACCTCCTAGTGCCTCTATCTCACACACCTGTGCTTGTCTTACCTCCCAATGCCTCTTTCTCACACACCTGTACTTGTCTTACCTCCTAGTGCCTCTATCTCACACACCTGTGCTTGTCTTACCTCCCAATGCCTCTAGCTCACACACCTGTACTTGTCTTACCTCCTAAAGCCTCTATCTCACACACCTGTACTTGTCTTACCTCCTAAAGCCTCTATCTCACACACCTGTACTTGTCTTACCTCCTAAAGCCTCTATCTCACACACCTGTACTTGTCTTACCTCCTAAAGCCTCTATCTCACACACCTGTACTTGTCTTACCTCCTAAAGCCTCTATCTCACACACCTGTACTTGTCTTACCTCACAATGTCTCTATCTCACACACCTGTACTTGTCTTACCTCCAAATGTCTCTAACTAACACACCTGTACTTGTCTTACCTCCTAAAGCCTCTATCTCACACACCTGTACTTGTCTTACCTCCTAAAGCCTCTATCTCACACACCTGTACTTGTCTTACCTCCTAAAGCCTCTATCTCACACACCTGTACTTGTCTTACCTCACAATGTCTCTATCTCACACACCTGTACTTGTCTTACCTCCAAATGTCTCTATCTCACACACCTGTACTTGTCTTACCTCACAATGTCTCTAACTCACACACCTGTACTTGTCTTACCTCCTAAAGCCTCTATCTCACACACCTGTACTTGTCTTACCTCCTAAAGCCTCTAACTCACACACCTGTACTTGTCTTACCTCCTAAAGCCTCTATCTCACACACCTGTACTTGTCTTACCTCCTAAAGCCTCTATCTCACACACCTGTACTTGTCTTACCTCACAATGTCTCTATCTCACACACCTGTACTTGTCTTACCTCCTAAAGCCTCTATCTCACACACCTGTACTTGTCTTACCTCCTAATGTCTCTATCTCACACACCTGTACTTGTCTTACCTCCCAATGTCTCTAACTCACACACCTGTACTTGTCTTACCTCCCAATGTCTCTATCTCACACACCTGTACTTGTCTTACCTCCTAATGTCTCTATCTCACACACCTGTACTTGTCTTACCTCCCAATGTCTCTATCTCACACACCTGTACTTGTCTTACCTCCTAAAGCCTCTATATCACACACCTGTACTTGTCTTACCTCCTTATGTCTCTATCTCCAACACCTGTACTTGTCTTACCTCCTAATGTCTCTAACTCACACACCTGTACTTGTCTTACCCCCTAGTGCCTCTAACTCACACACCTGTACTTGTCTTACCCCCTAGTGCCTCTATCTCACACACCTGTACTTGTCTTACCTCCTAGTGCCTCTATCTCACACACCTGTGCTTGTCTTACCTCCCAATGCCTCTTTCTCACACACCTGTACTTGTCTTACCTCCTAGTGCCTCTATCTCACACACCTGTGCTTGTCTTACCTCCCAATGCCTCTAGCTCACACACCTGTACTTGTCTTACCTCCTAAAGCCTCTATCTCACACACCTGTACTTGTCTTACCTCCTAAAGCCTCTATCTCACACACCTGTACTTGTCTTACCTCCTAAAGCCTCTATCTCACACACCTGTACTTGTCTTACCTCCTAAAGCCTCTATCTCACACACCTGTACTTGTCTTACCTCCTAAAGCCTCTATCTCACACACCTGTACTTGTCTTACCTCACAATGTCTCTATCTCACACACCTGTACTTGTCTTACCTCCAAATGTCTCTAACTAACACACCTGTACTTGTCTTACCTCCTAAAGCCTCTATCTCACACACCTGTACTTGTCTTACCTCCTAAAGCCTCTATCTCACACACCTGTACTTGTCTTACCTCCTAAAGCCTCTATCTCACACACCTGTACTTGTCTTACCTCACAATGTCTCTATCTCACACACCTGTACTTGTCTTACCTCCAAATGTCTCTATCTCACACACCTGTACTTGTCTTACCTCACAATGTCTCTAACTCACACACCTGTACTTGTCTTACCTCCTAAAGCCTCTATCTCACACACCTGTACTTGTCTTACCTCCTAAAGCCTCTAACTCACACACCTGTACTTGTCTTACCTCCTAAAGCCTCTATCTCACACACCTGTACTTGTCTTACCTCCTAAAGCCTCTATCTCACACACCTGTACTTGTCTTACCTCACAATGTCTCTATCTCACACACCTGTACTTGTCTTACCTCCTAAAGCCTCTATCTCACACACCTGTACTTGTCTTACCTCCTAATGTCTCTATCTCACACACCTGTACTTGTCTTACCTCCCAATGTCTCTAACTCACACACCTGTACTTGTCTTACCTCCCAATGTCTCTATCTCACACACCTGTACTTGTCTTACCTCCTAATGTCTCTATCTCACACACCTGTACTTGTCTTACCTCCCAATGTCTCTATCTCACACACCTGTACTTGTCTTACCTCCCAATGTCTCTATCTCACACACCTGTACTTGTCTTACCTCCCAATGTCTCTATCTCACACACCTGTACTTGTCTTACCTCCTAAAGCCTCTATATCACACACCTGTACTTGTCTTACCTCCTTATGTCTCTATCTCACACACCTGTACTTGTCTTACCTCCTAATGTCTCTAACTCACACACCTGTACTTGTCTTACCCCCTAGTGCCTCTAACTCACACACCTGTACTTGTCTTACCCCCTAGTGCCTCTATCTCACACACCTGTACTTGTCTTACCTCCTAGTGCCTCTATCTCACACACCTGTGCTTGTCTTACCTCCCAATGCCTCTATCTCACACACCTGTACTTGTCTTACCTCCTAGTGCCTCTATTTCACACACCTGTGCTTGTCTTACCTCCCAATGCCTCTAGCTCCCACACATGTACTTGTCTTACCTCCCAATGTCTCCATCTCACACACCTGTACTTGTCTTACCTCCCAATGTCTCCATCTCACATACCTGTACTTGTCTTACCTCCCAATGTCTCCATCTCACACACCTGTACTTGTCTTACCTCCCAATGTCTCTATCTCACACACCTGTACTTGTCTTACCTCCCAATGTCTCTATCTCACACACCTGTACTTGTCTTACCTCCCAATGTCTCTATCTCACACACCTGTACTTGTCTTACCTCCCAATGTCTCTATCTCACACACCTGTACTTGTCTTACCTCCCAATGTCTCTATCTCACACACCTGTACTTGTCTTACCTCCCAATGTCTCTATCTCACACACCTGTACTTGTCTTACCTCCCAATGTCTCTATCTCACACACCTGTACTTGTCTTACCTTCTAATGTCTCTAACTCACACACCTGTACTTGTCTTACCTCCTAGTGCCTCTAACTCACACAGTTCGATGTACTTCTCCAGGTACGGGTTTCTGTTGCCCAGAACGATGCGGATGTTTGACACTGGTTCCAGCGTGGTGAGTTTGATGGTGATGTTGTTGTCGTCGCTCCTCATGTAGTCAGAGTGGAGGGCAAGGATGTCTGTCTCGCTGTACACATCCAAGCGGAACCCGTACATGTGGGAAAAGTTTTTACTATCTGAGGTCAAAGAAAGGTCATAAGTTCAAATGTTAAGTACAGAGAAGAGATGAGAACATTGTGGAAATTATTATTAGTATAGAGTATAGAGAATAGAGCTGTCAATATTGTTGAAAAAAGTTGCCCGGGTACCTGTTCAAAACTATGCATAATTTTCTCCATCAAGACAGTAATACAATGCAACCTAGCCACCATCCATGCACCTCATTTCAAACAGTAGCCAATGGCATGCTTACAATAAAATACTATTGTAAACTTAAATACACTACAAACTTTTATTCCTGCTTTAAATGAAGACCCTAAGCGATGCATTTGTGCCACTGTCAGAGACGAATCTAGATACTCTGTATTAGGGGTCTACCGATATGTCGGCTGGCCGATATATCGGCACCGATATCTGGATATCTGCAATATCGGTATCGGTAGCATGTAAAGGTCCTGATATTGACGTCACCGATATTTCATAATAAGTGACATTTTGACCCAAAAAAAAACGGAAACAAAAAAACTATCATTTAGATTTACAATATCTCGACAAATTAATATATCGACCCCGATACCGGTATTGAAATAGTCAATAGAGTCCTAGTATTAATATGTGCAGCCACGATACAGTGTGCCATGGATTCAGAGGAAACCTTCACGTTCTAAGCAATGGTGGTCAAACCGCGGTTCGTGAGCCGCATGCGGCTCTTCTGTGTTCACATTGCGGCTCGCGTGCAATTTATGAAAGATATATTAAAAGGATTACTGAAAGATTTCCAAGCCAGGTTTTATGACTCATAATGCTTCAATGCAACTCTCAACAACTTTTAAATATTTTAAAACGGCTCTCAATTACTAAGGGTCTTGTCACATGTAGTCTAATGAGTTATTATAATGTAATAATCACGCAAAGGGAGGCATTAGGGAGTAATTTATATGAGTGTGTATGTGTGTATGTATGAATTTATGTATGTATGTATGTATGTATGTATGTATGTATGTATGTATGTATGTATGTATGTATGTATGTATGTATGTATGTATGTATGTATGTATGTATGTATGTATGTATGTATGTATGTATGTATGTATGTATGTATGTATGTATGTATGTATGTATGTATGTATGTATGTATGTAAGTATGTAAGTACATACAGACATACTGTACATACATACAGTACAGACATACATGACATACATACAGTACATACATACATACATACATACATACATACATACATACATACATACATACATACATACATACATACATACATACATACATACATACATACATACATACATACATACATACATACATACATACATACATACATACATACATACATACATACATACATACATACATACATACATACATACATACATACATACATACATACATACATACATACATACATACATACATACATACATACATACATACATACATACATACATACATACATACATACATACATACATACATACATACATACATACATACATACATACATACATACATACATACATACATACATACATACATACATACATACATACATACATACATACATACATACATACATACATACATACATACATATACATACATACATACATACATACATACATACATACATACATACATACATACATACATACATACATACATACATACAGACATACATACATACATACATACATACATACATACATACATACATACATACATACATACATACATACATACATACATACATACATACATACATACATACATACATACATACATACATACATACATACATACATACATACATACATACATACATACATACATACATACATACATACATACATACATACATACATACATACATACATACATACATACATACATACATACATACATACATACATAACATACATACATACATACATACATACATACATACATACATACATACCATACATACATACATACATACATACATACATACATACATACATACATACATACATACATACATACATACATACATACATACATACATACCATACATACATACATACATACATACATACATACATACATACATACATACATACATACATACATACATACATACATACATACATACATACATACATACATACATACATACATACATACATACATACATACATACATACATACATACATACATACATACATCATACATACATACATACATACATACATACATACATACATACATACATACATACATACATACATACATACATACATACATACATACATACATACATACATACATACATACATACATACATACATACATACATACATACATACATACATACATACATACATACATACATACATACATACATACATACATACATACATACATACATACATACATACATACATACATACATACATACATACATACATACATACATACATACATACCATACATACATACATACATACATACATACATACATACATACATACATACATACATACATACATACATACATACATACATACATACATACATACATACATACAACATACATACATACATACATACATACATACATACATACATACATACATACATACATACATACATCACATACATACATACATACATACATACATACATACATACATACATACATACATACATACATACATACATACATACATACATACATACATACATACATACATACATACATACATACATACATACATACATACATAACATACATACATACATACATACATACATACATACATACATACATACATACATACATACATACATACATACATACATACATACATACATACATACATACATACATACATACATACATACTACATACATACATACATACATACATACATACATACATACATACATACATACATACATACATACATACATACATACATACATACATACATACATACATACATACATACATACATACATACATACATACATACATACATACATACATACATACATACATACATACATACATACATACATACATACATACATACATACATACATACATACATACATACATACATACATACATACATACATACATACATACATACATACATACATACATACATACATACATACATACATACATACATACATACATACATACATACATACATACATACATACATACATACATACATACATACATACATACATACATACATACATACATACATACATACATACATACATACATACATACATACATACATACATACATACATACATACATACATACATACATACATACATACATACATACATACATACATACATACATACATACATACATACATACATCCATACATAACCACAAAATAAACCACCTAAAAAAAACCACAAATCCCTCACCCAAAATCCCACCCCATACCACTAAAAAATACCAGCCCTACAATCACCAAAAAAACCCCCCCCGCCACAAACACCCACATCGCAAATCCCAATGACGCAACCAATAACACCACTCCGTACAATAACAACCCACCCACCCCATGCACCCACCTCCCCAGTACGATAGTATAACTCAAGAGTACCACCACATATAATATACACCACCCTCAAAGCTTACCACAAAATACTCCACACTAGCCACAACACACGTAACACCCACACGTACCCATTACAGCCATAGTAACAATATTACCGGATAGCACCAAATTTACATTAATATTTATTATCACTAATGGACCACACCCACTCAGATGGGCTGACCAGTCCATAATGTCATAATTAGTTTCAGACACTCTAGAAAGGGGCGGTATAAATTATAGCAGAAAATTAATGATAGTCATGATTATTGGAGCCAACGTCTAAATTTTTATGTAACATGTGTAAACATGCATTTGAAATATTTAATATATTCGTTGTATTTAAAACTGTTATGGCATTTAAAAATTCAAATTCATAAAGAAAAATAATACACGTGTACAGTAAAAGATAATTTCCCAATCGTGATATGAGATAATCTATTCGTGCATGGTGATGTTATGAAAATAAGGTTCAATAATTGCGCTGTATTTCTGAATGCTTACAAAATAATTTAATTTTAAAATTCTATGTCTGTGTGTGTACGCAAACTTTTGACTAAATAAAAGTAACTGAAACTGAAATCACATTTATTCCGTACAAAGCATTTGTAATATCTAACACACACACACGCACACGCACACACACACATATATATATATATATATATATATATATATATGTATATAAGCTCAATATGTCACCCCCTCACGACTAAACCCATAGTCCTCCTCCGAGTCTTCTAGTGCCAAATAAAGGGAACAAACTTAATTTTAGATTTTGTTTTACCCCTTGTGATAGTGTCAGCTAGTGCAGTCAGCACCACCAATACCCCCCCCCACCTCCATTGACGCCTCGCCTCTGCGTCTCACAATAACAATGCATAGCCCACAGAGTTTTTTTTAAAAAAAGACTTTATAATCAGGTCAGAAGTTAAACAGGTCAGTGTCGTAGCCCGATTTTTGTTCCCTCCGTGCGGTTACTTAATTGGGTCACTCCCACCCTTTCCCCCCCGACTCTAGATATTAAGAAACCTTCTCATCGTCTGAACACCCGACGTTGTACAAACTTACTATTTATAGTAACAACACAAACCCATGCCTATAAAGACATAATCCTTGCTTTATGAAACAAAACAACTGCCTTTTTACACCCCCAAAACTGCCTGTGCGTCAATTTGTACAGTGGAAAAAAATCAAGTAATTAAGTAATTTTTCAAATTATATCACGCCCCTGAGAAGTGTCAAATGGTATCGTCCGCTCCCCCCCTCTTATCTCTCTATATCTACGCCACTACCATAAATAGTATTACAGTAAACATGTGTGAATATTATGTCTCGCCCCTGAGAGGTGTCAAACGGTATGGTCCACAACCCCCTCTTATCTCTCTATTTCTACGCCACTACAATAAGTAGTATTACAGTAAACATCTGTGAGTATTATGTCACGCCCATGAGAGGTGTCAAACGGTATGGTCCACACCCCCCTCTTATCTCTCTATTTCTACGCCACTGCAATAAATAGTATTACAGTAAACACGTGTAAATATTATGTCACGCCCCTGAGAGGTGTCAAACGGTATGGTCCGCACCCCCCTCTTATCTCTCTATTTCTACGCCACTACAATAACTAGTATTACAGTAAACATGTGTGAATATTATGTCACGCCCCTGAGTGGTGTCAAACGGTATGGACCGCACCCCCCTCTTATCTCTCTATATCTACGCCACTACCATAAATAGTATTACATTAAACATGTGTGAATATTACAGCAATACACAAGTAAGTATTCTTTATTCTTTTGATTTTTAATGATCTCTTTGTTTTATATCGAAAGTATGATGGGGGCGAATTTATTTTGGGGGAGACAATATTTTACAGGGTAGGGGCGAAATTATTTTAATCGGGAGGAAAACATTTTCTCCCCCCGGAGGATTTGTTTTAAAACAGAGTCTCCGGGGGGAGACTCTGTATGGGGGAGGATTTATTTTGCAACACCGGCCATAAAATAAATATTAAACACTCTCCTGCAACGTAAAGAATTTTATTTTTATGCCTTTAAAATGCCTTTAGAACTAAGTAATGGAATTTGTTGACCTAGCCTGCAGCCTACTCTACTAACTGAGACTAACTCTAATACTTTACTCAAAACTCGTCTATACAACAAAGAATATACAATGTCGTCTATGTCATGTCCAATGTCAAGAAATACACTAAGGCCAAGGCTAAGACTATTTACTAATACTATAGTATTAAGTATAATTATAATAATAACGGCTAGGTTTACCGCCGCGGTGTACGTAGTGCCGGCCTAAGGCCGGCATTACGTACACCGCGGCGGTGGACCTAGCCAAAATACGAGATTTGGGCTGGAAACACCGCGGCGGTGAACCTAGCCAACGCATTGTGTCAGGGCTAGGTACACCGCGGTTAAAAATAGATATTATATAAAAGTTAATAGAAAATGATACCATACCAATAATTAAGCATAGATGTGAATAAATTACGCATTAGCTAAAAAGTATAAGTTATTTGGCAATCTTTCTGTATTTACTGGTTTAAATTTGTAAGTGTGCTTAGTTGCTAAGGCTAAACTTAAACTAAAAGCTATGGCTATCACTTATCAGCAATACCAGTAATAATTTCATATTTTGTTAGAGTTAGGTCCTTTATAGGGATAAGACAGTTTTATTGATATTGAATGATAATACTACAACACCTTGCCAAGTTTATTTAATTTTTATGTTCACCATGTATTTAGTGATGTTTATAGGGGGGTCTCTGGAAGTTTGACAAGATGTTGACAAGGCGGAGGGGGGAGGTAAAAATCGCTTGCCAATACTCAAATTTCAAAACTATTTAGATTTAAAAAGTGATTATTAAATGTCCATTCAACGCAAAATTTATGTTTCTGCAAAATGATACTCTATCATCTTCGACTCTTCATATCCCCCCTATTCCTATCTTTCTTCATTCAACGGCAACGAGGAACGCCACTATTTCTCTTTCAGGCTGTGGAAACTGACATAATTATCAAGTACCATTTTAACAAATACATTTTAAAGTTAAGATTATATACTAGTCTACTAGTGACAGTCTACCTGAACAAATTATAACCTGTGCGTGTAGGCTATCTTATTTGTCAATCCAGTGAAAAAATGTCCATAAATAACGTCACGCGATTTTTGACGATTTTCACCCCCTCGTCACATGTCGTCAGAAAAATGTAGACCCCCCCCCCATTTTTTTCAATATGACGTCACAGAGCTGTCCCCCCCCCCAAAAAAAAACCCAACAACAACAACAAAAAACAACGTATTTTCTATTTGAAAATGAAATAAATTAAAATCACTTTCTTCGCCCCTTACGTATAAGGTAAATATTTGAATATTATGTAATTGTTAATATCTTTGAATGAATACACATTTTAAAAATAAAAATTGAAATTAATTTTCCTTTTCTTTTGGTGTTTGTGTGTGTGTGTGTGGGGGTGTATTTACCTATATTATTATAATGGGGGAGGGGTCCGGTGGAAAACAACGTGTTCTACACTTTTTTTAAAGTTAGCTAGTCAATGAGACAAAGAGATAATCTAATACCAATACAATCCTTTTGTTAAACATAAAGGTCATACTCATACTCATAGCGATGGTGATAGAAACACCTTTACCTAGCCGTATGCAAGAACAAACTCATACCGATTCTCGTTCCCGTCTCGAATTTGGGTATGGAATGGGTCGCCTAAACTATCTACGAAATCCAACATACAATCATTTTTTAAAATTTAAAACTCTAACAAAAATGAAATACTTAACATAAATCCATTAAATATTAAAGCATGCATAGGCGTAAGACTGTGTAGAAATAGAAGGAGAGTCTGTAACACAAAAGATAAGACAGGCTTTTGGGGGGGGGTGGTGAATGCTTCATTGATACTTGGATATGCACGTAGTATAAAACACCATTTGCGAGCACCCACATTGTGGTTTTAAAATTAAAATAATAACAATTTTAAAAAAATTTATTCCATCACAGAGATTCGAACCCGACACCACCTACGTAACCGCTAATTCACTGCACTTTACCATTCACCTGGAACTGCTCATGAAATATGTTGGTTTTTAAAAGTTATAACTAATTATGCTGGAATGGTGACCAAAATAGCTTTCTTAAACATTCAGTAATTTAACAATTGCATAGATACATTGATTATTTAAGGTCTACTGTTTATTTGCATAGGGATGACACACTTTTAGCCTAAATATAGTGAAATCATCTCATTTTTTTAGCCGCGGTGTACCTAGGCCAAAGCCAATGGTTTAGCTAGGTACACCGCGGCGGTGTAAGCAGGCCAAGGACGACGGTTTAGCTGGGTGCACCGCCGCGGTGTCTGTAGACACTTCGTAATAATAATAGAAAATAATAATATGACAAAAAGTACAATAGATCAAAGTTGCTATATAATCTTATTATATCAATAACAGTAGGTCTAAAAGCTATCTATAGTTACTTTAATTATTATACAAATTAGATGTAAATGTATACACTCTTACTAAGATTAAATCTGTGAGTGACTTTAGGCTTAGGACTATCGGTACTATTCAGTACTATCACTATCAGGTCATCGTGACCTAGTTTCGATCGTGTAATTATTTACAGTATTTAGAATCATTAATTAACATAAAATAAGATATATATTTTCTTACCTTTAACTTTAGCAAGCTTTATTTTATTCCTTTTCCACTTTGAGGGCGTTAGTCTTCTTTTTTTTTCTAGCTTTAGTTTGAGGGTCAGAAAAAAAATCTTCCTCGACGTCCGCCATTTTGCTTTTGGTTTAGATAACTAAGTGCATTAAATTGATTGGCCGAATGGAGTTAAGAACTTTTAGCACTGAACTAATGGACTTGGACTTAGGGTCTTTTAAATATCTTCAAATTTACACAGTTCATGAACTGAAGCCGTATGAGAATGAATATCCATTTAGTTTGATTTTGACAAAAAATGTGACTTATTAAGTACTTTTAGCACTAGGCGCTTCAAACGCATTCATCATTCATCATAGGGGCCTTCCATAAATGACGTCACGCACCTTGGGGTGGGGGAGGGGGGTCACACTTTTGTGACGATGCGTGACGAGGGGGAGGGAGGGGGGTTGAAGAAATGTGACGTCACATCAAAAGGGTAACTTTAAATAAAACTTCCACTGAAATATTTGGTCGCTTACAATTTATTTAATGACTTTTTGTTTCTTTTATGTTTCTTTTTTTTTAAATATTTTTTTTAATTATTTTTTTTTATTAAATCAGTGCTTCTCAATGTGCCGGTCGGTTGGCCATCAGACGCTGGTTGGCGTAAGCTATTAAGACACGAAAATTAAATCTAATTATAATCCTTAAGTTTGAGAATCCACAAGATAACGTATGAAATTGTTCCACTGCGTCGTTTGATGTTGACATCAAAGCATTTGTGGTGTAACCGCAGCTCCGTTTGGTTCGCTCATGACAGGAGTCGAACTTTTTTCCCGTTACCCCAAAATATACAAGTTTATGTGTGCGTTACCCCCACCCCCCCAACCCCCAGACTCTAGGTTCTGCTCACATGACTCGGGGATATGGAGGAGCGTCGTTAGCCGCCCCCCCCCCAATACTACTGGTGAGTTTTACAAGCATGAAAACTGTCTAAAAATGATCTGAATAGGATTATGTGTATATATTTTAAGTCAAAACGACACGGAATATCCTTTTTCTTTAAAAGGGGAGGGGGGAGGGAATCTATTTGATAGAATTAAAAACGTTTTAAGTTTGATATAATTGTTCGATTGGTTTTTGGTCAAACGCCCCTGGTCTTCTAGATCAGTGCTTCTCAAAGTGGTGGTCCGCGGACCGGTGCCGGTCCGTGGGCCATCCGCTGCCGGTCAGCAGATGTTCTCAAAAAAAGGACCGAAAAAATTGTCAGTGCAGGGAAAATAGTGCACCGGTCCCTGGTGCAATGGAAAAATTCCTGCCGGTCCACCATACTAAAAAGTTTGAGAAGCACTGTTCTAGATATAATGGTAAATGGGCCCATTTAAAATTAGTCAAGTATGCATTAACTTTATTGAATGCACAATTCTTGACATCGCAATTCGAGAGGAGCACAAAACAACTTTTCTTCTTAGCTCAGTTTTTAAGGCATTAATTTTAAATATCACAGAAAGGATACGTGATACAGACAAGTCATATGGATTGAGATTAGTGCCAAACGTGTCAATATAAATGAAAGTAGGGTAGATTTTGGTGTCTTCGTATAGTACGTAGGTTAGAAATCTACATAGTTGTCAAATTTTTTAAAAAATGCATTTTCTGGAAGGAACCGGTTCAATAATGGGCATATGTTCCAAGCGTACACGTACACATGACGTATTTTAAAATATATATTTTATTGTAGTGGATGTTATTGTTATATGTCCCAAATGAGTCTGCAATACCCCCAAGAATTCTCTTTTTGACCCCAGTTGAGGATATTAACGTCTGTTCGCCGACCTCTTTCTTACACTTACGGGTTGCCCGTCAGTCAATTGAGGGATTTTTAAAAAAATTCATTTTAAAAATGTTATTTTTTTCTAAACAAAGACGTTAACCGTGATGATTAATAGTCAATGTTTAATTTGTATACATTAAAATAAAATATAATCTAAGGATGTTAACACAGTTCGTTTTCTGAAGGCCGGTTAAACGTTTTTAAAAAATGCTTCACACGGGTTTCAATATTACAATGTAGATCTTCACTAAATACAACACAAAGATAACTTAATACAACCCTCAGATAGACATAAGGATAAAAACACCTTTCTTATTCCGTATGCAAGAACAAACACATACAAGTTTTCCTTCTTCCCGTCCGGAATTAGGGCGTGGAATGGGTTGCCTGAAGAATCCAGGAAAACCAACACTTTATCAACATTTAAATCTCTGATAAAAATGCAGGACTAAACACAAACCATAGATAAGCGTAGGACGCAATAATCTTCTGTATAGAAGGAGCGTCTGTAAACAGATAAGATAAGATAAGATAAATAAATAATAAATACTTAAATGACAATAAACGTGATTTGAAACATACTTATTTTCAAATAGAAAATAAAGTTGGTGTTTGGTTGTTGTAGTTGGTGGTTTTGTTGTTTTTTGGGGGGGGAGGGGGGGTCAAAGATTTGTGACGTATTTTTAGAGGGGGTTTGTAAGTTTTTGTGACGAGGGGGGAGGGGTAAAAATCGGCAAAAATCGCGTGACCTCATTTATGGACGGCCCCATACTAAGACTACAGTAAACTGAGCATTCAAACAAAATGTCAACAACAATTACAATGACGTAACTTTCCGTCAGATCATACGGGCCCAGCAGCTTGAATGTTCTTGTCCGCTAGGCGGCCTTATTAACTACATTATTTAAATTTAATAACTTTAATTACTAACAACTTTGTACGTCTCATTAAAATTAGTATTTCTGCTAAGTACTGGTGTTAACAAACAAGAGAATCAGAAGTAAAGGGAAGGGAGCGGGTTTGTAATGGTTTCAGCGGCTACGAGGTGCGTCATTCAGCATGCCTTTTTAAAATAAAAACAACATTCATTTATTTTTGTTATTACAGCGAAAGCTTTGAACGACTGAAATATATATGTGTTTAAAACACGAAAATAGATTAGGTGCTTTTTAAATATGGTGGAATGGTTGGATAAGACTGAAGGGAGGAGTGAGTGGATTTAGATTTTGTCGATGTATTTCAAAGACAAGTTATCTTCCTATCATTGACACATACAAAGAAACAACATCTTCTTGTATTAATTAATTTTTGTTATAATGTTCAGAGAAAAATGTGTATCGAAAATCAATGAAGTTTGTCGGGACCGTATTTAATTTCCCGTTGACATATAGTTCTTCTTAACGGTTTTAATGTAAAATATATTTCACGGCATTTATTTGAAACGAAAGTTTTATTTGAAAAAATTTGTTCGCGACCCGCAATGTGAACAAAGAAGAGCCGCAGTTTGGCCACTGCTGATATAGACATTGCAGCCTTACTTTCACGGGTACACGAGCGCAACTTTACTACGCGGGTATTTTTACTGCAACGGTTACCTGGGTTCCCGCGTATATCTTATCTGTTTACAGACGCTCCTTCTATACAGAAGAAAATAAAATGAAAGGCCAAATAAAGAATACAATTTTTATAGTTGAAGATTTTTTCTTTCTTAATTGTGTTGTTGTTTTTTTTTGTCCATATATTTTTCTTTTTCCCCCACATTTTTTCACACATTTAAAAAATATTTTTTTCAAAATTTAACAATGAACGATATATTATTTAAATCTAAATTTCAGATTGTTGTTGAGCCTTTTAAAAACAGTATTATAGCCGCTCCTTCTCTTGATGAAGATTATGGCGTCTTTCGTTCTGATAAAAGAGCACAGACCATGCTGGTCTGTTGGCAAGTGACGCAGCGTTCGCAGGTCAAGGCTTTGAGGTGATTGTTTGGCACAGTCCTCAGCCACCCTTGTTTCCCTAAATAGTGTCAGGTACAGTCCTCAGCCACCTTTGTTTCCCTAAATAGTGTCAGGTACCCATTCGAAGCTGGTTGGACTCAATGGAACTATAAGGCAGGGAACAATTCCTTGTCTTCACAGAGATTCGAACCCGTGTCTCTCGGTACGCCAGCCAAGCGCGATTGCCACTCGACCATCGTGCCTCTAACAGGAAGCAGTAGTCGATCATAACTGACTCTGCAATTCTTCCAAGAGTTTTCGAAGCATCTCCACCCTGGGCCAGTATCTTCAGGTTCTTCCAGTTATGGCCACGTCACTTGATGTCTACCTCCAACTCTCGGTGCCAAAAGTTTCCCGGACGATCTCTTTTCCGCTTTCAAAAAGGTTTCGAGTTCAAGGCTTACCTTGAATTTGGAGGAAAATTTTGTAGCGTAAGACCAATCCATTGCGAACGTCTCTGAAGATTCAGTATCGCCTTCTACCAGTTCCGCTGCCAAATTTTCAATGAAATGATATTGTCCGGGCAGTGAATCCATATAATGCTTCTTAGTCAATGATTAAACAAGTCTGTATTTTGATTAGGCTTACGATCGAAGCTCTCCAGTGAGCAGCGTAGGCTTCAACATTGCCTTGAATTTGTACACCAACAACAACAACAAAACGACAACAACAATACATTTTTTAAAACTTACAAATTAATTTCAATGAGAGAAGTGGAGAACAAGTTAGTTTCTAAAGCGCCATTATATAAATTGTATCAAATTGGCTAGGAATCATTGACAAAGTCACAGCGGATATTGTTGAACACGATTTTTTAAATCGACAGATAACTTTTTTGGCCGACCAATGACGTAATCGTTGACCTAACCACTGTGCATGTCATCAATGCCATCTGTCAAGAATAGGCTCAGACTCACTTCTACGGTCTGGTTTCATTATCGGTAAATCCCTTTAAGTTTTAAGGCATTGCCACAAGCTCAACGACACAAATCATGAATGACACAAGTTTAGTCTAGATCTCCTAGGTACCTCCTCCTACTTCAACGTCTAGGGTGCGACTGCCTACTCGACTACCGAACCGATACTACATTACATACACTAAACCGCGCCATACAATAATATCGCGTTCAATGTAATGTAACAAGAAACGTGCATCAACACAGCGTAAACATAATTAATGTGCACAATTAACCCCTAATATATTATTCTTGACACTCACTTTGTCGCCGACGAAGTACGATTGTGTGCAGGAAGTGTCCCACGTGGAACTGGAAGTCCCAGAACTGAAAGTCTTGGCTAGAACTTGTCTTGGCGCAGGCTGAGCCGGGCCAGAACTTGCCGTCCACTGCACTGTCACTGGTCTCAGGTTCGCCGGCCGCATTGCCATTGCTGGACCTGGTGTTGTTCATTCTGATGGCCATGTTTCGTCCTGTCAAATTGGGACAAGGTTGTTATTACTACCAACAGCTACACTGCTGTGCCTCAATAAAGAGGTGAACAGTTCAAATGCATCCCAAAGTTGAGGTGTCAAAGTTTAATGTATCACGTTCAAGTGAGCTTTTCCCTTCCAATTATTCAGTGCCTTTTACATTATATCTTTATCTAGGAAAACATTCAGTGCCTTTTACATTAGATTTTAATCCAGGACAACATTCAGTGCCTTTTACATTATATCTTTATCTAGGAAAACATTCAGTCCCTTTTACATTATATCTTTATCTAGGAAAACATTCAGTGCCTTTTACATTAGATTTTAATCCAGGACAACATTCAGTGCCTTTTACATTATATCTTTATCTAGGAAAACATTCAGTGCCTTTTTCATTATATCTTTATCTAGGAAAACATTCAGTCCCTTTTACATTATATCTTTATCTAGGAAAACATTCAGTGCCTTTTACATTAGATTTTAATCCAGGACAACATTCAGTGCCTTTTACATTATATCTTTATCTAGGAAAACATTCAGTGCCTTTTTCATTAGATTTTTATCAAGGAAAACATTCAGTGCCTTTTACATTATATCTTTATCTAGGAAAACATTCAGTGCCTTTTTCATTAGATTTTTATCAAGGAAAACATTCAGTGCCTTTTACATTATATCTTTATCTAGGAAAACATTCAGTGCCTTTTTCATTATATCTTTATCTAGGAAAACATTCAGTGCCTTTTACATTATATCTTTATTTAGGAAACCATTCAGTGCCTTTTACATTATATCTTTATCTAGGAAAATATTCAGTGCCTTTTACATTATATCTTTATTTAGGAAACCATTCAGTGCCTTTTACATTATATCTTTATCTAGGAAAACATTCAGTGCCTTTTACATTATATCTTTATTTAGGAAACCATTCAGTGCCTTTTACATTATATCTTTATCTAGGAAACCATTCAGTGCCTTTTACATTATATCTTTATCTAGGAAACCATTCAGTGCCTTTTACATTATATCTTTATCTAGGAAAACATTCAGTGCCTTTTACATTATATCTTTATCTAGGAAACCATTCAGTGCCTTTTACATTAGATTTTTATCTAGGAAAACATTCAGTGCCTTTTACATTAGATTTTTATCTAGGAAAAAATATTCTACGACCACCAACCCATCCCACCAAGGACTGGATTATCTCCCATCTCAGACTGGGGATTCCCCTTATCTGTAGACGACATTGGATATTTTACCACTACTGACATGGTCTTTAAACACAGCTATAGACATTGGATATATTACCACCATTGTCATTGAATACACATATAGCTATAGACATTGGATATATTACCACCATTGACGTTGTCTGTAAATACAGCTTTAGACATTGGATATATTACCACCATTGACATTGACTACACATACAGCTATAGACATTGGATATTTTACCACTATTGACATTGTCTGTAAATACAGCTATAGACATTGGATATATTACCACCATTGACATTGACTACACATACAGCTATAGACATTGGATATATTACCACCATTGACATTAACTACACATACAGCTATAGACATTGGATATATTACCACAATTGACATTGATTACACATACAGCTATAGACATTGGATATATTACCACCATTGACATTGACTACACATACAGCTATAGACATTGGATATATTACCACAATTGACATTGACTACACATACAGCTATAGACATTGGATATATTACCACTATTGACATTGACTACACATACAGCTATAGACATTAAATATATTACCACCATTGACATTGACTACACATACAGCTATAGACATTGGATATATTACCACCATTGACATTAACTACACATACAGCTATAGACATTGGATATATTACCACCATTGACATTGACTACACATACAGCTATAGACATTGGATATATTACCACCATTGACATTGACTACACTTACAGCTATAGACATTGGATATATTACCACCATTGACATTGACTACACATACAGCTATAGACATTGGATATATTACCACCATTGACATTGACTACACATACAGCAATAGACATTGGATATATTACCACCATTGACATTGTCTGTAGATACAGCAATAGACATTGGATATATTACCACCATTGACATTGACTACACATACAGCTATAGACATTGGATATATTACCATCATTGACATTGTCTGTAGATACAGCAATAGACATTGGATATATTACCACCATTGACATTCACTACACATACAGCTTTAGACATTGGATATATTACCACAATTTTCATTGACTACACATACAGCTATACAGAGGCGTCACTAGGGTTGGTGTCACCCGGGGCGGTAGCTCATGGTGTCACCCCTTCACTACTAAAGGGACGGTCCATAAATGACGTCACGTGAGGTTGCCGATTTTTACCCCACCCTCCCCCAGCGTCATACTTTATCACAAAAACTTAGACCCCACCCCGTTTTTTACGATATGACGTCACAAAGCTTTGACAGCCCCCCAAGCTTTATTTTCTCAATAAAAATTAGCATGTTGCAAATTATTTTTTGTCATTTAAATATGTATTTAGGGTAAGTCTGCACTGTAATATCGTAACACGCGTGAAGTCATTGAAAACGTAATTAAATAAATGGTAAACAATCAAATATTTAAGTGGAACTTTTATTTAAAGTTTCGCGTTTTTGATGTGATGTCGCATTTCTTAAACACCCCCTCATCGTACCACATCGTCACAATGGCGGATTAAGAGGGGGGTGCTGAACGGGCTAAAGCCCCCGATAATTTAAGGGCCCCCAAACTTTGTATAAATTATAGTGTATAATAAAGATGCAGGCATTTATGTTTTTACGAATCCCTGAAAATGCCTTGAACAGTAATACGGCAATGCTGCAAATGAGTAGGAAGTATAACGAAAAGCAGGCTATTCTTCGTGAGAAGTGCATTGTAACTCATTATGTGCCGTGCACAGCTCATTCCTTTAATTTGGTTGGGAAAAGAGCAGCAGGTTGTCCTACTGCGGTCAGATTTTTTTGTCTTCTGCAAAATCTTTATACCCGACTTGTTGCATCTACTCATCGTTGACAGGTACTTCAAAAACATATGAAATTGATACTTGCTAACAAAGCCTTGTCTGACACAAGATGGTCAGCCTGATATTTTGCTGTAAGGTATGTTAATAGCTCATACCATGAGAATATCGCAGCACTGGAAGAATTAGAAACGGAGGAAAATCAGCCACGTGACTGCCGACTTGAAGAAGAAGGATTTCTAAAGGAAATTGAACAACTGGAAGTCGCTATTTTACTTGAAATTTGGGAAACAATTTTAGAAAGGAAGTCTCTCATTGAGTTTGTTAAAAATATAAAATTCTTAATTTTATTCCTAAAAAGACAAGGAAAGGAAAAGTCCGTGGTAAAAACAGTGTAAACAATCTTCAATACTATCAAACAAAAAAGAAAGCGTCAGTTTGATAAAGGGACATCAACAAAACAGTATTCTCCTGGATAAAAAAAATTCAAGATTGAGGTATTTCTGGTAATCATTGACAAACTTTCTTAAGCCCTACAACATTGGTTAGGTGCATATAATTACATCCATGAGAAATTTGGCTTTCTTATAAACCTAACTGAGCTCAGCACTTTCGCCACCCGATGGGCAGCAGCCAAGTTAATGGAAGAACATTCAAGTGATTTCGAAGAAGGGGGTCAGGTAAATCCGAAGCAACCGATTCGTCCTCCTCAATTTACTAGCAACGCCATCGAGCGGTGCCGGTTTAGGGCCAGGAGCGCCAGTACGGATTAGCAAAAAGTGCCGCGAAGAACTTTTGGACGACAGCTCTGAGGAAACCTTCCAGTGGGGTTTGCACCCTAGGTAGGTCTTTGATGATCCCCCGGTCTGCGGCGGTCCTAACCATGGAGACCCGTGTGCTTTGCCGGGATAGCACCAAAGTGGTAGCGGGTCATACTAGGAAATTCCACCACCTCCTTGTGAGGGCAACTTAGTGGGAGGCATCTTCGACTGTATGTCCTGGATGCCCAGGTGGCCGCTTCAGAAGCGACCGCTTTTTTTTGTTCCTCAGCTGTTACGTCACTTTGGTGGCCAGATGGCTAAGGGGGTCTTCCGGGAAGACCCATAAAGAGCATTAGGCTCGGGGCTTCTGATTTTTCTTCCACATGTAGATTCATGAGTGATTTCGAAGACTGCTTACCTTCAGAATTAGTCCAATTTTCAGAACTCTTTAAAAAGTTATTTTCCAGCCCCAGGCTCAGGGTAAGGAAAAGGAATTAGCACAAAGCGAAACTCAAAAAACTTGCACAGAGCTAAAATTTTTGCTGCTTTTGAATGAGCTATATTTCACACAGTCCTTTACAAATGTACACATCGCACTTCGCATCTATCTTTCAATGATGACATCAAACTGCAGCTGAGAGCGATCCTTTTCAAAGTTGAAAAGAATATATAATGAATTAGAAATTTGCATGCGACGAAAAAGGCTGAATTTGCTCTCTCTAATGAGCATTGAAAAGGAACTTGTAAGCTTACTCAGCTTTATTGACTTGATTGAAAACTTCGCCATTTGAAAAATTCGCAAACGAAAGTTGTAGGTTGAAATAATAATCATTCATATTTTTCAATAATTTTTTGTTATTTCAAATAGAGAAAAAAATTCGTTACCTTATGAACATTTTTTAAAAAAAACGGAATAACGCGTAATACTATTCTTTATGGGGGCGCGTTCGTAAGCACTAAACAGCGTAAGTCGGGATGAGACCGTCGTATCCGTTGGACTACCTGTAAAGACTACCTATGCTTTCACGCCTTTAATAAATATATATATATAAAAAAAATATGAACTCAAAGACATTGAAATCATAATTTTCCTCAAGAAACACATACACAAAGAAACCCCATCTTTTGGGGTTTTTTTTTGGGAGGTGGGAGTGGTGATAAAAATCGTATTCCCCCCACCCCACTGTGGTGGAGGGAGTCGTGCGGTGGGATTCGTTCATGCTGTCGGTGTGTCCAAGCCCAAATGGCTTTATATCTTTTAAAACAGAAGACACTGCCTCTTTCATTCCAGCCTTTTTTTAAAGATCTCTCTGCTGCGACTATTTCTTTTCTTTTTTTCCTAATTTGTTTTAATGTTGTTCGTGTCTTGGGACTGTTTTATTATTGCAGTTAACTGATATTTTTTTAATAAGAATTTTCGCGTTTAACGTATTTCATTGTATTTCTTAATTTCTTTCTAGATTAAAAAATTTGTCATCTTTTGTTTTCTGACATAAAATCGTACACAGTAAAATTTTAGGCTCGGGTGTCACCCCCTGATGGGTGTCACCCGGGGCGGCCCGCCCCCGCGCCCCCCTAGTGACGCCACTGCAGCTATAGACATTGGATATATTACCACCATTGACATTGACTACACATACAGCTATAGACATTGGATATATTATCACCATTGACATTGACTACACATACAGCTATAGACATTGGATATATTACCACCATTGACATTGTCTGTAAATATAGCTATAGACATTGGATATATTACCACCATTGACATTGTCTGTAAATGTAGCTATAGACATTGGATATATTACCACCATTGACATTGTCTGTAAATGTAGCTATAGACATTGGATATATTACCACCATTGACATTGTCTGTAGATACAGCTATAGACATTTGATATATTACCACCATTAACATTGTCTGTAAATACAGCTATAGACATTGGATATATTACCACCATTAACATTGTCTGTAAATACAGCTATAGACATTGGATATATTACCACCATTAACATTGTCTGTAAATACAGCTATAGACATTGGATATATTACCACCATTAACATTGACTACACATACAGCTATAGACATTGGATATATTACCACCATTGACATTGACTACACATACAGCTATAGACATTGGATATATTACCACCATTGACATTGACTACACATACAGCTATAGATATTGGATATATTACCACCATTAACATTGACTACACATACAGCTATAGACATTGGATATATTACCACCATTGACATTAACTACACATACAGCTATAGACATTGGATATATTATCACCATTGACATTGACTACACATACAGCTATAGACATTGGATATATTACCACCATTGACATTAACTACACATACAGCTATAGACATTGGATATATTATCACCATTGACATTGACTACACATACAGCTATAGACATTGGATATATTATCACCATTGACATTGACTACACATACAGCTATAGACATTGGATATATTACCACCATTGACATTGACTACACATACAGCTATAGACATTGGATATATTACCACCATTAACATTGACTACACATACAGCTATAGACATTGGATATATTACCACCATTGACATTAACTACACATACAGCTATAGACATTGGATATATTATCACCATTGACATTGACTACACATACAGCTATAGACATTGGATATATTACCACCATTGACATTGACTACACATACAGCTATAGACATTGGATATATTACCACCATTGACATTAACTACACATACAGCTATAGACATTGGATATATTACCACCATTGACATTGACTACACATACAGCTATAGACATTGGATATATTACCACCATTGACATTGTCTGTAAATACAGCTATAGACATTGGATATATTACCACCATTGACATTGACTACATATACAGCTATAGACATTGGATATATTACCACCATTGACATTGACTACACATATAGCTATAGATATTGGATATATTACCACCATTGACATTGTCTTAACATACAGCTATAGACATTGGATATATTACCACCATTGACATTGACTACACATACAGCTATAGACATTGGATATATTACCACCATTGACATTGACTACACTTACAGCTATAGACATTGGATATATTACCACCATTGACATTGACTACACATACAGCTATAGACATTGGATATATTACCACCATTGACATTGACTACACATACAGCTATAGACATTGGATATATTACCACCATTGACATGGTCTTAACATACAGCTATAGACATTGGATATATTACCACCATTGACATTGACTACACATACAGCTATAAACATTGGATATATTACCACCATTGACATTGACTACCCATACAGCTATAGACATTGGATATATTACCACCATGGACATTGACTACCCATACAGCTATAGACATTGGATATATTACCACCATTGACATTGACTACACATACAGCTATAGACATTGGATATATTACCACCATTGACGTTGACTGTACACACAGCCATAACTCCTTTCCATGTAATATTGATAGTGTCAATTGGTTCCTCAACCAAGCAAGCGATGTCTATGACATTGGCTGCCGTATAAAGATCTTTTTTTAGCTTGCAATCAACCGATTTCCCTCCATCAGATAAATTCAAGGTAATATTGTCAGGCTTGCCTGGAAGATGGAAACAATATTAGAATTAATATTCACTATGTCAAGTACAACAATATTAGAATTAAGATTCACTATGTCAAGTACAACAATATTTACTGTGTTAGGTCAATTCAAATTCTCTACGTAAAGAACAGCATTATTTACTATGTAAAATGACGTAATATATTCTCTACGTAAAGAACGGTAATTATCTCTATACCAAGTACAGTATTATCCACTATGTAAAGTACAGTAATATTCAGTTTGTAAAGTACCTTATAATTCTCTACATGAATTACAATTATATTCACTTTGTTAATTACAGTAATATTCTTTATGTAAATAAAATTAATCTTCATTATGAAATGTACAGTAATATTTATCATGCCAATCACAGCAGTATTCACTGTGTAAACACTAAGATTGACTATGTAAAGAACTATACATGTAGCCTATTTATCACTTTTAGTCTAAATGGACGAGTTCTGAAACAGATGTGGTGTAGGGCGTAGAGGATTAACTGTTCATTTCTATATATTTATTGTTTCAATCTCTTCCGTTTATACACACATTAACAAACATATTGACGCACAAACTAACACACACGTACTAACACAAAGTCAGACAAACTCAAACGACCACACTCACCACCTGGTTGTACCCACCCCGTGAGTCATCAACGACCACACTCACCACCTGGTTGTACCCACCCCGTGAGTCATCAACGACCACACTCACCACCTGGTTGTACCCACCCCGTGAGTCATCAACGACCACACTCACCACCTGGTTGTACCCACCCCGTGAGTCATCAACGACCACACTCACCACCTGGTTGTACCCACCCCGTGAGTCATCAACGACCACACTCACCACCTGGTTGTACCCACCCCGTGAGTCATCAACGACCACACTCACCACCTGGTTGTACCCACCCCGTGAGTCATCAACGACCACACTCACCACCTGGTTGTACCCACCCCGTGAGTCATCAAACTCAATCCTAATCCAGGTAAACATCAAATTCTCTCTGAGTCTCAAAATTATGGGTTTGTCTTTGTTAGATCCACACGTGATGGCGTTGTTGTCAATTGCAAGGCGTAAACTGCTGGTCGCCTCTACAGCAGCATCTCCTAGGAAACAAAACCTCAGATTACACAAGTGAACTGCTGGTCGCCTCTACAGCAGCATCTCCTAGGAAACAAAACCTCAGATTACACAAGTAACTGTCTGCCCCCTCTATTTTATTTTGTTTCTATACAAGAAAATTAATTTAATAAAAATCAAAGTAAACAAGCAAATAGGATTCCAATACATATGTTGGTATAATTTTAGGGCTTTGGAAAATAACGATTAATTTCTCGATTAATCGTTAACAATTTTTAACGATTACATTTTTTTAACGATTAATCGACCCACCACTTATAAATGTACTGGAATTTCAAAAGTAAAATATTTCGGCCGCTAAATATAAACTAATTTCCGGACGATTACAGGTACATTTTTGTTTTAAACTATTCACTTAGGTGATTGTTCAAAATGTTGATAAAGGTTGTTTCCATTGAGAGAAATCGTTTGCCTACCATGCAATGTTCCCTCTAAGTCTAAGCTCGTTGTTTCGTGTGCAAAGTTTAAAAAAAAACTCGTTTGCAAAGTTGCACAACATCCATTTTTTGTGCAACATTTTACAGAATTTTCTGCGCGGTATCTAAACTCCTGCGTGGCGTCGGTAAAATATCTGCGCTGCAGCGCTGCTTAAAGGGAACATTGCTACATGGTTCTAACACATATCACCTGCAAACTAAACATCCACTACAGTATCAGAAACTTCAGCTGAGACAATCTAAAGCTATGTGTACGATTGTTCAGTTAGGCTGGTTATATTGTCAATAAGACCCGCTCATCACTTGAACCAAATAATGTCAATACACTTGTCTGTTTGCGTTGTTGGTAAAAAGGTGTCATATAAAGAAGACATTCCAGTGTTATTTCGATTTTGACAAGTACGTTTAATAAATGTTACTTATGACACCATAAATTTCAATTTCGGCTTTAATCGAAATTAACGATTAATTAATCGATAATTTTTCAAAAGTTAACGATTAATTTTAAATTAATCGATAACAGCCCTATATAATTTATTTTATGATGAACACAAGACGTGTGTGTGTGTGAGAGAGAGAGAGAGAGAGGGAGAGAGAGAGAGAGAGAGATAAAAGAGAAAGAGAGAGGGAGAGAGGGGGGATTACTGAATTGACAGAGGGGTCCGAACCAGCCCCAAAGACAGTCCGTTTCGTTGCTCTTGCATGAGCCGTTCTTGTGGCAGGTCAACGACTCACAGTTACATTTGAGACGTTGGTCTGTGCCGAAGTACGAGTCGTCTGCAATAAGAAATAATGGACGCAGATGGTCAACATGACCCTTGGAATCTTTGATTAATAAATTTTAAAAAGTCAAAAGTAAATAATATTTAAAACTTTTCATTAATGAAAGTCCTTTAGAAAATTTTTTATTATATTAGATAATAGATGTGTATGTGAATAATATATATGTAGCCTACAATACCAACATATAAATATGTCAGATACTTGTAGGATATACTACATGCGACTGATATAGCGTTCGTTAATAAAATCCATATTTTACAAATTAAAAAATAAAGGCAACAAAGGAGGAAAACAAAACTAACTTGACTAAACATGTTTAACTTATGTGTAATCTAGGAACAACTTGATTAGAATTAATGTTAAAATGGTGTGCAGTTTTGTCAAGTTTTGGAATATTGTTGAGTTGTATAATATAACAGACACACTAACGAATTACGTGATCAAAACAATGCTCTATATTACACTCAATATTTATAGTTACTAATAATAATAATTAATTTAAAATTTGTATAGCATTGTATTGTATCCCAGTAATCCGAGTCAGTAAGTGCATGACTGGGCTCACAGCGCTTTACATGAAGATGGTAACATATATATACGTATGAAATAAACATTGATATCATAACAACCACAGAAATGACATACACATAAATGACCATACGCAGTGGCGTCACTAGGGGGGGCGGGGGGGGGGCGGGCCGCCCCGGGTGACACCCATCAGGGGGTGACACCCGAGCCTAAAATTTTACTGTGTACGATTTTATGTCCGAAAACAAAAGATGACAAATTGTTTAATCTAGAAAGAAATTAAGAAATACAATGAAATACGTTAAACGCGAAAATTCTTATTTAAAAAAATATCAGTTAACTTGCAATAATAAAACAGTCCCAACACACGAACAAAATTAAAACAAATTAGGAAGAAAAGAAAAGAAATAGTCGCAGCAGAGAGATCTTTAAAAAAGGCTGGAATGAAAGAGGCAGTGTCTTCTGTTTTAAAAGATATAAAGCCATTTGGGCTTGGACACACTGACAGCATGAACGAATCCCACCTCACGACTCTGGGGTGGGGGGAAAACGATTTTTATCACCCCCCCCCCAAGAAAAAAAATCAAAAGATGGGTTTTCTTTGTTGATGTTTTTCTTGAGGAAAAATATGATTTCAATGTCTTTGAGTTATTATTTTTTTAATATATTTATTAAAGGCTTGAAAGCATATATATGCATGTTTATATACAGGTAGTCCTCCGGTTACGACGGTCCCATCCCGACTTACGCTGTTTAGTGCTTACGAACGCGCCCCCATAAAGAATAGTATTACGCGTTATTCCATTTTTAAAAAAAATTAATGAGGTAACGAATTGTTTTCTCTATTTGAAATAACAAACATTATTGAAAAATATGTATGATTATTATTTCAACCTACAACTTTCGTTTGCGAATTTTTCAAATGGCGAAGTTTTCAATCAAGTCAATAAAGCTGAGTAAGCTTACAAGTTCCTTTTCAATGCTCATTAGAGGGAGCATATTCAGTCTTTTTCGTCCCATGCAAATTCTAACTCATTATATATTCTTTTCACCTTTGAAAAGGGTCGCTCTTAGCTGCAGTTTGATGTCATCATTGAAAGATAGATGCGAAGTGCGATGTGTACATTTGTAAAGGACTGTGTGAAATATAGCTCATTCAAAAGCAGCAAAATTTTTTAGCTCTGTGCAAGTTTTTGAGTTTCGCTTTGTGCTAATTCCTTTTCCTTACCCTGAGCCTGGGGCTGGACAATAACTTTTTTAAGAGTTCTGAAAATTGGACTAATTCTGAAGGTAAGCAGTCTTCGAAATCACCCATGAACCTACATGTGGAAGAAAATCAGAAGCCCCGAGCCTAATGCTCTTTATGGGTCTTCCCGGAAGACCCCCTTAGCCATCTGGGCACCAAAGGGACGTAACAGCTGAGGACACCCCCCCCCCAAAAAAAAAGCGGTCGCTTCTGAAGCGGCCACCTGGGCATCCAGGACATAGAGTCGAAGATGCCTCCCACTAAGTTGCCCTCACAAGGAGGTGGTGGAATTTCCTACTACGACCCACTACCACTTTGGCGCCATCCCGGCAAAGCACACGGTTCTCCATGGTTAGGACCGCCGCAGACCGGGGGATCATCAAAGACCTACCTAGGGTGCAGCCCCCACTGGAAGGTTTCCTCAGAGCTGGCGTCCAATGCTTTCTTCGCGGCCCTTTTTGCTAATCCGTACTGGCACTGCTGGCCCTAAACCGGCACCGCTCGATGGCGTTGCTAGTAAATTGAGGGGGACGAAACGGTTGCTTCGGATTTACCCGACCCCTTCTTCGAAATCACTTGAATGTTCTTCCATTAACTTGGCTGCTGCCCATCGGGTGGCGAAAGTGTTGAGCTCAGTTAGTTTTGTAAGAAAGCCAAATTTCTCATGGATGTATTTATAAGCCCCTAACCAATGTTGTAGGGCTTAAGAAAGTTTGTCAATGATTACCAGAAATACCTCAATCTTGAATTTTTGTCTTGAGGAGAATACTGTTTTGTTGATGTCTCTTTATCAAACTGACTTTGTCTTCATAGGAATAAAATTAAGAATGCTATTTTTTAACAAACTCAATGAGAGACTTCCTTTCTAAATTTCCCCCAAAATTTCAAGTAAAATAGCGACTTCCAGTTGTTCAATTTCCTTTAGAAATCCTTCTTCTTCAAGTCGGCAGTCACGTGGCTGATTTTCATTCGTTGCTAATTCTTCCAGTGCTTCGATATTCTCATGGTATGAGTTATTAACAGACCTTACAGCATCATGTCAGACTGACCATCTTGTGTCAGACAAGGCTTTGTTAGCATGTATCAATTTCATATGTTTTTGAAGTACCTGTCAACGATGAGTAGATGCAACAAGTCGGGTATAAAGATTTTGCAGAACACAACAAAATCTGACCGCAGTAGGACAACCTGCTGCTCTTTTCCCAACCAAATTAAAGGAATGAGCTGTGCACGGCACATAATGAGCTACAATGGACTTCTCACGAAGAATAGCCTGGTTTCCGATATACTTCCTACTCATTTACAGCATTGCCGTATGACTGTCCAAGGCATTTTCAGGGATTCGTACAAACATAATGGCCTGCATCTTTATTATACACTATAATTCATAAAAATTTTGGGAGCCCTTAAATTATTGGGGGCTTTAGCCCGTTCAGCACCCCCCCCCTTTTTTTTAATCGGGTGATGTGGTATGAGAAGGGGGTGTTTAAGAAATGTGACGTCACATCAAAAACGCGAAACTTTAAATAAAAGTTCCACTTACATATTTGATTGTTCACCATTTATTTAATTACGTTTTCAATGACTTCACGCGTGTTACGATATTACTGTGCAGAATTACCCTAAATACATATTTAAATGACAAAATATTAATTTGCAACACGCTAATTTTTATTGAGAAAATACTGCTTGCTGTCAAAGCTTTGTGACGTCATATCGTAAAAGGGGATGGGGTCTAAGTTTTTGTGACAAAGTAGGACGCTGGGAGAGGGTGGGGTAAAAATTGGCAACCTCGCGTGACTTCATTTATGGACGGCCCCTTCAGTCGTGAAGGGGTGACACCATGAGCTACCGCCCCGGGTGACACCAACCCTAGTGACGCCTCTGACCATACGTTACACATAAGCTACGTTAATCAATAAAAGAAATGTTGTTTCATTAATTTTGAAAATAAATGTTGAAAAGATGTGTCTTAAGTGCAGTCCTGAAGGACTTGGTAGTTGGAATACTACGGATGTGTAATGGTAGAGAATTCCATTGTTTGGTTGCACAAAAAGAGAAAGGCATTTCGCCAAATGTCTTAGGAACAGAGAGAATGCGTGTTTCTGCAGATGAGCGTAGCTGACGAGTGGGTGAGTAGACCGATAGAAGTTCAGTAAGATATGAAGGGCATGAGTCAAAAAAGAAGTTGTGACAGGGAACGGCCAGTTTTTAATCAATTCGGGCTTGAATAGGCAGCCAATGAAGTGCGTGAAGTAGCAATGTAATATGGTCGTGTTTTTTATTATACTATAATGTCTCCACTGTCATAAATGAGCTTACATCAACCCCATTTTAATAATAGGTATCGTAGCAACACATGTAACTATTTTGAGACCTCAAGACTCACTGCGCATGAACGAAACTAATGTCAGATACAAGCAAGACAACTCTTAGTAGACAGTTTTAAAATTGGTTCTCATATATCGATGTGGCCTTGTGCCCCCAAAACATGCGCCTGCCACTGCTCCCTTCCCCTCCTCCTTCATCAAGCACCCAACAAAGGACACTCTGTTCATTCCTGCAGAGGTGTTGGGTTACAGATAGGTGACAGGCATCGGTGATAAGGACTTTCGGCTCGACAATATATGCACCTTCCCCCCCCCCAGCCCACCACACTGTTATGGTTGAGCGTGGAATGCGGCGGAGGTGATAATTATCAGTCCTCTAAACAGTATACCCCCCAGCCCAGCACAGTGTTGTGTATTTGGCTGCCGGATGTTGAGGCCTTCCGGATTCCTTCTAACAATGACCGGAAATGAATTAGACAGATTAGAGTATTAGGACAATACTGCTAGACCGGAACCAACTTCTCCCGGTTCACGGACTATATAAGAGACACACAGTGCCTGGTGGAGGGAGAGAACATCTATATAGGTACATGTACGAGACTTAGGACAGTGCTAGAGAATACTAGAGATAGTAGTAGAGTATAGGCTGTAGTAGAAATGTACACTGTGTTTCCATTGTTAAAATACTTAGACATCAGTTACTGTGCTAACATTAGAAAGTATTCAGAATTCAAATAAATATTATACAAACTATAGTCCTCGCGACCTACCTGCATTTCGTTTACTTTTTTGTGTTAATTGTGAAGTAATTAACAACAACCAAACTAACAATTCATAGCCACCACTCGGCTACATCTATCACAGTTATTATTTATTATGTATTTTGAATTATACATCTTTTAACCAAAGTATTAATAATTTTATTCACTACAAATAATGAATCACTTTAAAAGTCGCCTGCAGCTGACAATAATAATTGTAATCAAATAGTTGTCTTCTACAGTTTACAGTACATACCTTCAATTCTAGGTGAAGTGATATTAGCCCTCTGACAGCCACAGTGAAACAGGAAGTGTGGCGCCAAACATTGCAGGACAAGGATGAGAACTGTCGGCCACAGCGGCATCACATTAGGTCATGAAGGAGTGGACCTGGTGGTAGACCGGAGCTTGACCACGTTATGTAGATACTTCTAGCAGAGACAGTGGAGAGAGATAACAATGTCTTTCTTAGGCTGTGGTGAGTCAGATGTGCAGAGATCTAAACAGCAAGTTACTAAGGACTAAAGATTTATATATCATATAGGGAGTCAAGTTTCCAGGGAGACTATTCATGATCCCCCACCCCCACAGATTAAACGTACCAAGTAGGACAAGACACACCCAGTAGCACAAGACATACCCAGTAGCACAAAACATACCCAGTAGCACCAGGTACACCCAGTAGCACAAGTTACACCCAGTAGCACAAGGTACACAAAGTAGCACAAGGTATATCCAGTAGCACAAGACATACCCAGTAGCACAAGACATACCCAGTAGCACAAGACATACCCAGTAGCACAAGACACACCCAGTAGCACAAGACATACCCAGTAGCAAAAAGGTATACCCAGTAGCACAAGACATACCCAGTAGCACAAGACATACCCAGTAGCACAAGACATACCCAGTAGCACAAGGCATACCCAGTAGCACAAGGTACACCCAGTAGCACAAGGCACACCCACTAGCACAAGGTACACCCAGTAGCACAAGGTACACCCAGTAGCACAAGACACACCCAGTAGCACAAGGTACACCCAGTAGCACAAGACATACCCAGTAGCACAAGGTACACGCAGTAGCACAAGGTACACCCAGTAGCACAAGACATACCCAGTAGCACAAGGTACACCCAGTAGCACAAGGTACACCCAGTAGCACAAGGTACACCCAGTAGCACAAGACATACCCAGTAGCACAAGGTACACCCAGTAGCACAAGACACACCCAGTAGCACAAGGTACACCCAGTAGCACAAGACATACCCAGTAGCACAAGGTACACCCAGTAGCACAAGGTACACCCAGTAGCACAAGGTACACCCAGTAGCACAAGACATACCCAGTAGCACAAGGTACACCCAGTAGCACAAGACACACCCAGTAGCACAAGGTACACCCAGTAGCACAAGACATACCCAGTAGCACAAGGTACACCCAGTAGCACAAGACATACCCATTAGCACAAGGTATACCCAGTAGCACAAGGTACACCCAGTAGCACAAGACATACCCAGTAGCACAAGGTATACCCAGTAGCACAAGGTACACCCAGTAGCACAAGACATACCCAGTAGCACAAGGTACACCCAGTAGCACAAGGTATACCCAGTAGAACAAGGTACTCCCTTATAATATTAAGCCCCACCCCCAAGGAGCAAAAGCCCCGCCCCCAAGGAGCCCAAAAATCAGTGATTTCATTAAGTAACTCTTCCATGGAATTGTGCAGTTATTGGAAACACATGACGTCAAGTCCTCATTAATCGGTACATCAACTTTATGCTGCTAAATGAGTTTAACGTTTATCAACTGATTTACTTCCATCCATATATACGGTACGTAATCTTTGACCTGACCCCGCCACTGCCCTATACCAATATGAAATATACATTTATACAAATATTCTTTGTTGATTTTTTAAATGTAGACATACATATAAACGTCTCTTTTCCTTTGTGAATACATCCGCTAAGTTGAACATTTATAACACTGAGATTGTAATATCTCATTTCTTTGATTTCTTCTAGCTTTGATCGTTCAGGATTCTTAAGATAATGCGAGGAGGTGGGTCATATTTCTGTAGAACTAAACAAGATAAAAACAACTTTTCTGTTGATAAACGTAAGGTCGGGGTGGTATCAGGAACTGTGGGTTGAATGGCCAGCTATCATCCACACGAATGTTACACGTAAGGACGGGGTGGTATCAGGAACTGTGGGTTGAATGGCCAGCTGTCATCCACACGAATGTTACACGTCAAGCTTTGCACTCGATTATGTGTAGTCAATCCATTTCTGTTACTTTCACCTTTAGATAGTCTGTTTTGTAATATGTTCTGAGGCTTCACTTATCTGCTGTTGTAACTTGAGTTTTTCTGCCATAGAAAATAACTACCGAATAGCTATTGGTTCTATAGAATGAATTTTCTGACTCGCTGTTAGTCTATTAGTTCTATAGAATATACCTACTGACTTACTGTTAGTTCTATAGAATATACATACCCAACGTAACTGTGATGAAAGTGACACTAATAACTAATAACTAAGAACAAACTCCACTGATCGTGCACAGTCAAATGTTCATTGGCGATGCGTTTCTATGTGGAGATTTTTTCCAAGTACGCACCACAAGGCGCCATTTTGTGTGCACGGATAAAATTATTAAAAACCTCTCACTATTAATTATAAATAAAATTTTAGGCTATCTTTTGTGATAGACTTTTTTCTCTGACAGTGACAGCCAAAATTGCCATCACCTCCATATCATGAATTACACCCATTTGTTTGTACATATAAACTTTCTGATTACAAGTTGAGTTATCGAATATCTTTTAAAATATTGTTTTTTTTCACCATTTTTATCTTATCTTATCGGTTACAGACGCTCCTTCTATACAGAAGATTATTGCGTCCTACGCTTTTATCTATGGTTTGTGTTTAGTCCTGCATTTTTATTAGAGATTTAAATGTTGATAAAGTGTTGGTTTTCCTGGTTTTCTTCAGGCAACCCATTCCACGCCCGAATTCCGGACGGGAAGAACAAAACTTTGTATGTTTTGTTCTTGAATACGAAATAAGAAAGGTGTTTTTGTCCTTATATCTATCTGAGGGTTGTATTAAGATATCTTTGTGTTGTATTTCTAAATTAGAATTAATTGCTTTATATATGATTACTACTTTGCTCTTGGTTCTTCTATCCTCTAGTGTTTCAAGGTTTAATGATTTAACTAATGGTCTTATTCTTGTCAGTTGTGACTATTCTGCAGTAATGAATCTGGCAGCTCTTTTTTGAATTTGTTCTAGTTTATCAATATTTTCTTTGGTGGATGGGTGTCATACAGAAGATGGATATTCTAGTACAGGTCTCACCAAAGTGAGGTAGCATTTTGTTTTTTTAAATCTCTATTACATTTGTAAATGTTTCTTTTTATACATCCTAAGGTTTTGTTTGATTTTTTAATAACTTCATTGATATGGGGATTCCATGATAGTTTCGCATTTATTATGACTCCTAAGTATTATGCATCTTTAGTTTGGATCAGTTCTTTTCCACGTGTAGCCGTCTGCTAGGCGACTGTATAGATCTAAACCAAACTTAGTACACACAAACCTGATAACACATGAAATTCTACATCGATTTGAACTAAATAAGACCACTCTTACCTGTCCGGAGTATCAAAATCAACTTTTTCTTAAAATGACATATCTTAGTTTTACATGCTTTTTTAAACAAATATATGAATCTTAATTTAATTTGGAAAATAATTGATCTAATATCAAGACAAAAATATATATTATAAATCCGGCTGGCCGGTAGATCCCTAATTTATATATATATTCATAATGGGTCCGGCAAATCCGGAATCCGGCCATTTTAGCAAATCTGATTCCGGCTCCATACGGATTTCACTTCATAAACCCGACCAAATTCACCTCCAGCCGGATTTCAAAATTTTGAATCCGGTACATTCCTACTTTTAAGAGGAAATTTTATATTTTAATACAGTTTAATAGTGAAGTATAATTTAAGTATTAAATGAAATATTTTAATCAGGTGTTAATAAAAAAAAATTTTTCGAAAGTGTGACGTACTTTAGGGGGGGTCCCGAGATTTGTGACAGTTTGTGACGGGGGGAAGGGGTGTAAAAATGGTCCAAATAGCGTGACGTACTTTATGGACAGTCCCAAAAAGCTTTTATATTTACGACGCTGCATTTACGATACAATATTAGTAAAATCGTCCATTAGAAAAAGAAAGTATGGTACGTCCACCTCAAAAAGGCAAAAGCCTCTTGCCTCATAGTCATAGCGCCAATAAACTATAATATAAATGTTATAAATGAAATCTAGTTTCTAAAAAAAAATTAAGAAACAAAAGCAGTGCTATTAAAGCGATGTCAAGAAAATCCGCGCACCTTACTTAGACAATAAACAATTATAGAAAGCTGGCACCTTTAAATAAAGTACTATACTAAAAATAACTCTTCTTTTTAAATCCTTTATATTAACTAGTGGCGTCTGATTGATTGCTTGATGGATTGCTTGATTATTTGCCGAAAAAACTTTGAATCGATTTTTAACCCACTTCCTCGTATGTTAGCGAGCTGTCATTTTACAGGCAGACTCGTGGCGATGTTTAAAATGATCTATCAAAACTTCAGACCGATCGATTGTACTGTAATTAAATTAATGAGTTTTTATATTATCTTTATTTATCTCTATGTAGCATGTTAATTGTAGTGCGAGAGTGTCGCGGTGCGTATTATATTGAACAACATTTTTAATACTTTCCTGTCGCGCGGTGCGGTGCGTATTATCTTGATGATACTTTTAAAAAATATATACCCGAAATGTAAATGTAAATGCAAGTATTTGCTAGTCTGTCTCTCGGTGCGTACTATATTCAACATGTTTTTATAACCCTGTTCCCGTGATCAAATCGAGCTGAAATTTAGCAGGTAGACTGTAGTATTTTTTTTACTATAAATCCTTTATGTCTCATATAACTAAAATTTTGAATTTTTGGATTGTCATCCGATGCGTATTAAAATGAACATACTTTTAGTTATGTATCGAAAATAAAGGATTTATAGTCAAAAACATTATTTTTTACGGGTTTTTAAAAATTATTTTTTTGAAAGTCTTTATATGTGTTTCAATATGGAAATGATATTTAAATTTTATTATTTTTTCCCTTTATTTTACGATTTAAGTGTACGGCTTTGATGCAATCGGTATAGTTTAAAAAAAGAATAATAATTTTTTTTGGATCCCGTTTCCCGATTAGGAATCATATTTTCTAAATTATATTCCACCCCTCACACCAGATTTTGTTTCTGAAAAAGTTTGAGAATCCACAAGATAACATATGTAATTGTTACACTGCGTCGTTTGATGTTGACATCAAAGCATTTGTGATGTAACCGCAGCTCCGTTTGGTTCTCTCATGGCTGGAGTCGTCGATTTGTTTGGCCAAAATATACAAGTTTATGTGTGCGTTACCCCCCCCCCAACCCCCAGACTCTAGGTCCTGCTTACATGCCTCGGGGATTTGGGGGAGCGTCGTTAGCGAAAATGCTACTGGTGAGTTTTACAAGCATGACAAGTGTCTAAAAATGATCTGAATAGGTTTATGTGTAGATATTTTCAGTCAAAACGACACGGAATATCCTTTTTCTTTAAAAGGAGAGGGGGGGAGGGAATCTATTTGAGAAATTAAAAACGTTTTAAGTTTGATATCATTGTTCGATTGGTTTTTGGTTAAACCCCCCTGGCCATTCTAGTCTTCTAGATTCTAGATATAATGGTAAATGAGCCCATTTAAAATTAGTAAACCATTCATTAACTTTATTGAATGCATCAATTTCTTGACATCGCAATTCGAGAGGAGCACAAAACAACTTTTCTTCTTAGCTCAGTTTTTAAGGCATTAATTTTAAATATCACAGAAAGGATACTTGATACAGACAAGTCATGTGGATTAAGATTATTGTCACTCGTGTCAATATAAATGAAAGTAGGGTAGATTTAGGTGTCTTCGTATAGTACGTAGGTAAGAAATCTACATAGTTGTCAAATTTTTAAAAAAATTCATTTTCTAGAAGGAACTGGTTCAATAATGGGCATATGTTCCAAGCGTACACATACACATGACGTATTTTAATATATCTAGTGGATTGTAGTGGATGTTATATGTCCCAAATGAGTCTGCATTACCCCCAAGAATTCCTTTTTTGACCCCAGATGAGGTTATTTACCTCTGTTCGCCGACCTCTTTCTTACGGGATGCCCGTCAGTCAATTGAGGGATTGTTTAAAAATAAATTTTTTAAATGTTACTTATAAAATATTTTTTTTTCCTAAATAAAGACGTTAAAGTCAATGTTTAATTTGTATGCATTAAAATAAAATATAATCTAAGGATGTTAACACAGTTCGTTTTCTGAAGGCCGGTTAAACGTTTTTAAAAAATGCTTCACGCGGGTTACGATATTACAATGTAGATCTTCACTAAATAAATAATAAATACTTAAATGACAATAAAAGTGATTTGAAACATACTTATTTTCAAATAGAAAATAAAGTGGTGGGGGGGGGGTGTCAAAGATTTGTGACGTATTTTTAGAGGGGGGGGGTCCTACGTTTTTGTGACGACGCGTGACGAGGGGGGGAGGGGGTAAAAAATCGGCCAAAATCGCGTGACGTCAATTATGGATGGCCCTTATGTAATGTTACATGGATCCAAACTTAACTAAAATATTTATTACTATATATTTCAACCTAAAACTACGTTTGCGAACATTTCTTATGGCAAAGTTATCAATTATGTCAGTAAGGCTAAGTGCGTTTAAGATTTCCTTTCATTGCTCATTAGAGAGAGCAGACTCAGTCTTTGTTGTCCCATGCAACTTCTAACTTCATTTTTTAAATTCTTTTCAACTTTGAAAATGATCGCTCTCCGCTGGAGCTTGATGTCACCATTGAGAGATAGATGTGAAGTGTCATGTGTACATTTGGAAACGACTGTGTAAAATTTAGCACTTCTACAGAATAATAATATCCATAGGCTAGGACAATTAGTTCTTCAGAATACCTACCGAGTGTAACTGTGATGAAAGTGACACCTCACATTTAATATTAAAACCAAATTCAGTTGTATATGTTGTGCCAGACTTTTTTGTCCCCCCCCCCAAAAAAAAACAACAACAAAAAAACAGAACCTCTACTCTTTGCTGTGTTTGATCAAAGAAAATAATTTTTTCTGAAAGTTTTAAAAGTAATTAATAACATGTACAGAAAAAGTAAAACATGTACAGAAAAAGTAAAACATGTACAGAAAAAGTAAAACATGTACAGAAAAAGTAAAACATGTACAGAAAAAGTAAAACATGTACAGAAAAAGTAAAACACATACAGAAAAAGTAAAACACGTACAGCAAAGTCTCGATGCTTAATTAATTTTAATTATTTAAAAGAGAAGCAGTTTCCTCAGTATAGACGACACATTGAGACAGACAGCCATTGCAACCTCATGGACTGGCCCTTCATGTGGCAATGATGGAAGTGTTGCTAATCTTATTCGGACAATGTCTAAACTTTCCTAAATTTATTGTTGTTTTATTACTGAGACACAGTTGTATAAGTCAAATATCTCGTCCTAGAGTCTAGAGGTGGTCATTCACTCAGAACAAAAACCTTTCATTTGATGATTTTTTTCTTCCCGTGTATAATTTTTCATCTGGTGATCCTGTAAGGTTATCAGCATTTATGTAGAAGGAGAATAATTTCAAACCTAGAACAATGAAGCTAATTGGTGGCATAATGATTTGGTCCTTAAAAATAGATTCAAAATGGCTCATGATGTCGTTTGGAACTATTTTATTATAGATACTAGGCAGCAAAAACCAACTTGCGTGGATTACATGTATTGTATTTTGTATACCTGTATCATGTTGTATACCTGAATGTTTTTTATATCTGTATTATTGTGTCATTGACTTGTATTGTGTGTTGTATACCTGTTTTATATGTTGCATACTTGCTACCTCAGCTGCCCACTTGGACATCTTGTTATATGATAATGTCATACAATCTCTGATACATACAACTATATACACTCTTAGCAACAAACATTTGTTTCATACATACAACTATATACACTCTTAGCAACAAACATTTGTTTCATACATACAACTATATACACTCTTAGCAACAAACATTTGTTTCTGATACATACAACTACAAACACTCTTAGCAACAAACATTTGTTTCTGATACATACAACTACAAACACTCTTACTGTTAGCAACAAACATTTGTTTCTGATACATACAACTACAAACACTCTTAGCAACAAACATTTGTTTCTGATACATACAACTACAAACACTCTTAGCAACAAACATTTGTTTCTGATACATACAACTACAAACACTCTTAGCAACAAACATTTGTTTCTGATACATACAACTACAAACACTCTTAGCAACAAACATTTGTTTCTGATACATACAACTACAAACACTCTTACTGTTAGCAACAAACATTTGTTTCTGATACATACAACTACAAACACTCTTACTGTTAGCAACAAACATTTGTTTCTGATACATACAACTACAAACACTCTTAGCAACAAACATTTGTTTCTGATACATACAACTACAAACACTCTTACTGTTAGCAACAAACATTTGTTTCTGATACATACAACTACAAACACTCTTACTATTAGCAACAAACAGCTCTTAAAGCAACCACTTTTAAATGTTTTACAATCAATAAAAACAAACCTGGTTAGTGACAATACCATCAAATAATTTTAATTATGCAAATTTGAAAACAAAACTAATTGTTACCCCAATAATATTACATCTGCGAAATATTTTCCTTCCATGACGTTATATATTTAAAAATAATTCAAGGTGGAATTAAAATAAAATAAATTTAACTCAAGACGCCTTTCAGTCTTATTATTTGTCTAATACATGACTAACATGATGAAAATGGTCCTGGTCGATCACAACAGAAAAACAACAACTTTTCTAATAAATAATTTGTTAAAGCTAAGGAGTGGATGGTAAATCTTTGTTGAAAAATTCCATGTGTGAAAACATTTGCTGGGAAAATTTGACAGATGTTTACTTTTATTAATTTAGTTTTATGATACAATTTTTTTATTGTTCTGAAATTTTAACATTTTAAATAGCGTGACCCTCCACTAAAACCTGCTACCACAAAGTGCCCCCCTCCACTAAAACCTGCTACCACAAAGTGGCACCCCTCCACTAAAACCTGCTACCACAAAGTGCCACCCCTCCACTAAAACCTGCTACCACATAGTGACCCTTCTCCACTAAAACCTGCTACCACAAAGTGACCCCCCTCCACTAAAACCTGCTACCACATAGTGACCCTTCTCCACTAAAACCTGCTACCACAAAGTGGCCCCCCTCCACTAAAACCTGCTACCACAAAGTGACCCCCCCCCTCCACTAAAACCTGCTACCACAAAGTGGCCCCTCCATTAAAACCTGCTACCACAAAGTGGCCCCCCTCCACTAAAACCTGCTACGACAAATTGGCCCCCCCTCCACTAAAACCTGCTACCACAGTGGCCCCCCTCCACTAAAACCTGCTACCACAAAGTGGCCCCCCCTCCACTAAAACCTGCTACCACAAAGTGCCACCCCTCCACTAAAACCTGCTACCACAAAGTGACCCCCCTCCACTAAAACCTGCTACCACAAAGTGGCCCCCCTCCACTAAAACCTGCTACCACAAAGTGACCCCCCCTCCACTAAAACCTGCTACCACATAGTGACCCTTCTCCACTAAAACCTGCTACCACAAAGTGGCCCCCCTCCACTAAAACCTGCTACCACAAAGTGGCCCCCCTCCACTAAAACCTGCTACCACAAAGTGACCCCCCTCCACTAAAACCTGCTACCACAAAGTTCCCCCTCCACTAAAACCTGCTACCACAAATTGCCCCCCCTCCACTAAAACCTGCTACCACAAAGTGGCCCCCCTCCACTAAAACCTGCTACCACAGTGGCCCTCTCCATTAAAACCTGCTACCACAAAGTGGCCCCCCCTCCACTAAAACCTGCTACCACAAAGTGGCCCTCCTCGACTAAAACCTGCTACCACAAAGTGGCCCCCCTCCACTAAAACCTGCTACCACAAAGTGGCCCCCCTCCACTAAAACCTGCTACCACAAAGTGGCCCCCCTCCACTAAAACCTACCACAAAGTGGCCCCCCCTCCACTAAAACCTGCTACCACAAAGTGGCCCCCTCCACTAAAACCTGCTATCACAAAGTGCCCCCCCCCCACTTTCCGAGCTAAAAATATTGCCCAGCCATGTGTTAGAGTAAAGGTAAAGGTTAGACAACTGTGGTTCAAATTTAATTATTATTTGAAAACTTTTTTAAAAAATGGAATGTGGCTAGTTGGAAATGAAAACTTAAAACCTTATTTGTATCAAAAAATTTAAGCAAAATTGTAAGCATTTAACCAAAAACGAATTGTCCAAACGCACAAAGAAAGTAGTTTTGAAAACTTCCTTCAAATAAACTTAAGAAATAGTTGGTTATTTCTTACTAATAGATGTGCCAGCAAATTGTACCTTCAGTAATAACTAAAATTCTTTAATACCTATACTTCACATAATGGCTATACTTCATTAATACCTATACTTAATTAATGAGTGAAGACATCCACCTAATAAAAGAAAAAAATTATTTAATTTGTATAACAACAGACAGGCAAACCTCCTACTTCACTTTTCTCATCCTTCAAGTCATGTGATCAAACAATCACTTTCATAGAACTGCTTTTATTGAAATGAGTTGAAACTTTTGAAAGTTTTTGATGGCATTGTCTTTTTTGTTTATAAATCTAGTTCCAAGCAGAAGCAAAGTATACATGAATTTAAAAATACCATGGATCAATTTAAAATATCATGTTAAAAATAGATATGAATGAAATAAAATTTAATGAAACATTTACAAAAAAATAAAACAATTATAGATTGATTACAGGTTGAGTACTAAAAATTTTACATAACGAATTTCAGACTTCTCTACAAATTTTAATTAAGTAAAAGTTATTACTAGGTAAGTGAGTGTTGAGCCAGAGTCCAAATGGGTAAGTTTGTGCTGAGCCAGGGCCAAATGCACCACAAGAAGAGGGGAACTAAGAAACTGTGTCTTATGTATCTTCTAATAGGGAGAGTGGTGGAATTGAAGTTTCTGCCCCTGGCACAATATTATCTTATCTTATCTGTTTACAGACGCTCCTTCTATACAGAAGATTATTGCGGCCTACGCTTATCTATGGTTTGTGTTTAGCCCTGCATTTTTATTAGAGATTTAAATGTTGATTTAAGTGTTGGTTTTCCTGGTTTCTTCAGGCAACCCATTCCACACCCGAATTCCAGACGGGAAGAAGGAAAACTTGTATGTGTTTGTTCTTGCATACGGAATAAGAAAGGTGCTTTTATCCTTATGTCTATCTGAGGGTTGTATTAAGTTATCTTTGTGTTGTATTTCTAAATTAGAATTAATTGCTTTATGTATGATTACTACTTTGCTCTTGGTTCTTCTATCCTCTAGTGTTTCAAGGTTTAATGATTTAACTAATGGTGTTATTCTTGTCAGTTTTGAATATTCTCCAGTAATGAATCTGGCAGCTCTTTTTTGAAATTGTTCTAGTTTATCAATGCTTTCTTTGGTGGATGGGTCCCATACAGAAGATGCATATTCTAGTACAGGTCTCACCAAAGTGAGGTAGCATTTTAGTTTTATATCTCTATTACATGTGTTTAAGTTTCTTTTTATAAAGCCTAATGCTTTGTTTGATTTTTTAATAACTTCATTGACATGGGGATTCCATGATAGTTTCTCATTTATTAAGACTCCCTAAGTATTTTGCATCTTTAGTTTGGGTCAGTTCTTTTCCATGAATGTAATATTTTGAATTTATTTGTTTCTTTTTCTTTGTTACTCTTAACAGTTGACACTTTTCTGGGTGGAAAGACATACTCCAGTTAGTTTCCCATTTTATCAATTCATCTAAGTCTTTTTGTAAAATGTTGCTATCTTTTTCTGATTTAATTTCTCTACTCCAATACTGATCCAGACAAATAAACTAAACAAAAATTCTTTTGGCCTGAGATTACTCTCTTAAGGACTTGGCTAATACCTGGGCAACCTGATCCAGACAACTAAATAGTTTCAAGTCCACTTATAACTTATCCAGATGAATCAGTAGTAATACAGAGAAATACATTTTTAATTTAGTTTTTGTCTATTTTTCTGATTAGTGTTCAATGTAATGAGAAGATATGGAAGAACTCAATTATGTTGGAACATAAGAAAATATTGCAAAAAAAAATAATAGATGCTGTGTAACTTTGCAAAGGAGTTATTTTATTGTTGACATGCACCAATGAACCTTAGAGTTAGAGGGAACATTGTTCCATTCAAGTGCTTGCTTTGCTTTATTGTTGTATTTTTTTAGTGTGTGTCCCATCCATTGCCATTTTCTATCTTGGATTTGTTTTTTCTATGTCCCATGACTTGGTATTTTTAATCTTGTGGTACCATTTTATTTGTAATATACATTTCTCAGGCATCTGTTGATAAAGGTTTGCATTCTGTATGTGGTAGTTTCTATTGTCCTCCATGTTTCTGATCCATCAAATAGGAGCTTTCACATTGGAGTTAAACATTCTCATTTTAGTTTTGATGGAGATGTGTGGTGATGTACAAACTGACTTTAGGTGTACAAATGCCTGTCATGATAGGTTTATTATTTGATGGAGATGTGTGGTGATGTACAAACTGACTTTAGGTGTACAAATGCCTGTCATGATAGGTTTATTATGACTTCATCTGTTCCTCCAGACATATTGACCAAACTGCCAACATATTATAAGCTGCCTACTAATTCTATGTATTGCTTTTCTAGTTTCATGTCTCCATCTTGTTTATGGTATACTTTAAGCATGTTTGTATTTTCTGGTATTATTAACCTTCAACTCCGACTACATTTTGATAGCTAAAAATATCTATTTCTTTAAATATATGTTTAACCATTCCCCATTAAGGGAACTTATTACCTCATGACTTGGGACGTATTCCTGGATTGGCTTTTAAACAAATCAACTGGCTCAACCCTACAAAAACTTAATTAAATTTTTTAGAAAAACATCCTTCAAATAAAATGTGCAGAAAATGTTCTAAAATGAATTTAACTAAAATTGAAATCAAAATCAATGAAACAATTAGAACATGGGTGAGTGCTAACAGGACTACGGACAGGTGGTATACCTGACATTTTAGATGAAAGTAAGAGCCTTTATGAGAAACAAGCCATTAAGTACAACAAAGGGAACCAACTATAGTTAATCAAGTTGGAACCAGAAAAATGTCTAAAGTTGGGATTAAGAAAATATTAGCAGACAAACAAATTTTAAAGTGTCTTTTAAATCAATTCTCTCCAAACTTAAAATTGTTACAAACTGACTTTAACTTCTTTCCTTCATTAGTCTTATTCAGATTAAAACTGCAAAATTTAGTCCATGATATAAATAAAAGAACAGAAACAAAAAACTAATAACTAATGCTACTATACCAGAAAACGTGACATAACTCACAATAATGTTAAAATCATAGTTTTTAAAATCACTGGGCAAATCGCAGATAAAAAATGCACACTAGTCTACTAATAAAGGAAAAATTATTTAAAACAATTCTATTAAATAGAAATAAATAACTCTGATGAGATATTAAAGAACAAACAAGTAAAAATGGTTTTAAAATCCCTGAACTTATTTGTTTTTGCTTTATGAAAAAGTTTAACAGTATTTAATTATTTTTTTTTAAATTAATTTTTCTGATAAAAGATTAATTATTTTTAAAAATGTTAACACTGACATTTTGTTTAACTATAAATATCAATTTTAAGTACAAAATGTAAAATTCTTTAAAATCAGGGATAGGGTAGGGTGGAAATCCATTTAAAGTTTAAGAAAAAGCTTTTTTTTAAAATTTCATAATATATCTTAGGATTGTGATAAATTTTTAGTTAAATAATTTTGTAAACAAACTCTGGTTTAAACATTATCAATATTTTTCAAAAGGAAATAAATGATTAATGTGATTCCTGATTCAAAATCTAAACACAATATTAGAGAGTGCAAAATCCATACAATTCTTAAAGATATTAATAAGGATAAAAAAATAAATACTCAGCAGCAATAAGAGTAATATGCAGTTGAAGCAAATAGATATTATGTATTGGTACATTTTATAGCAATCTTAAATGACATTTAAAAAAATGAATGTTTTTAAATTGAAATATGAATTGACAATCCTTCTTCTTTGACCTTTGTACTGTATAGCGGAGCTTCAGCTAAATAAATTATTTTCTCATGTCTTTCTGGGATTCCAATCTTCATTAACTTGTTCCTGTGCTTGTTTCCTTCTCTCTGCCAGAAGCTTTTATATCATTTCATTCCTCTTGATCCTAACGTATCCCATACCACTTGATATATATTTAAATTTGCCAAGACTTTACTTTCCTTTTATTGTTAGTTTGATTGTTGAGGAAACCTTTTTGCCGATATCTTCTTTGTTTGTTCTTTTCATGCATCTGTTTCAGACTTACCCCTACCCTGTTCAATTTTTCAGCGTTCATTGCTCTAATGGAACTCTCAAGGGCTCACTATCAAGGTGATGATCACTCATGCTCCAATGATGTTAAGGATCCCTGGTGAACAGTTTGAAGACATCTCCCAAATGTTCACTTTGAAGGCCAGAGTTTCAGGGACAATGAAAATGTTTAAAGTTTATTATTGAGAAATATTGCATTTAAATTATTGTTGAAAAATAACACACAGTCACAGATACCTTTTTAAAAAAATAAAAATTAACAAAGCGTTTTTAATAATTGTTGATCAAACTATATTACGCCACAACCCCATTCAAAAACAATATTTTGTCACAACAACATTCAAAAACTATATTTTACCACAACCACATTGGAAAAGTTATTTCATCATCTATCTTTTGCCAACAACCCCCTCCCCCAAGTAATGTTTTGAGACAATAAGACATACCTAGTCACTGAGAGGAACATCTGTAGTCTGTGTATCTTCCTCTATAGATAAGGCTCTTCTAATGGCTTCAGGCATAGACTGCAATGTTATACATTCACAATGCTGATTGTTAAAGGCAACAGGGAAGTAGTAGTGATTACTTATAGTCTAGTGAGACAATAGTGAAGTAGTTATTACTTATAGTCTAGTGAGGCAATAGTGAAGTAGTTACTACTTATAGTCTAGTGAGGCAATATTGAAGTAGTTATTACTTATAGTCTAGTGAGACAATAGTGAAGTAGTTATTACTTATAGTCTAGTGAGGCAATAGTGAAGTAGTGATTACTTATAGTCTAGTGAGGCAATAGTGAAGTAGTGATTACTTATAGTCTAGAGAGGCAATAGTGAAGTAGTTATTACTTATAGCCCAGTGAGGCAATAGTAAAGTAGTGATTACTTATAACCCAGTGAGGCAATAGTGAAGTAGTGATAATATAAATTTTACTTGAGCTTTTTTATGTTTTGTCTGGATCATTAAGGGGAGGTTCTGGTGTGAAAACTACATTAAAATATATTGAAGTATTTCTAGATTTTTAAATATTTTTTTTCCAGCCAGAGGTTTCTAAAATTTTTTAATTACTATTGTAGCAAGAACTTAAAATAATATTTTAAAAGATTATCATGCAAACATTATTAATGATGTAAAGTCATATATTTTTTTAAAATCTAAACATATCACCAGTAGAATTTTTCTAACACTCTGATGGGTTCTCCGCATTTCTTACGTATCAGCCCTCAGCTTTCAATAAAGCAAGCCTTTTCATTGATTTTATCCGTGGAAATTTACCATAATTCTACCTCCATTTCAAAAGAAGCTAAGTAACCTTTATTATTTCCATGATATACCGACAGAGTAACTATTTTGTTATTAGTTCAGTGGAAAAAATTGTTCAGATATAATGTTTGTCCTACTTTATGAAATATATCCAATGGACAAACATAGTGCATATATGTCATTCGGTCTCTTTTGTTTGAACCAGTGGTTGCCACGTGTTGACCTCCAGTTGAAAGAAACTGCTTTCAGCATTTTATGAAACCGCTTTATTAATTTATTTATTTGAAAACCCTTTGAAGTAAAATACTCTATTATTATAGTAATTCTTTATGGAATCAAAGGATCAGAAAACTACTTGTGAAATGCAATGAAATTTTTGCCATTTTATAAATGAGCAATCTTATACACAACTGTGAAACAAAACATCTATAAATATATTCAAAGTTTTCTAGAATCTTATGCTCAGAGATAAATGAATCCATGAAATGTGGATAAGCATCCCAAAGAAATCTGTTCAAGAGAAAGTTTGCTCAAAATGAATCTTTCACTCTTACAAGTTACAAAAATTGCACAAAATTGAAGAACGAGGAAAACCATTTACTGATGGCAACTTCATATAAAAGCAATGCAGCCTGCGCTCATCATTATTACCTTCCATTCGGCCTGCCATAATAACAGTTGGGTGACCCCGGCCTTATGAAAGTAATTATAAAGTACTCTGTATATCTGACATTGAATTTAATTTGCCATGAAGTAGTGATGACCAAGCATTAGGATGCAAAACATATGATCTCTATTGAGGAAATCAAAACATATGATCTCTATTGAGGAAATCAAAACATATGATTTCTATGAGGAAATCAAAACATATGATCTCTATTGAGGAAATCAAAACATATGATCTCTATTGAGGAAATCAAAACATATGATCTCTATTGAGGAAATTAAAACATATGATCTCTATTGAGGAAATCATAAAGAAATGCTTACACTTACTTGTGAATGAAATTCTTTGATATTACAACTTACATTTCCTAGTTCTTCCTCAGAGTCCCACAATATTGATCCAAATTCATTATTCCAACCTGAGTCATCCATCAACTTTTTAGATCTCAGTCTATCCTCGACATAGTCAGGAACAAGGGCGGCTTAAAGAAATTTAATATAAATAATCAAAACTATTTTTTTTTACATAGAAAGTAACTCAAAGGTTGATCTTTTCACATAATAAGCAAAAAAAAACAACAACAAATAGGCAAATTCCAATGTTAAAAATTGGTTTAATTACGCTATTAAAATGACATATGTTGAAAATAGAACAAGTTACTTATGAATGTTGATCATTGTGTCATCCCAATCTGACATCAATGAACTTATGTAAAGAGGATATTGTTTATTTATTTGTTTTTAAACTTATTACAAAAAGAAAAAGACTTGTTAATTGTAAATTGGAGCAACTTGTTTGTTGCATGTTCAGTTTGTGTATGTTACACATTAGTATCATTCCTTCTATTCTGGCCAGCTAAAATGCACTGAAAACACAATGACATCTGTTCAAACTAGACTTTCAAGGCTAAAAATCTGACACTTCTTTGACTTGAAACAATTAACATAGCTTGTGTACCATGCATGTCATTATATTATAAGTTTTGTTTAATCATGGAATAAATGTGTGTTTTTTTAAAATTAAATTTAAAAATTGACTTGTCTTTTATGTGAGTTGTGTTCAAACCCTTGACTTGTGTTTTATGTGAGTTGTGTTCAAACCCTTGACTTGTCTTTTATGTGAGTTGTGTTCAAACCCTTGACTTGTCTTTTATGTGAGTTGTGTTCAAACCCTTGACTTGTCTTTTATGTGAGTTGTGTTCAAACCCTTGACTTGTGTTTTATGTGAGTTGTGTTCAAACCCTTGACTTGTCTTTTATGTGAGTTGTTTTCAAACCCTTGACTTGTCTTTTATGTGAGTTGTGTTCAAACCCTTGACTTGTCTTTTATGTGAGTTGTGTTCAAACCCTTGACTTGTCTTTTATGTGAGTTGTGTTCAAACCCTTGACTTGTGTTTTATGTGAGTTGTGTTCAAACCCTTGACTTGTCTTTTATGTGAGTTGTGTTCAAACCCTTGACTTGTCTTTTATGTGAGTTGTGTTCAAACCCTTGACTTGTGTTTTATGTGAGTTGTGTTCAAACCCTTGACTTGTCTTTTATGTGAGTTGTGTTCAAACCCTTGACTTGTGTTTTATGTGAGTTGTGTTCAAACCCTTGACTTGTCTTTTATGTGAGTTGTGTTCAAACCCTTGACTTGTGTTTTATGTGAGTTGTGTTCAAACCCTTGACTTGTCTTTTATGTGAGTTGTGTTCAAACCCTTGACTTGTCTTTTATGTGAGTTGTGTTCAAACCCTTGACTTGTGTTTTATGTGAGTTGTGTTCAAACCCTTGACTTGTCTTTTATGTGAGTTGTGTTCAAACCCTTGACTTGTGTTTTATGTGAGTTGTGTTCAAACCCTTGACTTGTCTTTTATGTGAGTTGTGTTCAAACCCTTGACTTGTGTTTTATGTGAGTTGTGTTCAAACCCTTGACTTGTCTTTTATGTGAGTTGTGTTCAAACCCTTGACTTGTGTTTTATGTGAGTTGTGTTCAAACCCTTGACTTGTCTTTTATGTGAGTTGTGTTCAAACCCTTGACTTGTGTTTTATGTGAGTTGTGTTCAAACCCTTGACTTGTCTTTTATGTGAGTTGTGTTCAAACCCCCTGAGTATATTTTTAATTATAGATGTTATATAAATTATTTCATGCAAGATCAACATAATCAATATGATATATTTATATTTTTGATATACTTATTATATCAATATCATGTAACTTTAATTTAATAAGTTATATAGATGATGTAAATAACAACTATATCCTATTTAATGAATCAGTTTCTTGAATGATGAAGGCATTGATGACCTGCCAAAAGTACTTACGTGATGGTTGACTTGGAGTCAAGTTTTCACTGTCAGCTGAAACTCCAACAAAGTTATTTGGATTTTGCTAAAATATGTGAATAGCAAACAACTATAATGTGATATTCACTTCATGTTTGGTTTTAAGCAATTTAAAGAAAAAATGATATATTAATTTTTAAAAAACCAGTAGTTTTTGGAAATAATAAAATGGCTTTCTATTAAAAAAAAACATTAAAATGATCTAATCTGCACGTATTTCTTCAATCTACTGAAATTTTCTCTATCGTATCAGAATCTTGTGATTAGCAATGTCATCACTGAAAGTAAGAAGTAACAAAAACTTATTACTTGAGCAACTTTGTTCACAAGGAGACAATATGGATGAAATTACCTTGACATTAACATTCATGTCCCCTTTATAACAGGAGTCTGCTGTAGGAGGGGATGTGATCAAATCAGGTGTTGACTTAGTTTTCTTTGCAATCATTTCTGGAAACAAAGGATGACACAGAGAGAAGGTTATAAGAATTTCTGGTTGGAGTGATATGGGATAAACATGGTGTTAGAGTGTGTGGTTAGAGTGATATGGGATAAACATGGTGTTAGAGTGTGTGGTTAGAGTGATATGGGATAAACATGGTGTTAGAGTGTGTGGTTAGAGTGATATGGGATAAACATGGTGTTAGGGTGTGTGGTTAGAGTGAGATGGGATAAACATGGTGTTAGGGTGTGTGGTTAGAGTGATATGGGATAAACATGGTGTTAGGGTGTGTGGTTAGAGTGATATGGGATAAACATGGTGTTAGGTGTGTGGTTAGAGTGATATGGGATAAACATGGTGTTAGGGTGTGTGGTTAGAGTGATATGGGATAAACATGGTGTTAGGGTGTGTGGTTAGAGTGATATGGGATAAACATGGTGTTAGGGTGTGTGGTTAGAGTGATATGGGATAAACATGGTGTTAGGGTGTGTGGTTAGAGTGATATGGGATAAACATGGTGTTAGGGTGTGTGGTTAGAGTGAGATGGGAGAGATTTGGTGTGGAGGTGTGTGGTTCGAGCCTTATTTGGAGCAAGATTTTAGGCTTTGTCTGTGGTATTTAAGTAGATGACTTTGTTGGAATGTGAAGTTTGGAAATGTAAAGATGTTGTGGAAAATAATACGTTTTTTTTCTTAAGCTCATAATAGAGTCCTAACAAATTAGTCAATCTTTAAACAAAAATGACTGGTAACCCACACCCTTATTCTCTTACACCTTTCATTCACCTTGATGTTAAAAATTTTGTGCACGCTCGTAACTCCTCTTATCCCTCACACACACAAGTGAGACAAAAACTTCATATGACAATAATGATTTTTTTTTAAATTAAGAATTAAACAACCACGTAAAAACAAAGTTTTTGACTATAAATCCCTTATATATGAGTCAGAACTTTAAGTATTGATTATGTTCCAACGCGACAAACATTTATATGCTGAAACTGAGTGAACTCCTCCTAGTGTTAAACACGAGATGTGGTCATCGATGGCTGGCGTGAAGTCAAGTGACCCGTAATATGTAAGCAATAGCGACAGCTACATATAGTATTATATAGATAAACTAAAAATGCATTAGTTTCATTACAGTACATTCCATCGCTCTGAAGTTTTGATAGGATGCATTGTTAGGTGACACGAGTCTATGTGCGAAATTTCAGATCGATAGCATCACGGGAAGTGTGTCATTTTTTACTTTTGTTTTTCCACACGCCTGCCTGCCCGACGACAGAGAGAGAGAGATAGAGAGACAGAGAGAGACGGCGGTGAATTTAAAATAAGAGATTTAAAAATTCCAAAGATTAAAAACAAATACAAAAAACTTGGTCCCAAAACTTGTTAAAAAGCAAAAGGTTTAACATTAATTTGTATGTTTACCTTGCACCCTGTCAAAGCAGCTGCTCTGATGTGGAAATTCAGCTGTGACTTTACTTCCTTGGGTGAACTCATATCCATCAACTAGATTTTGAAAGCTGGAACATTTTTTGATAATAGATTAACACAATTTGATTTATTGTTGTCTATAGAAACCAAACACAATTCTGTTGTACACTGTTTCCTTGGATTTGTTTACTTATTGCTAAAGACCATTTCCAAAAAGTTTTGTTCATGTGGGGGTTACATGTTCTCATATCAGCGCTAAGAAAGCAATTCTATGTAACAGACAGACCAGACAGGTTTTAGTTAATTAGCTGGTAGGTCAATCCTGTCACATTGTTGATATTCCCTTTTAGTTCATTAGCTGGTAGGTCAATCCTGCCACATTGTTGATATTCCCTTTTAGTTAATTAGCTGGTAGGTCAATCCTGTCACATTGTTGATATTCCCTTTTAGTTGATTAGCTGGTAGGTCAATCCTGTCACATTGTTGATATTCCCTTTTAGTTGATTAGCTGGTAGGTCAATCCTGTCACATTGTTGATATTCCCTTTTAGTTCATTAGCTGGTAGGTCAATCCTGTCACATTGTTGATATTCCCTTTTAGTTGATTAGCTGGTAGGTCAATCCTGTCACATTGTTGATATTCCCTTTTAGTTGATTAGCTGGTAGGTCAATCCTGTCACATTGTTGATATTCCCTTTTAGTTAATTAGCTGGTAGGTCAATCCTGTCACATTGTTGATATTCCCTTTTAGTTAATTAGCTGGTAGGTCAATCCTGTCACATTGTTGATATTTCCTTTTAGTTGATTAGCTGGTAGGTCAATCCTGCCACATTGTTGATATTCCCTTTTAGCTAATTAGCTGGTAGGTCAATCCTGTCACATTGTTGATATTCCCTTTTAGTTGATTAGCTGGTAGGTCAATCCTGTCACATTGTTGATATTCCCTTTTAGTTGATTAGCTGGTAGGTCAATCCTGTCACATTGTTGATATTCCCTTTTAGTTGATTAGCTGGTAGGTCAATCCTGTCACATTGTTGATATTCCCTTTTAGTTGATTAGCTGGTAGGTCAATCCTGTCACATTGTTGATATTCCCTTTTAGTTGATTAGCTGGTAGGTCAATCCTGTCACATTGTTGATATTCCCTTTTAGTTAATTAGCTGGTAGGTCAATCCTGTCACATTGTTGATATTCCCTTTTAGTTAATTAGCTGGTAGGTCAATCCTGTCACATTGTTGATATTTCCTTTTAGTTGATTAGCTGGTAGGTCAATCCTGCCACATTGTTGATATTCCCTTTTAGTTAATTAGCTGGTAGGTCAATCCTGTCACATTGTTGATATTCCCTTTTAGTTGATTAGCTGGTAGGTCAATCCTGTCACATTGTTGATATTCCCTTTTAGTTGATTAGCTGGTAGGTCAATCCTGTCACATTGTTGATATTCCCTTTTAGCTAATTAGCTGGTAGGTCAATCCTGTCACATTGTTGATATTCCCTTTTAGTTCATTAGCTGTGCACCTAATGGCTGGGCTAGGGCCAAGGTTAGGGTTTTGACTAGGGTCAAGGTTGGGGTTTGACTAGGGTCAAGGTTAGGGTTTTGACTTTTGATTAGGGTCAAGGTTGTGTTTTGACTAGGGTCAAGGTTGGGGTTTTGACTAGGGTCAAGGTTGGGTTTTTTGCTGGGGCCAAAGTTAGAGTTGTGGTTCTCAAACTCAGAAGATTGTTTAAAGTTGGACTACAAGATCTAAATATCATCTCTTGATATCACAACAAAATGGATGAAATATTTTTAAATGACGTGATTTCATTTGATATTTGTTTCTGATGTCTTAGTGCACTTACTTTTTGGCTTCACTTTCTGTCTGGAATGTCGACAGGAGAAAATTAAAATTCTTTCCATATTCACCAATGCCTCTGTGCTGGTGAACCATTAAGCCCAGCTTTCTCCTCACCTCTTTCTCTCCCAAGTTACCTTTAACAACTATTTTTTTATTTAAGTCAACCTGAAAAAATACACATGAAAAATAATTTTTTGAAGAAAAAAAAAGGAATTTTCAGAGAAGAGAAAAATGACATTTGAAGGAAGATATGAGAATCGGTTTCTTCAAATTTCTTCAATTAATTTATTATAATTAATACTAATAATAGCTGCTAATAATAGCTAATAAATAAATGTTTGCTTCATTGACATTTACTTTGTTTCTTGGATGGCATCTCAAATATTTAAAAAAATGAATATATAATTGTTTTTATCTTTAATATAGAGCCCAAATGGTAGCATGCATCTGTGGGGTTCCCCCTCCCCCTTTCATCTATAAATATATTTTAAAACTAGAGATCAGATCAAACTTTGTCTACTTGAGGTCAAGGACACAAGCCAACTCACAACAATCCTATTTCTAAAAAGACATTGAAATAATGTTACTTTATTTGATAAGATGTTTACTGTAAAAAGTTAAGTAAGTAAAGAGAAAAAACCAAACAAATGGACACATGTGAGAGCTAGAATAACTTCAACTTTGATGACATAAATTCAATACTGAAAAACAGTATCATGCCACCCCCCCCCCTCTTTCCAAAAAAATGTTCATAGATTCATGGTATATAATATAATTTATAAAGGATTATCAAATGTACTATATCTAGGAGTCTGTCTGGTAGATCATAGGTGAGATCTTTGTAAGCATAGTCAATGGCAACAGGTCCAGAATTTCTGTTACCCATCAGAATTAGGTTAGGGCAAGTTCTCTTGAGTCCATCCACAAATTTCATGAGTTCACTGTCTCCTGGTGATGGTACAGATGCTTATGACAATTCCTTTGTGTTACAAGTATCTTTGATAATAAATTATAATATAAATATCTTTTATAGATGTGGCCTTGTGCCCCCAAAACATATTTAGGGCGCGCCCGCCACGACTCCCTTCCCCTCCCCCCTTCCTCACGCACCAAAACAAAGGGCCCTCTTTTCACTCCGGCAGAGTGACGGTACTTGGGGTGTTGGATTACAGATAGGTGACAGGGACCGGGGATAAGGACTTCCGACTCGATAATATATGCACTAGGGGTCTACCGATATATCGGCTGGCCGATATTTCGGTACCGATATCAGGATATCGGCAATATCGGTATCGGTAGCATGTAAAGGTCCCGATATTGACGTCACCGATATTTCATAATAAGTGATATTTTGACCCAAAAAAACAACAACAAAAAAAAACAACCATCATTTAGATTTACAATATCTCGACAAATTAATATATTGATCCCGATACCGTTATTGAAATAGCCAAAAGAGTCCTAGTATATATCTACTGCCAAGATACAGTGTGCAATGTGCTATGATATTTTTTAGGTATCTGCCGATTTTCATATGCTCGGAAATACTGTGTAAATAGTGCCAATGCCAAGTATACCGTAATTGCTCTAATAAATGGATAATGTAAACATTATGTTCACGTAATTGCTCTAATAGCAAAGATGCACGCAGAATCGCAGATGTCTAAAACAATTAGTTTCGTATGGAATAACAAAATGTACCGTGTGCAGACTTGTTGTCATGGGCAACCATTCATCCTTCAACCCCATTTCACTCTGTTACTATTGATTTGTTCTCATTGTTTCATTCATAAAAGGTGGCCGTGTGCAAAAGCCATTAAACTATTGGTTAGAATTAATAATTATGAGTCAAAAATTGAAGTTTCAAAAGGAGTACCTAATTTTGCTTGTACATTTTCATAAAGGACGGTTCGCTTTGTCATGAGTCCTATGTAGGTTATGATCTGGAACTTGTAAACACATCAGAAACTTCGCTTCGGAAAAAAATAAATAAATCGGTAATATCGGCATAACTGGATATCGGTAGAGCGTAGACCCCTAAATTATAAAATATAAATAATTACACATGACGTCATCAAATATGACCGCTGTTTTTTTTTGTCCTAACAAATACTCATATAGGAAAAAAATATCGGTAATATCGCCAAAAATGCATATCGGTAGACCCCTAAATTACAAAATATAAATAATTACGAGTGATAAATTTAAGAATGACGTCATCAAATATGACCGCTGTCTTTTTTTTTGTCTTAACAAATACTCATATCGGAAAAAAATATCGGTAATATCGGCAAAAATGCATATCGTTAAACCCCTAATATAAAATATAAATAACTAGGAGTGATAAATTTAAGAATGACGTCATCAAATAAGACTGCTGGTTTTTGTCCCAACAAATACTCATATCGGCTTTCATATAGGAAAAAAAATATCTGTAATATCGATATCGTCAAAAATGCATATTGGTAGACCCCTAATATGCACCCCTCCAGCCCATCACACTGTTGTGGTTGAGCTTGGAATGCGGCGGATATATTGGCCTTCCGGCAGAGGTTATAATTATCGGTCCTCTAAACATTACTTTTCCAGCCCAGCACAATGTTGTGTATTTTGCTGCCGGATGTTGAGGCCTTCCGAATTTATTCTAACAACGACCGGAAATGAATTAGACAGATTAGAGTATTAGGACAATAATGCTAGACCTTCCGGCTCACCGACTATATAAGCGAGAACATTTAGAGAACATTGAGAGAGGGAGAGAGACTTAGGACAGTGCTAGAGACAGTAGTAGAGCATAGGCTGTAATAAAATTGTACACTGTGTTTCATGTGTCAACCTTAGAACTTAGTACAATAAACAGTTAGTAAAAACTATAATTCTAACGACCTGCATTTAGTTAGTTGTATCATTAGCTGTTCAGTCAGTCTTATTCAGACTAATAATATAGCCATCACTCGGCTACATAATGTTTCATGATATAATTCTGTCTCATTCTATCTTAAGATTATTTCATGCTGTTTTATCATGCAAACATCTTTGATACCATTTTGTTTGACACTGACAATTCAATTCCACTACCCTGATCCTAATCCCCTTATCCCAATACCAACCCTCACTTTCCTTAACCCTATTCCTTATCCTCCCTTTCCCTAACTCTAACAAAATAGCATGTCATGAAAAACATTCACTGAGTGTTAGCAATAATTAGCATATCACGACTGGCAATCAGCTGAAAAGTTTAGGCTGATGTCAGAAAATGTTGCTTACTGGAGCAAAATAATGGCATAAATTTAAACTAGTTTATAATCACTCACCTGTTATGGCAATAATGTTGTTCCCTGTTTTTTCTAAGAGTAAGAGTTTTCTTTTAAATTCCCCTGGTAAACTTATCTCTGTGCACCTGGTTTTATTCATCTGGAACAAAATAAAAGTTTAAATGGACCATAGAAATAAATAGAAATTTGATTCTTCTTCTTCTACAAATTCTTTTGGCCTGAGACTTAGTCTCTTAAGGCATTGGCTAATACCTGGGCAACCTGCTTCATCTGCTGAGCAGTGCCATACAACATTGTCTTCACTTGGGACTCTTTTGCCTCCCTAACCTCCCCAGCTATGTCTAGAGCGGGACATGAAGTTAACAGGTGTAGTACTGTTTCCGAGGCTAGGCTGCAATGATGGCAGTTCAAGTCCCTGTTATGGTCCAGCCTGTTAAAATATGAGTTAGTTGGGCAGTGCTCTGTCCACATTTGAGTCACTAAACTTTGGAGTTTGCGACTCAAACACCACTACTGGTCTGATCGACTTGGCCAGGACATATTAGCAAATACCCCCCTGGCAGTCGTATTGTCAGCCCACTCCTGGTACCACTTGTTCCTGAAGTGGTCTATTAGCCAGGTCTTTTCCCCGAGATAAGTAACTGGTACGTCTGGTTGGGGCTGGGCCGCCCCGGTTTTTGCCAGGGAGTCTGCTTTCTCATTGCCGTGAAATTTAATTCAAATCCATTGTTTAAATGGAATGTAGTGACTAGAAGGTATAAATAAGAAGTAAATTGCTATGATCTTATCTTATCTGTTACAGACGCTCTTTCTATACAGAAGATTATTGTGTCCTAAGCTTATCTATGGTTTGTGCCTAGTCCTGCATGATCTGATTTCGTGAACATATTACTGTAGGGATCTTACCACATGGTAAAACATCTTTACTGTGTCAGGCTCGTTTGTCTCATCGGAAAAAATGTGTGCAGAATGTATTCTGTTATCATAACAAAAGTTGTCGGCTATTCTTTTGACAATGTGCAAACCATTCTTGGTGTCTGGTACTGGACAAGACCTCAAGTCCCACACTAGGATGTTTGCAGAGCCATTCTGTGACTTGGGCTTGGCTGGACATGTTAAAGCTAAAAATAAAGAAGGCTAGAATTAGTGTGCGAATATCCACATTAGATTAAGCAATCTGTTCAAACTGTGATAGAACTAAGAATTGGAAGCTATTGTATAAACAATTTGGGCTCATGTTTCAAACTGTGATAGAACTAATAATTGGAAGCTATTGTATAAACAATTTGGGCTCATGTTTCAAAAAGAAAACTATAATGCAAAATAAAATTCTTTTATTTTTTAGAATGTCATTTTAGAAATGGACATATTTTATTTCTATCTTTACAAAGTTTTTATGCTTAAAATGTTTTCCAACTCTGAGAAAACATTCATGCACCAAATGCAAGTAAGTTGACCTAATCTTTTACCTACACAATCCTTTCAGTCATTTGCTAATCTTCTATTTTAAAGAAAATTAACAAATTTGCTTTTATGTAAAAGATTAATTTACTAATCAGCCTATAGAAAATAGTATTGAGATATTATATTAATACTAAAATAATTTTGTATTTTTTACATGACATTGTATAGACACCTTTTATTTTGTAATAAGTACTCCAGCTTACTTTCAAAAACAGTTGTGTTTTTTTTTGGTGGTTTTTGGCACCATCATAATTTATCTCTACTACTAGCTTCATCATTGGATGTTTCAAAATAATAAATTTTTGTATGAGAGTGTACAACTCTGCATATGCTGTAATACAAAGCTTTAAATTTTACTTGGTTTACCACAGCATTCTATCTATCAATTTGAATGACCACATTTTTGGCCTAACCCTAACATAATCTTCTATGTGAAGAGCCAGTCTAGAAAGGTTCTTGTCATTGCAATGCATTTTAATCTCCAAGAAATAATATGTCCTCTCCATCACTCCCCTATACATTGAAATGTTATGGCTCATGTTAAAAAACACAGCTGTAACTCTAACACAGCTGTAACTCTAACACAGCTGTAACTCTAAGACATCTGTAACTCTAACACAGCTGTAACTCTAACACAGCTGTAACTCTAACACAGCTGTAACTCTAACACAGCTGTAACTCTAACACAGCTGTAACTCTAACACAGCTGTAACTCTAACACAGCTGTAACTCTAACACAGCTGTAGGCTAACTCTAAGACATCTGTAACTCTAACACAGCTGTAACCCTTACACAGCTGTAAATCTAACAGAGCTATAACCCTTACACAGCTGTAACCCTTACACAGCTGTAACCCTTACACAGCTATAAACCTTATACAGCGGTGACTCTAACAAAGCTGTAAGCCTAACACAACTGTAACCGTAACAGATGTCTATTATTTTCATTAATTTTATTATGATATAGTGTAATGCAATTAGTTATAACATAATGTATCTGCTTGTATTTAAGTATACTCCACTTAGTAATAGTTATCTACAAAATTGATAATGAATATTTATAACCCAAGTAAACATTAAACCACATATAGTCATTACAACTGATGAAGCTTATATAGTAAAAAAAAGGCTTCAAATTACAAAAACAATAGAATTATCCTTTTAGAGAACATAAAAATATATATATATATATATATATATATATATAATAATAATAATATAATATAATATAATAATATAATATATGCAAATTCAGGTTTTTATTGAATAAGATGTGAGAAACTAAGAAGAACCTTTTTTCTTTATGAATCAATTTTTTTTTAAACTCACGAAAGTCTTTGCCAATGAAAGTCCACTGTGTCACTGAAAGCAAACTGTCAGTAATGAAATTAAATGATGTGAGCAACAACAGCAAACTGTCAGTAATGAAATTAAATGATGTGAGCAACAACAGCAAACTGTCAGTAATGAAATTAAATGATGTGAGCAACAACAGCAAACTGTCAGTAATGAAATTAAATGATGTGAGCAACAACAGCAAAACCAAAGCCAAACAAAATTAATTAAAAATAAAACTTTAACATCAGTTCAGTGTGTCTAAACTATCTTTGCATACTTTGATGACAAAAATCTGATATTACAAACTTGTATAACAGTTATTTAACAATACATTTTGGCATTCAGGGTGAAGGTTTAAAAAAGTCCTTATTGATTTAATACAAACAGAAGAAAAGCAAACATATTTAAATAAAGACAACTTTAATAATAATAAAACTATTGTACTGTCACAAGAAACAAAAACATAGAATGCAGGGATTGAGGTAATATTAAAAGATGTTCTACCAGCAACATTAAAGCCCAGTATGTTATTTTCTATAACTGTGCTGGCTCATTACCTTGTAATTTTAAACTCAATCTCTGTGTGCTCTCTCATAAGTTCAAATATATTTTCATCATCATCAAGTTCATTACCATCGACCTCACAGGAAATCAAGGTCTTGTTCAAATCTCTGTCTTCACCATCAACAAGAAGAAATGCCACCTGAGTTTTCAGCTGAAAAAAGATGTGTCTTTAAAATTAAGAGTGGAGAATTCAAGTTTGCACACAAAAAACTCAACATAAAACTAACATAAACAATAATTTAATGAACATCTTTTCAAACATATTCAACACAATTTTTGTAAAATTCTAGTAAAATTGTTATAATTGATCTATCTCAAGATAAAATACTAGTGAAAATATATTACATTATTTCCATAATCCAGGTATTAAATTGTAATAAAAACAGTTTTAATACTAGTTCATAATTCCAACATTTAAGCATAGAACTACCAGTGATAAATGCAATGTCAAAATTAGTTTTAAATTCATGTCAAAACAATATTTGAAGCGAACTATCAATCAGTTTAAACGCCATTGTTTAACATAGTGTCTAAACCAATGGGAAAAAACAATATTAACGCCAGCGTCTCAGACATAGTGAGAGTAAGTTTTAGTCTTCTTTGTCTTATCTATACAGAAGATTATTGCGTCCACACACCATGCCAGTCTGTTGGCAAATGATGCAGTGTTTACTGAGATTTTCTGGGGTCAAAGGTTGAAACAGTAACCACCCTCCAAACCCACCCATCTTCCACCCAACACAAAAATAATAAATAGATCAATTGCCTTCTACTTGTGTAAATCTCTGTGAAATTTTATTCTAGTTTTTTTTTACTTGTAAACCTAAACTCAAACATGAAACAGACTGTAAATTTAGAGTGACAGTTTGTCATTATTAAATAAACTTTGAAACTTAGCAGGAATTTTATATTCAAACTATGGTCAAGATTACTTTCATAAGTTAAACTTTTATTGAATAACACAAAAATGACAATGGTGGGTTAACTTTACTTCACCCAATCAAAATGTTTCATGTTACCAATAGGAAGCAATTTTCATTCAATCCCAAGGGGTTGTTTTCAAAGAGGCTTATAACCTCTGGTGTGGTTAAAGAGAATAGACTTACGGCACCGACTGTCTCCCAGGGTTTTATTTGAAGTTTTTCATCTCTGTTGCAAAACACAAGTCTCACATTTCTAGTAGGCGGAAAATCTATTTTTTCAAAATGGGAAAGAAAAACAAAATCTGTGTTAAGGGTTAATTTTTAGATTTGTCAGTCAACTATAGTTGCAGTTGCAGATAACTGCATATTGATAATGACAGTGGGTGGATGGTAAAGGCTGAGGATTGGTAATGAAATTGAATATATGACCGTGAGATGGTAATTAATGAGGATTGGTAATGAAAGTGGATATATGACTGGATTCGTATTGAATGGCGATCAGTGGTAATGAATGAGGATTGGTGGTGACTGTATATTGGTACCAGAGATTTACGTAAATAGGCCCTGGGCTTCAAAACAGAAAATTGATGCTACACGATTGAAATTTTTGTACCAAATAAAGGCCCATGGGCGTTTATATGGAAAATACAAATGTTCTTTTAGTAGGCATGTTTTAACAAACACTTAACGAATCATAAACAGAAATGCATGTGCAGGTTCAAAAAATTATAAATTTTCCCGGAATATATTCCAAAAAATAATACACTTGCGGTTTTATGTTTATTGTTTGAAATTTTATGCTTAATAATAAATTTTTTTTAAAACTAGGGCTGTTAACGATTAATTTAAATGTAATCGTTAACTTTTGAAAAATTAACGATTAATTAATCGTTAATTTTGATTAAAGCCAAATTTAAAATTTATGATGTCATTAGTAACACTTATTAAACGTTCTCGTTGAAAATCCAAATAACATTGGAATGTCTCCTTTATATGTCATCTTTTAACCAACACGCAAAAAGACAGGTGTGTTGACATTATTTGGTTCAAGTGATGAGCGGGTCTAATTGACAATATAACCAGCCGAGCTGAACAATCATTCACATGTAACTGAGCTAACTGGTATGCACAAAACGGTCTTGGCAAAGAATGACATTATCTGATATCGTTGTTCATTTAGTTTCCACCATTGTAGAAGGTTAATGGATTTAGGAACTTTTATCTCCATTTTGTAACGCAGTAATTCATCAGAAGAGCTGTCATCATTTTCTGTCTCTGAGTCAGACTCCATTACTGCCATATGCTTTTCATTTGGTTTGATAAGTAGACGAAGTGTTAGAACCATAGTAGGCAAACTTTCTCAATATTTTGAACATTCCCGTCAGTCAATAGTTTAAAACCAAAATGTTTGTGTAATCATCAGGAAATTTGTTATTATTTATCGGCCGTTATTTTCTTTGGTTACTTTTTGACTTCCAATAATTTGAAAGTGATGGGTCGATTAATCAATTTTTAAATCAATCGTTTGTTTCAGCAGCCCTAAAAAAATCATCAAAATTTATATTGATAATACTTAGTGACGGTTCATCAAAAGTTTCAGCATGTGGGTTTGATAATTGTTGAACCTAATATAAGCTCAAGGGCCTGTATTATACTGAAAGACTTTCCGTATACAAGCCCATGGGCTTCTCCTCGGGTGGGCCTATTTACAGAAATCTCTGGTAGTCAATTTTGATATGTGACCATTAAATAGTGTGACCGAATTTAATATTGTGTGTTTTAAATCAAATTGAGCACAGATTGATACAAAATCAAGTTTATTACAAGTAATAACCCTAAATCAGTGATGGCAAACCTTTTAAGGGCCGCGTGCCCGAAATTCAACAAAAAACCAATTATTTATAGCAAAGTGTCAGCACTCCATTGAAATCCGAAAAAGGGGTTTGACTTAGCAAAGCAACACACACTTGTCTAGCTAATGGGATTTTTGCCTTTGTATACATAATGATAATTCTTCAAATATTGGCTCATACTTGGTTAACTTGAGCGCAACGCTATAAGTAATGAGTTATCTGTCAGTCTGTTTCTTATGTCACATTTGATATAATTCAAAGCTGAAAGTAACTGTTCACCCAAATAAGATGATTCAAATAAATTAAAAATAGCACCTACAAGTGTTTTCATTGATTTAAACTTATTTGGCAAAGATTTCCATAACTATCAAATGTGATGTCCAGTGTGATGTCTTTATACTCCAACTTCTAAAGTGTTGCACGCAGATCAGAGAATTTTCTTTTCCACGTAGATCTTTCTTGAAATTCCAATAGCTCCATTTCCAGATTTTCAAGATCTAAATCTCACCATTGTAAGCAAGAAAGATTAAGTTATTAAAACTTAAGATTTATCTGGAGAAGTAAGAAAACATATGGTTGTTTCCATCTGACGGAACTCTAGAAATCTGTCATTAAAATTCTTCTTTACAGCTCCTACGATGCTCGAAAATTCCTTGTATATTTCTTCATGACTTGGAAGATTGTGTGCAAATTGTGTAGAATTTTGTAAATGCATCTTGAGATTTGGAAAATATTTCAGCTGCCCATATTCAAGATCCCTTTCAAAAACATGCAGTTCTCTTTCAAATGTACTTACATTGCAAAACATCCTTTCTGCCATTTTCCCTAAGCCTTGCAGTTGCTTGTTCAGTACATTGTTGTGTAAAATCTGTATTTAAAACATAAGGTTGTTAAGCCAGGCCATATCAGTTGGCTGTGGATAATCCGGCCCCTTTTCATTAAAAAAAATCCTAATTTCATCCAAGCAGCTTAAAAATCTCTCTAAAACCGGTCCTCTGCTCAAACATCCGACATTATTGTACAAAAGAAAAGTGTTATACTGTGCTTGAACCTCATCAAGAAGTGTCTGAAACTATTGACAACTAGGTTGTGCTGCGGTGCCAACCTTTTTTTAGGGTGCCAATGGCGCCCACCTTTTTCAAAAGCCCAAGTAACTTATCTTTGTATGATAAATACGAAATATTCCTGAAATGTACACAAAGTATTTTAAAATTAACAATCCTCAAATCCTCTTTTTACATCGTTCCCTTTTCCAAAATTAAAATATGAGCTAAAACAATGACGTCATATAATATCTTTTTACGGCGAGAAATTTTAGAAAGCAGCGCACCAAATTACTGCACCAAAATATAATTCTTTTCGAACGTCCGCATGAAATTGTTCAATTAATAATAGTGTGGAGGGTGTTTAATGTTAATCTGGAAACCAAAACGATTATGATTTTTAAGTCTATATTTTCAAAAAAAAAGCGTGATGTACCTCAGCGTTACGGCAGGATAATTGAGGGTAAAAATATATATATATATGTGATTAAGAGCTCAAGCCATGATGTAATTCACCATTTTGTTGACATCTTTGAGTATATTGTTTAATATTTTGCAGCTGTCCCTGGCACTAAGAGTTTCTTGGTGAATGAGACAAAGAAACTGAATAACTGGATGTTTTGCTTCTTTAAGAAAGAACTTTATGAAACGAGATGTTGTTCCTAACATGCAAGGCGCACCATCACATATGAAAGTATTAAAACTCACCGGCAGTCTGGAATAAATTTGAATTCGTTTAGCAAACATTAGCTCCCCTCAACTTTGGCGTATTCTTTGCCATGCAACAAGTTATATGATAGGCCCAAACTTCATGCTACTTACTTACTTTCACTCAAATCATCAAAAAAACAAATAACTTTTTCATTTAGATGATCAAATTTAGTAAAAATGGATTATTCTAAATAATGAACTTATTTTGAAATTCTTACAATTTCATTTTCAGATACCTATAAAAAGAAATGAAAACAAAAATAATTTCATTGAAATTACTGGGATAATATTACAAAAACTCAAAATAATAGTGCGTATGATTTTTAAAAATATATTTTGAACTAATTCTTTTTATCATGTAAAATTGTTCAGATTTTACTGCAGACCACCAACATATTATACTATTTGGCCATCATTGTACTTAAATACCATGAACATTCAAATCTTACCTGTTGAGTGTGCAGTCAGAGGCATCAAGGCAGATTTTTCCTGAGCCTAATTTAAATAAAAAATTTAAACTCTAATAATGCAATACTCACACCATAGCTTAACTTTTTTTTATAAAGCAAAAACTTAAAAGCTTTTAAGCCTAGCTCAGACAATCAGTAAATTACCACTTTAATTAAATCTGTACAATGTGGCAGATAAAAATTATTTAGGTAATATAATCTGAGAAACTTAATTCAATGTATGAATTCAAAAATGTATAACATACATCCACATTCCTCTCTTTCATATTTATATTCAATTCTGACAAATCAGACGGTCCAGCATTTTCATCAACTTCCTGATTTGTAGGATGGCATCCTTGACGTGACTGAGTATTAAATTTTTGTTTCTTTAAATCTAATAAAAACAAAAATTGCTTAAGTTATTTTCACCATCAGCATTACATAAACCCTGCAACATCAGAGCAATATATTTGTTAAAACTGTATACATTGTATATATTAAAATAATGATAAATTTTTTAAAAACCTTTTAAAAGTGCACACAAAAAATTTGGTTTTATTAAATTTTATACATTAAAATTTGCTATTTATTTATTTATTTTTTAAATTTTCATCATTTATTTTCAATATATATATTTTTAATTTTTTTTTATCTTACTATATTAATATTTGGATTTATTCATAACTTGATTACACCTTTAAAATTCAATTTCTCTTTAGGGTTTGGCAATGCTCTGCATAGATCTTCATATGTAAGCGTTACAGTAGACCAGAGTGTTAAATCACTATCAGACCCAGCCTTGTGCACTAGAACTGTTGGTGTACCATGATTATTCTCTAGTATGAACAGATTACTGGCGAAGTCTTTATCTCCTATAATAGAAATGTTTAAAATTTACATCACGAATTCAATTATTTTACGTTTTTTTAATTAAAGTTAAAGAGACCTAAGGGATAAAATGTAGTAGAGTTTGTGTTTGTCAAAAAAGCTAGGATTAGAGTTTGAGTCATAGTTAAAGACAGTGCTTCAGATTTGGGTTATAGTTATGCCCAACTTTCAAATTTCAATGTAGTTTTTTTTTATGATAACAGTTTATTAATATTATTTATTATTAACAGTTTAATTAATTGTTATGGGTAAATAAAAATAAACATCTTTTTATTTAAAAAATCTAAAACTCTATGAAGCTGTGGAGTTGGCCCTAGATTACCTGAGAACAACCCTTTACCACAGATAGTATCAGCAGTGTTTTGAAAAAGTAAATTATTGATCTTGACGTCTGCCCCATTCAATTTTTTATCATAAGTATCACGTTCAGGCACCTCAATGATCTCCACCTTATAGACAAGAGTTCAGAAACTTAATGGAAGTAATGAAAATAAAACAAACCCGTAAAAACAAAGTTTTTGACTATAAATCCCTTATATATGAGTCATAACTAACAGTATTGATTATTTTCAAACGCGACAAGCATTTACAGACTGAATCTGTCTAACTCAACTTTGCTTCATAACCCTGAGTGTGTGTTGGAGAGGGGGAAAAGTCTGGTCACCGATTCGCTTGACCAAGCTCAGCGTGACATGTAAAATGTAAACAAAAGCACGCTGGTACTTTGATGGGTCGCCTCAACGCCCGCCCGCCCAAGACAGAGAGAGATGATGACAGAGACGGCGGTGAAGTTAATATAAGGGATTTAAAAAAGGTATTTAACTAGTTCTTAACCAACTATAAAAGATGGTAAAATAATGTATAAATACTTCTGGAAAATACTCTTCATTTACATTTATAAAAAAGATAAATTAAAATAAATATTAATTTTTTAAAGAAAATTGGCATAAATATTAAAATTTAATTTTATAGACATTTTTTTTTAAATTCAGAACTATCCTGAAAAAATTTTCCCAATCATTTAATTTAAACTAAAATTTTTTTTAAAACTTGTAATCAAGTTTAGTTAAAATTTAAACTTTACAACTTTGTTCTCAGCTAGTTTTCATTTTGTTTATATTTAAGTAAATTAAACCAAAAACAACTTCCATAAATAAAATTGACAATACAAAATAAAATATTCATGCAGAGATAGAAAATAAAATAAAATTTAATAAAACAATAAAGTTAATGAGAATTATTTTAGTTCCTCAGCTTACAGAAATACTTCTCAAGTATACAAATTTAATTCAAAATCAAATATTTACTGACCAGTGAAGGATATAAAATGTGTTTCTCTCAAAATTCCCTATAGAGTGCAAATATATTAAACACAGTATTATGAAATAACAAATACATGCTCATAAAAAAAATTGTGTTAAAAATCTGGGGGCTTACATTTATCTCATGGTGGATATCCAGCTGGTTCCTTATTTTAGACAATGATTTTGACATGCCCACGATATAGACTTTTATATTTTGAAATATCCACTTTAGCCTGTCCAGTAAATCATTAATACTTTTATGTTTAGGTATGCAGCAATTTTCAATGTCAATGTATACCTCAAAGGCGCAGGGACCATCACCTAATCAATTTTGAAAGACAAACGCAATCAGTCAATTGAAATACTACGTTTCAAATGTAGCAAGACAAAGTTTCGAGTTCCTTTTCAATGACATCAAAAATATGCATAAAGAAGTTATAAGTAAAAATATGAAACCTCTCAGCTTAGTTTAAATTTCATCCTAAATTAAATTGATATACATGTATTCTGATTTCTAAAAAATTCCACTTCGAAAAATTGTGAATTGATAATTGTTAACAGCATCGATAAATAAATATATACATAATTTCCTGGTTTTAAAAAAAATTTGTAAGATAGTTTTTTAAAATTAGGCATTACATGCAATAAATATCCCTTTTTTTTGGTGTTGCTTTTCTCAGTGAATAAGAAATGAGCAAAGTGCTTTCCCCAATACTTCCTGAATGAAAAGATCATTAATACTAATATAGATAGACACATTTTAGCAAAATAGTATAGAAGATTTGAGTAGCAATTGTAAATGTTCTTAAGCTTAAAATATAAGTATACTAGCTAAATACTGGTGTGCTGCAGTGGAAAAGTAGGATTTCAGTTAGTGTTAAACCCACTTAACACATTTCTGAGTGAATTGAGGCTATACGTAATTTTACTTACTGTCATATGGTTGTGAATGCCTTGATAATATATTTATTAGTTTTTTGGTAAGAATTTTTAATTTACTCGTCCTCTTCGTCAGTTTCTCTTGAAAGAAAAGAGATTCATTGCTTGCTTTCTGCCTTTTAATTCATTCCAAGTATCTTTTGCTTACAGTTCCTTCTACCAAATCTTTGATTAATTCTTTTTCCGGGCTCCCACATAGTGCATTCCATATTATTTCTAGTAATAGACTGCTTTGCAAGTAATCTATCTTTAACAGTTTCTGCCTTTAAAGAATTTGTGTTTCTTGTTTTGACACAGTTCATTAACGAGAATATTCTTTCAACACATACTGATGAATGTGGCAAGATAGTTAAGTTAGTCATAAAATTAGCTAACAAGTTATATTTTGAATTTTGAAGTCCATCTTTTATGTCTTTTAACTTGTACCAGTATTCTGGAATGTTTTCTGTTGAAATCAGTAAACTTTCTGCATTTAAACGATAACTCCTCCATTGATCATCGAGGTCATTTAGTCTGCTTTCTGGTACAATATTTGGGAAATGGACAGCTAGTGGAATAATAGAAGTCGGAGATGTGTTGCAATCACTAGATATTTTTGGGTCTAACACCTTTAGTTTAAAAATAACTCCATCTTCCTCAAAAGGAAACCTCTTTTTTATTTGAATGCAAAGCTCCACTAACAATTTTAAGCAATCAGTTTTAAATCGCATAGAACTGGTTTTGTTATCAAAAGGTTCAGTAACTAACAGTGCCATTGCTTTTCCTCCAACGTAAACATCCTTAACATTTCTGTGGTTACTTGTATTGCTTGGATCAATTTCTGATAATTTTAAGTTTCTAAGTACTGCATCTTTAATAAAGAAACTCAAGATATTTTTGTATTCCGACAATATCATCGATTACAGAAGATGTAACCTGAAATGCTCAGACTGAAATTCAGTATTCAGAAAATTTACCCTTTGCAGCACATAATGAAGGAAAAGTAGCATATGCTTTGTTCCGCGTTTATTTAACACATCATAAATTTTCTTGGCACCATCAATTTTATCAACTTTAGATTCACTTTGAAAATAAAGAAGTAAAGCATCAAATTGTTCTAATACCATTGCAACTACTGCTTCTCGAGAAAGCCACCTTGTTTGTGCAAGTTTAGGTATTTAATGGCAAACTGTTCCAACAAAATCCTGTATAAGTGTAAAGTCCCGTTGTCTCTTGCTGCTTCGAGAAAAGTGAGATGTTAAATCTTTCAAGAAAGTCTCTAAATATGCAGGCAATACGCTGACAGCATGACTAGCGCATAGCGCAAAAGAATGACAGACGCACCCCATAATAAAAACAGAAGGCACATCATTTGTCAATAACTTCTGGAAGCAACTTTTGGTACCCATCATTGAAGAACAATTATCACTTGCAAATCGAATAATATTTTCTAAAGGAATATTTCTTTCTCGCGACGTAGATTTCACAGCATTGTTAAGACCAATAGCTGTACCATTTTCAACAACTACGGTATCTAACAGCACATCTACTACATTACGCCTATTCAAATCAAAGTACCTCACAACTATAGCTAAAATTTGTGTCACTGAAATATCGGTACTTTCATCAATTATGATAGAACATTTTTGTAACCTGCAGATATCTGTTATAGTTATATATAGTAACCTGCAGATATCTGTTATAGTTATATATAGTAACCTGCAGATATCTGTTATAGTTATATATAGTAACCTGTAGATAATAATAATAATAAATTGATTATTTATATAGCGCTGTATCCCAGTAAGGAACTGGGCTCACAGCGCTTTACATGAAAGAATTAACATTAGATATCTGTTATAGTTATATATAGTAACCTGCAGATATCTGTTATAGTTATATATAGTAACCTGCAGATATCTGTTATAGTTATATATAGTAACCTGCAGATATCTGTTATAGTTATATATAGTAACCTGCAGATATATGTTATAGTTATATATAGTAACCTGCAGATATCTGTTATAGTTATATATAGTAACCTCCAGATATCTGTTATAGTTATATATAGTAACCTGCAGATATCTGTTATAGTTATTTTCTCGTGATAGGCTATTCCATCCTGTATAACATATGTCAGTTTCGTTCTTTTCATTGATAGTTTTTCAGCAATTTGACTATCTGGAAATGCTCTCTTACATATAGTCAGTAGATGATCAATGTTTGCAAACGGAATATTATGTTCAGCAAAATAACCAGCTATAATTAGTTCACTTTTGGCTGTTTGTTCACTCTCTGTAGATTTCTTTTTTTTCCCAAGAATTGTGTGATTTTAACACTAGATTTAGCAACATCAAAACATTTCTTGTGTTTTACAGACTCTTTATGTTTCATCAACATGGACTTATTTGCATTTTTCATAGTAATATTGCAGCATTTACAGTAGCTAGATCCACTATCGTTTTTATCTTGTTGAAGCCAATCATTTAATTCGGGATTTTGAAGCCATTCTTCCTTGAATGACTGCGCGTACCATTTGCTTTTTTTTTACTGGGATTTTGAGTTTCATTACTCATTATGCAAGTGGGAAAATAATGAATAAATGTTGCAAAGTTAGAATCACTAAAAATTAAATACAATCCACAACACGAATTCACCAAAACCACTGGCCACTGTACTGAACGTCACCGTCTCACAGACACCGAAACTGACCGAAAGTCCAAAGACACTGACGCTCCAACTGTGCATTTGCTAAACAAAACTATGTGGGTGGTACCTGAGATGCCCCCTCATTAAAACCATTAAAACGAACCACATTCATAGTTGCCTCAAGTTCGACTAAATAACATTTGGCATCTCCCTGGACTATGGTCCAGTTGACAGCAATAAAAACTTCGCTTTGGTCACTGTTGTAACCTAACTTACCTAACACCCCCAGGCCATGCCCCTTGCACCCACCCCTACTCCGTTCACCTGTCCCCTGGGTAACCTGCATTTCTCCACAATATTTCTAGAATATTTTAAAGTTATTATTACAGTTTTATTAGTTCTTTTCAAAAAAATATTTAATTTCTGCATAAAAACCCAAGATTTTAGACTGTTTTCAAAATACACCTCCAGGAACCCAGATTGGTGTTGAAAACCAAAGATCTTGGGGGAACCCCCCAGCATTGGCAGCCCTGCTCCCTGGTCTAACATGTCCCTGTCTTTATATTGCTAGCCAAAGGTATGTGGGTGATATTTGAGATGCCCTCCTGATTAAAGCCATTAAAACAATTAAAACCACTTTCATACTTTCCCCAGGTTCACATAAACATTTGGCATCTCCCTGGACTATAGTCAGTCTTACAGCAATAAAATCTTTGCACTGGTCACTGTTGATTATTTGTAACCTAACACCCCCAAATTCAGTGGCCCTCTTGCCCTGTGTGTGGTCAGGGGGATGAAGGGGGAAAGAGGCGGGGTCATGACCTTTGGCCGGGGACGTACCCACCCCTATGCAATAATCCATCCATTTACACAGTAGCCACTGTTTAAAGTAACTTTATATAACTCATTAAAAAAACATACAGGGCCCCTAACCCCTAATAAGTGGCACTTTAAAATTTTTTATACCAGAAATATTTGCTTGAGTGTAATCAACAACTTCACCAAGTTTTATGGCCATTTGATGAATAAAACTATTTATACAGCTTTAAATAAACTACAATACTGGCCTCGGGGCCCTATAGGTGTAAGATGTAAAGTTAAAAATCATAAGTTGATTTCAATCTGGATCATGATTGAAATATTGGTTTGTCAATATTTGTAAAGATCGTGTGAAATGAAATGGGGTAAGAGTCTTCAACGTTTACAAAAAAGAGAATATTGCCCAGCAATGGATAATATGAGTTCAATGTCCTCTAGTATTTTATTATGGCCATAAAGTTTCTATATACCAAGTTTCTATATACCAAGTTTGGTCAAGATCCATCCATTTAAACAGTATCCAATGTTTAAACACATTTTTATATTGCTCATATTTAGAAAAAAAAACTACATTTGAGCCCCCGGCCCCCGTTGAGTAATAGTTTGAATATTTATTTCACCTGTTAACATCGCTGGAGTGTACTCAACAACTTCCCAAAGTTTCATGCTTCTAATACACGGAAAGTTGGATGAGTCAGTTTTTATATAGCTCATCTCAGAAAAAAACTACATTTGAGCCCCTGGCCACCAGCCCCCAGTGAGTGATAATTTTTTTTAAATGTTTGCTTATTACCATCGCTGGAGTGTACTCAACAACTTTCCAAAGTTTCATTCTTCTACCTACACTGGAAATTGGAGAATTAGTGATGATTCTGTTTTATAAAGCTCATATAAGGAAAAAAAAATACATATTGGGCCCCCGGCCCCCAGTGAATGATAATTAAAATATTTATTTCGCCTATTACCATCATCAGAGGGTACTCAACAAATTCCCAAAGTTTGAAGCTTCTACCTACATGAGAAGTTGGAGAATTAGTGATAAGTGAATCAGTCTGTGAGTCAGGGCTTTGCCTTTTATTAGTATAGATAATATGGAGATAAAATTGAACATGAAATATGTACAGTACATTACCATTTATTTCAATCAATAACGGTAAGTTTTTTTCTCTTATCAAAATTAGTTTAATTATCATATATGATATTTTCCCACTAACTAGCAAATGTAATCACATTAGACTTACACATAAGTGTATTGGAAACTGGAGTCCTCACCTTGGCTGCCAAACCAATCCAATCAGAGCTAAATAAAGATGTAATTTTGTGTTTGTCCCGTTAAATTGTTTGAGCAGACAAAACAATTGGATGATAGTATAATCTATGACATAGAGCATGAAATGTAAGCTGAGTTTATTGCCTTAGAGTATTTTTATGTTCCTTTAAAATAAAGCTTTTGTAAACCTTGAATATTTTAGTTAGTCCTCCTTAGTTTTCATACTTTTTTGATGATTGATATTAATATTTCCACAATGTTATTACATTTTAAAACTATGTCAATCATGGCCTATCAAAAAGTTTTTTAAAAGTTTTATTTATATGTTTCTTCTATACATAACAATATAAAATAATAAATACTGGTATATAAAATATATTTTAAATAAATAATTTCATTTATCTTATATAGTAAAAATAATATGATATCCAAGTGTTCTTCAACTACAACATGCATGATTGAAAAAAATCATCTAAAACCTTTACCTATTTTGTTTAAGATCAATGTATTTAAATGACCTTAAATTTTCCCCAAATTTCTCATTTTCCTTCATTTGAACTTGACTGCCATTATTCCTTATCAGCCACACATGAAATAGCTGTCTGGCTTTGGAGGGCAGAAAGAATAGACATCGTATCTTTAGCTTTAAACAAAGAAAATAATAAACTGATTTATTTGCTTTGAACACACTTTAATTTCACACAAAAAGATAAGAAATAAAATGCTCACAAAGTTTGTGTTAGAAGTTTTTGGTATTTGTTGATTACATTAGCGGTGATGTATTTATTTGTTGTATCTGTGATTCTTTTTACTTAAAAAAAAATAATTTTCACATGTTGTATTTTGGTCAGCCAGCTCTAGAATTGAAAAGGAAAAGAAGAAGTGGATTTACTCTACATAGTATTTATCGTCTTTCTATTTATGTTAAGCTATTGATGTCAAGATGTTTATGTTATGCTTGTAAAAAAAAAGGAATAACATGTGAAACACAATTAATTAGTCTAATAAATGACTTGTTAAATAAATAAATAATAGATTTAAATATGTTTAAATTATAATAATCAGATACAATATACTGGATTTCTCAAAAACATTTGATAAATTTCACCATTCCAATTTTCTAAAAATAACTGTAGAATATTTGCATAAACAGTGTGTTACACAAGTGGATTCAAGATTTCCTAATTGGCAGAGGACACACTGTAACTATTATTGGATGTTAATCAGTGCCAATAATAATGGTAAACTCAGTAATTCCACAATGCTGACATACCCCACATACTTTTCCTGATTGCCATAAAGGATTTACCCAATAGTAACTCATCAAGAAAAACAAGTATAATCTATAGAAGAAAGTCAGAAGAAGATGCTGAACTCTTATGAAAAGATTTAGATAAATAACAAAAATAGGAAACTAATTGGAGTATGTCTTTCCAACCAGAAAGTGTCAACTGTCAAGAGTGACCAAAGAAAAGAAAATAACAAATAAATGCAAACTACTTCATTCATTGAAAACAACTATTCCAAACTAAATATGCAAAGTACTTAGGAGTAATAATAAATGAAAATGAAATGTTTAGAAATCCACATATTAATGATATAATTTAAAATCCAACAAAATGTTAGTCTTTATAAAAAGAAATTTTGACAAATGTAATTAAATCAAAAACTAAAATGTTATGTTAAATTAGTCAGAGTTATGGGACCCATCTTTAAGAGAAAACTTACATAAATTAGAACAAATTCAAAAAAATGTATTATTGGTGGTTATTCACAACTAACAAGAATAACACCTTTAGTTAAATCATTAAACCTAGAAACACTACAGGATAGAGGAACCAAGAGCAAGGTAATAATAATGCACAAAGCAATTAATTCCAACTTGAAAATACAACACAAAGATAACTTAAAACAATCCTCAGGTAGACATAGAGATAAAGGCACTTTCCTTATTCCATATGCAAGAGCAACCACAAACAAGATTGTCGTTCTTCCAGTCTAAAATTTGGCAATGGAATAGGTTGCCTGATCAAACGATGAAAACATACACTATCAATTTTAAAACTCTATAAAAATTGCAAGATTAGACAAAAACCATGGGTAAGCATACAACTAAAAATCCTCTGTATAGAACAGGGGTCTCCAAACTTTTCTGCCGGAGGGCCACATTAACTGTCAAACAGCAGTTTGGGGGCCAACTACACACAGTTTTGTGGTAAACTATAGGTAAAAATAGTATCTTTTTTGGAGATTAAAAGGTCTCCAGGGGCCGGATGAGAGGGCCTCGCGGGCCGCATCAGGCCCGCGGGCCGTAGTTTGGAGACCCCTGATATAGAAGGAATGTCTAAAATGTATAACACATAAAAAGATAAGAAACAATTTAAAAAAACATTATTAAAGTAAATTATAAAATTAAGAAGTGTTAAATATTTAATTTATTAAAAGCTTAATTACTTGTGAAATTTACTTAGCTCAGTGATTTGCAACTAATAGAATAAAATATCTTTTAATTTCTCTAGATAAAATTATTTATTTTATATGTATTATGAACTAAATAAAATGCAAGGCAAGATTTATAAAAATGGTCGGTTTCGGGATTTGCCAGATACGACATCTGGTACACCCATAATATGTATAAAGAGGAAAACTTAGCAATTTTAAATAAGTTTGAAATGGGATGATAGACATGTAGAGAATATTTAACATGTTAAATTTCATGGTGTAAAACATTTTTGCTATGGCTGAAAGCTTTGTAACAAGGATGATGTAGACATGACATGCTGTATGAAAAGGAACATGCAATTTCATTCTAAATTTAATACATTATCCTATAGATGTGAACTCATGATACTCAAACATGTAGATCTGTGTTTCTACTTACATCCTTGGATGTGCTTTCCTCATGAATGGGAATCTTCTGGCAACGGTCGTACCATTGTACGAGAACAAAGTTCATTCTCAAGGCATCTAGGTCAGACAGTTATAACAACAAAATATTGATTAATTTAGTTATACAAGTCTCGTATTTTTATTTAAGTGTCAACAATATATAAAGCCAAGCTTTTCACTACACATTATCACTCCCTAACCCCCTTATTATTTACAGTATGACACTGTTTTTAGATGGTACCTAGGAGTAAGTTTAATGGGTTAAAAAATTAAGACAAGTAATGACTCTTGAGAGTTTACATCATCTGTATGAGAAATAATTTTTAATACAAAATTATTGATTTTCATGATTGCTCATTTTGGCCCAAATATAATTTAAAGGCATGTATGGCGTGTATGTCATGTATGTCATGTATTGCATGTATTCCTTGCAATTTAACATTGGTGTTACCATTTTAAGTGTCTGAAAAATATAAGTATTTAGTGTTCACATTTGACACCTAATTGAGTATGACTACACCATTACTTTGAGTCTAAATTATATGCAGTGAACCTCGTTTATCTCCGCTAATGAGGACCGGAGACCCCTGCGATAGGTAAAAATCCAGAAGTCGGGACACCAAATGTTAAGCAATACAAAATTGGTAGATAAGTTTTCAGTGATGAATATGCTGTGCAGTAAATTTGATTACGATGCAGGTGATGATGACTTTTACTGCGCATTCAATGACTGTCTTTTTATGTCTCTTCAGACTGTGGTGCCATTTCTTGGGGCATCTCTTCTAATACTACTATTATATTTAAAAAACTCTGAAGCAGTGAACCGTAAGCTAGCAAAGGATTACTGTATTTAAAAAAAAATGATTATGGCCAAACCAGCTTACACTTAGAATTACATTATTATTATATTACCTTATACCACTGGTACCGAAACTTTTTTGGCTTACCATCCCCTTTCCAAAAAAAATATTACTCAGCACCCCCGATTTTCTTATCCTAACACAGGGGTGTGCAAACTACGGCTCGCGGGACCCATGCGGCCAGTCAGCATATATTATGCGGCCCATAGTCTTACATCATGTTAATTTTCTTTGTTTAGAATTATCTACCGTATTTATCAGCGTATAACACGAACCTTCATTTTAAGAGGGAAATTTCAGGAAAAAATTTAAACATTACATGTATATCAGCGTATAACACGCATACATTATTTGCCACTTATTTTCAGGGGGGAAAAAGTGTGTGTTATATGCCGATAAATAAAATATGTATATATATATTATTTTTTTTTAGTGTATTTGATTCCAATCTAGGGATAAATAATAGTGATCATTAGTCATTAATTGTTAACATACCTTTTGAAACTATATTTCAGCTCAACCAGAATTTGTTTTTGTTTATGATTTACATTTTAAATGAAAAATTGTAATTTAAAAACAAATCATGTAGTCGTTGATTTAACCATTATTGCTGCCAAAAAAAAAGAAAGATTGAGGACAAATGTCATATTTTTAATGACAACTGGACTGTTAAATACTGCTTCAGGAGCATGTAAATTAATTGCCTTCAATAGTTATTATGACAGTGACAATAAACGTTTTTTAACGATTATTTATGAATAGTAAAATATTATTATCAAATTAGAAAATATTTCAGTTCATATTTTAAAATGTAATGTGCATGTGTAATAGAGTGTGAATGTAAAATAAAATAACAAATAGGTTATTATCTTGTCAATTGATTGAATTAGACAAAATTTATATATACATATTTATACATAACAATAAAGTTTTCATCGTGGCCCTCCGTATTATTGCTCAACAAATTTTCCTCATAATATTAGATGCCAGCTTGTGAAGCACAGTATGTATTACTTCACTTATAGCCGGTATAATTTATTCTTCACCAATAGTATGAGGTTTTCCCAATTTGGCAATCATTAACCAAATATTGTAAGAAGCAAGCCATCGCAAATAAATCCATTACTTTTTATTACCATTAATTTTAGTCAAATGTTCTTGTAGTCTGCAAGTGCGCAATTCACACATATCTAAATACAACTGAGGGAGTATGTGGGAACCAAGCCATTGTCCAAAAGTTTGTTTTTTTCAAATTAAGCGTTATGAGCGGAATAAATAAACATTTTTTTTTCTAAATCTTCTCTTCTTTTTTTTTATGCTTTTGCCTCACCTTACAGTTTTTCACGGCCCCACACTATAGACCTGTGGTCTTCACCACCCCCCTGGATTGCTTCAGCACCCATAAGGGGGCTGTAGCGCCCACTTTGGGAATCACTGCCTTATACATTTAAAACATTTATACTATATAGACAATTATTTTATCCATGCTTCACATTGATTTGTGTCTAGTCTTGCATTTTTATAGGAGTTTTGAATGTAGAAACTTTGCTGGTTTTCCTAGTTTGGACAACCAACCCATCCACACCCATATCCAAATGGGAAGACGGAGAATTAGTATTTATTTGCTCTTATAAGTGGAACAAGAAAAGTGTTTTTATATTTATGTCTGAGTGTTGTATTAGATTGTTGCTGTTTTTAATTTCCAATTTATAATATAATGCAAAATGTATTTTTGCTATTTTGTTCTTTGTTCCTATCCCTATATTGCCTATATCCTCTGCTGTTTCTAGATATAGACAGTATAGTTATTTAATTATAGGTGTTACTCTTGACAATTTTTAATATTCATGAGTAATGAATCTTTGTGGTCTTTTTTAATTATCTAGTTTATTTATTTATTTTTAAAAAATATAGTCTTTAACTTTAACAAAATATAAGGTAGAATTTTAGTGTTAAGAAGTTAAGATCTTACTGCATTTGTAAAAGTTTCTTCTCATAAAGTTCATAAAGTCATAAAGCCTAAAATTTGGTTGGATTTTATAATTAATTTATTAAATTATATTTATAAATGTAAATAAATACTTTAACTAGGCCTAAATATTAATATTAACCTCAATAAAAATCGGATTAATCGGACTATTACTATTAGTCATTAGTAGTTAGAGTTAGTTCAGTTAGTAATTAGTAGTAATGCTGTAACTGTAATCATACTGTACTGTAATTGTAATGCTAACTATTAAATTATATAATTATTATTTGTAATTTACTTTATTTAACTTTATCATTTACCTATCTAAATTTAAATAGCATTTTCATTTACGTTTTCTATAACTTATAACGTATATTTTTTTTAAAAAATCTCTTCTGATTCTAGATTCTTGTATATTTATGTATTAAATTACTTACCATCAGCTATCTCTATAGCTGAATGCGCCAATAATTGTTAACAATTTTTGTTTTTTAAGTAAAAATGAAACAAGCAATTCCTGGAATGTTATGTTTCTTATATTATTATCGTTCCTATCATGATCTTTTATTTTAAGGTTACATAATTTTTGCTATCATTATATAGGTACTTTGGAAAAATTGTTTTAAATATTTTGTCATTGTTGGAAGAACAAAATACAGGTATACTATTCTTTAAATTAATTAAATTATTGGGTGTTAAATTCACTGCTCTCAAATTCTATGACACACTGATGGACTCATACTCATACTCAGCAGAGGTAGTCTAATTACTTTCTCGTCTCTTGGTCTTGATCAGGGTCGGATATAGACTTGATAAGACCCTAAGCCTAAGCTATCTGAGATAAGGAGGCCTTTTAAAATTTAAAATCCAGATGTTCTTTTTTGTTGTTGCCAACTTTAATTTTCGGATAACTAGAGGTTTAATTTGAAATACAGTTAAGAAGTTAAATAGATTTTGATGTAATCAATCTTAAAATCAATTTTATTCATTACTATTTTAAAAAGCAAACTCTGATAAAAAGAGACAAAATTTTTTTTAAAAAGCACTTTTACAATACCAATGGCTTACTATATAAACTCTTGTAACATATAACAATTAATAATAAAGATTTAGTAATTATATTATGCTAAAATATGTTCTTTCTTGCCTCTGCCTTTGCAAGAGCAAAATAACTGATGACATCAAATGATAAACTAGTTAGTTTGTCACTTTCTTTGCACATGAGACTAGGGGACAATAATTTATCATGAGGCATTATTGTTCAAAATTCATTTCTTTTTAAATATGATCTTTTCATCCTCTTCAGATGGGATAAAGATCTTTCTATAGTCTATGGAACAGATTGCAAACGTCCTTCAAAGAAACAATCTCGAAATTGCTACTACATTAGGGATTTCTCATTGGACACGATCGTTAAATATGACCCTATACAGATGCTGATGTGTCAGACTATCATGTTCCACTCCACTGAACCATGGGCTTGACTGCGTCTATCATATTGATGAAAAGGTTTTTTCAGTGGCGTCACTACGGGGTTGCGGTGGGGGTGGGCCACCCCGGATGACACTATCAAGGGGGTGGTGGGTGGCACCAAAATCTAAAATTTTACTGTCCACGATTTTATGTCAAAAAAGAGACGACAAATTTTTTTTCACCTACAAAAAATTTAAAATAAAATAATTTTTAAAAAAGCGAAATACAAACGTATCAATAAAATATCAGTTGACCTGCAATTATAATCGAACAGTCCCAACAAACTACAATAATTTTTAAAAAGTTTTTTAAAGAAAAGAAACACACCAGAGAAAAGATTAAGAAGGCTGGACATGAAAGAGGCGGTGTCTTTGGTCGAATCCTGACGGTATTGCAAATTTGTTCCCAGGGCCTAGGGCGTCCATGAGTCCACCCAGCTCCAAATGGGTTCCTTACGCTAGTTAGGGATTAAAGGCGGCTGGGTAATGCGTGGAACCCTTTTAATTTTTTTTTCACATTATTGTTATCTTACATTACATAAGCTTATCTAATAAGAAGATTATTGTATCCTACGTTTTTACTTCATCTCAGAACACAGCCCAATAAGATTATTGTAAATGGTTTCAAAATTGGCAGAGATTAAGAAACTAAACTGATTGCAGACGTGGGAATGAGAAACCAGACTTTAAAAAAATATGAGATTAAAAAAGAACTTTGTGGGAAATGAAAATAAAATGGCGAGAAGTTCTTTCTGGAATGTTTTTTTGTAATACATAATCTCGATCACAGAGACGACAACACTACTGAAGGCATTGGAAATATTTTAGAACTGATGAATCTGCTTGCAAAGTCAGGTTTAGTGCTTCAAGAACATCATGTTAAAAAATGACAACTTGTCAACACGTATACGTCATCTGAAATTCCAAATGAGCAATATAGTTTAAGGAAAAAAATAGAAGAAAATCATCGTTCGGGTCCAATGTTCCCTTTAAGTTTCGCGACTGCGCGGCTGCGCAGATATCTGCCTGACGACACACAGCTGTTTAGAATTACCGCGCAGAAATTTTTGCACACAAATTTAATTCTGTGCAACTTTGCACACGGAATTTTTTACTTGGAGCACGGGCCAACGAACTTAAGAGGGAACATTGGTCAGGTCCCAAAGTTTTGGAAGTGCTCCAGATATTTCACATAACAATCAGACTCACTGAATTGTGCGATAAATATTCTTATCTGTTACAGATGCTCCTTATTACAAAAGATTATTACTTGAATTTCCTATGCTTGAAGATGTCAAGTAGATTAGTAGAGGCCCTGAGTTGTGCCATAAATATTGAATGTACCAAGTAGATTAGTAGAGGCCCTGAGTTGTGCAATAAATATTGAATGTACCAAGTAGATTAGTAGAGGCCCTGAGTTGTGCCATAACTATTGAATGTACCAAGTAGATTAGTAGAGGCCCTGAGTTGTGCCATTAATATTGAATGTACCAAGTAGATTAGTAGAGGCCCTGAGTTGTGCCATAAATATTGAATGTACCAAGTAGATTAGATTATTTCAACCATGTTATTAAACAAAAAAAATGGAAGCTCATCTCTACCATCTTGTCACACTCACACAATTTCAATTTGACACATTTTTCATTAGTAGGCGTTCATGAAGAATGGTTGATTTTTTCCACTACCCCGCCCGCATGTTTGTATCCTTTAAGTCTGTAATGAATTAAATCTGGACAATACCCTTCTCAACGATACATTTACACTCAAATAGCACCGCAAAAAATAGAGGAGTTTCTTCCCTTTGAGCATATAATCTAATTGAAGATTTAATACATTAGACCTGTGTTGTTATGTGATTTAGGCAAGGGGAGCCGTCCATCAGGGGCGGATTAAGACTGCACGGGGCCCCTGGCTGCAATTCAAACTGGGGCCCTATCCAGCCAGTGTACCTTTAGATAAAATGATTGCTAGCAGCTAATATAAGACTGTAACTTGTAAATATTCATCCAAAATGATTATTCATGAAAAAACCGATTTCGAAGAAATAACTTTTTGCCGGTATCCTAAAATTGAGTGTAAAAGACAATTTATAAAATTAAAAAACACATGGAAAAAAAATTAACACCGCACCCGGGGATCGAACCACCACCGCATGCACCATAAGCCTTAGTACTTCACATTCGGCCACGAGAGCTCATTTAGGTTTGTCAATTTAAAATATATGTATAATATCTTTAATAATTTCTGTTATTGAGCCTATCAAATTAGGTTTTTTGACTGCTAAGACTATCGTGTGGGAAAAGAGATCAGTTTAATAGAAGAGATTTTTATTAATTTATCATATTTTCAGCAATTCATGTATACATTTGTTAGCATATTATTATAAAATATGCTAAGTTTGGGGGCCCTAAATCATCGGGGGCCCCTGGCTTTAGCCCGTTCAGCCCCCCCCTTAATCCGCCATAGCCGTCCATCAATGACGTCACGCACCTGGGGGGGACGGGAGGTCGTCACACTTTTTTGACGATGCGTGACGAGGGGGAGGGATGGGGGTTGAAGAAATGTGACGTCACATCAAAAGGGTAACTTTAAATAAAACTTCCACTGAAATATTTGGTGCTTACAATTTATTTAATTACTTTTTTTTATTTTTTATTTTAAATCAGTGCTTCTCAATGTGCCGGTCGGTAGGCCATCAGACGCTGGTTGGCGTAAGCTATCAAGACACGAAAATTAAATCTAATTATAATCCTTAAGTTTGAGAATCCACAAGATAACATATGAAATTGTTACACTGCGTCGTTTGATGTTGACATCAAAGCATTTGTGATGTAACCGCAGCTCCATTTGGTTCTCTCATGGCAGGAGTCGTCCAACCTTTTTGCCCGTTACCCCAAAATATACAAGTTTATGTGTGCGTTACCCCCCCCCCAACCCCCAGACTCTAGGTCCTGCTCTCGTGACTGGGGGATTTGGGGGAGCGTCGTTAGCCCCCCCCCCGAAAATGCTACTGGTGAGTTTTACAAGCATGACAGGTGTCTAAAAATGATCTGAACAGGATTATTTGTAGAAATTTTAAGTCAAAACGACACGGAATATCCTTTTTCTTTAATATTAAAGGGGGAAAGTGGGCGTCTATTTGATAGAATTAAAAACGTTTTAAGTTTAATATAATTGCTTGATGGTTTTTGGTCAAACGCCCTTGGCCATTCTAGTCTTCTAGATCAGTGCTTCTCAAAGTGGTGGTCCGCAGACCGGTGCCGGTCCGTGGGCCATCCGCTGCCGGTTCGCAGAAGTTCTCAAAAAAAGGACAGAAAAAATTGCCAGTGCAGGGAAAATAGTGCGCGACCGCTGGTGCAATGGAAAAAATTCCTGCCGGCCCACCATACTAAAAAGTTTGAAAAGCACTGTTCTAGATATAATGGTAAATGAGCCCATTTAAAATTAGTCAAGTATTCATTAACTTTATTGAATGCATCAAATTCTTGACATCGCAAATCGAGAGGAACACAAAACAAATTTTCTTCTTAGCTCAGTTTTTAAGGCATTAATTTTAAATATCACAGAAAGGATACGTGATACAGACAAGTCGTGTGGATTAAGATTATTGTCACTCGTGTCAATATAAATGAAAGTAGGGTAGATTTAGGTGTCTTCGTATAGTACGTAGGTAAGAAATCTACATAGTTGTCAAATTAAAAAAAAATGCATTTTCTGGAAGGAACCGGTTCAATAATGGGCATATGTTCCAAGCGTACACGTACACATGACATATTTTAATATATCTAGTGGATTGTAGTGGATGTTATATGTCCCAAATCAGTCTGCATTACCCCCAAGAATTCCCTTTTTGAACCCAGATGAGGTTATTTACCTCTGTTCGCCGACCTCTTTCATATGGGATGCCCGTCAGTCAATTGAGGGATTTTTTTAAAAAATAGATGTGAAAAATGTTATTTTTAAATAATTTTTTTTCTAAACAAAGACGTTAATAGTTAAACAAAGATGATTAATAGTCAATGTTTAATTTTTATGCATTAAAATAAAATATAATCTAAGGATGTTAACAGAGTTCGTTTTCTGAAGGCCGGTTAAACGTTTTTAAAAAATGCTTCACGTGGGTTACGATATTACAATGTAGATCTTCACTAAATAAATAATAAATACTTAAATGACAATAAAAGTGATTTGAAACATACTTATTTTCAAAAAGAAAATAAAGTGTTTTTTTTGGTTTTTTTATGGGGGGGGGGTCAAAGATTTGTGACGTATTTTTTAGAGGGGGGGGGGTCTAAGTTTTTGTGACTACGCGTGACGAGGGGGGGGGAGGGGGTAAAAAATCGGCAAAAAATCGCGTGACGTCATTTATGGACGGCCCCCAATCATAATTTCAAAAGGAGGCGTGTATATGTACATTTGACTAGTAAGTTTAATTGTGTCAGTTATTTCTACGGATGAATGCTTTTCCATAACGTGACGTGTGCTTTTGTATAAGTAAATGGCAATTTAAAACGTTTTAATTTATTGTTTTGATCACACAATTCGTATATGTAAAGTGTATTTTATTTAAAAGATTTATCGCAGGCCTATTATATATGATATTATGAAATGTTAATTTCACGTTGATATGGCTATACATGACTGGCTCCTCTTCAAGATGACTTTAGCTGGAAAATAGAATAATTTAAATAATTTAAGTCCTGAACTTTTTTTTATATAAACAAATTCTCATCTTAAACTTTCATTTATTCTCTTGAAATAAAGAGTACCATTTTGAGCCATTTGTTTAAATCGTAAAACTGACTTCTTATTTTATTTTACACAATTTTAAAGTAATTTAAGATTGTGTAAAATTAAGGCTAGGGGAAAAGAAAGGGAAAGAACTAATAACTTAAAAGATTAGACTCAATGTTTATGTAACGTCCCCTGAGTAAAAAATAAAATAAAATATTCAGCTAATGACGTCATACATAATAGCCGGAAGTTTCTTACGCCTGATCTTTTCTTTTTGACTTTGCAGGAAGGAAGACTTACCAGCTGAAATTTGTAAACAAACCCACGGATGTGCGTTTAGGAATATAATTTTTTAATTCATGTTTTTGATCGTGTCAGCTTTCTGCCTAAATTAGCACGATTACCTTAAAATTCATTGAGCTTCGGTAAGTTTTTTTTCACAAATTTTACTTGCTTTTTATTTTTATTATATTTAGTTGAGTGACAAAATTATCATAGTTATAGTTCATTTCATTATAAATAATAAATTTATAAATAAATTATAATTTATAATCATGATTATTATTCATTGAAAATTATTGTTTTAATATTTATAATATGATAATGAAATAAATATAACAATAGTAATACTGTAACTCTTTTAACTTTTATATAATATGGAATATAGCCTAAAGAATAATATATAATATAGGCCTAAATATTGGCATAGCCCCAACCCTAGTCCCAGCCCTGGCCCTAGGCAGGCCTAGTTATATTTATAAATATTTAATATATAATATAATATAGTATATTATATAGGTCTTATTAATACCGATATAGTATTATAGTAATAGTAATTTGTAATAGTCTAATAGTAGTTATACTGTAATATATATATATATATATATAAATATATATATAATATATATATATTAGGCTATATTATATATTTAATATATATAGTTTAGGTAAAACTATATAATAATTAAATATAAAAATACAAAGTAGTACTTTGGATTTTTATATTTAATTATTATTTATATTATAGTTCTAATGAAGCATAGTGTTAGACTATGATTAAGCCTATATTATGATAAGTTTAACCGTAGAACTACTAACTTAATAACTAAGTATTTGGTTCGAGGATTCCCTGACTAAAAAATCAAATCAACTCACCATTACTTTTACTAAATCAACTCACCATTACTTTTACAAAATTTCTCTTTCTACTCCTGAAAAACACAAGCAAAATCAGGAGCCAAAGGATCAAGTAATAAATAGAAGTAAAAAAAAGATTTTTAAAAACCACGTTTTTAGAAGCGGACTAAAAAGAAGAAAATAATTTAAAACTTATTAGTTCAAGTACTTCGATTTAATATGACTAAAAACGTGGGGCGGGCGCTTATGAGGTTTAACATATGCGGTTCACTCATTCTCTCACTTATAGATCTCTCTTTTGCCTTCTAAATTAGAAATCTTTAATTTTTTACCATTTTTAAAAATATCTTAAATTCCTGATATTGAAATATTTAGAAAAAAACTAGGGCTGTGGAAATTAACGATTAATTTCTCGATTAATCGCTAAAACATTTTAACCATTACATTTTTTAAAACGATTAATGGACCCACCACTTATAAATGTTCTTGAAGTCAAAAAGTAAAATATTTCGGCCGATAAATATAAACGAATTTCCGGACGATTAAATGAACATATTGGTTTTAAACTATTTTTTTGTTTGTTGAGCCTTCTCGTCCATGAGGGGCGTCCACTGATCATCGTCGGCGTCTGCGATTCCTCCAAGGGCATAGGTCACCTACGAGAGACCTCCAGGCATCTCTATCCTGGGCCAGCTTCTCCAGGATCTTCCATTCATGGCCAATTCCCTTGATGTCTGCCTCCAATTCTCGGCGCCAAGTGTTTCTTGGACGGCCTCTTTTCCGCTTACCCTGTGGGTTCCATTTCAGGGCTTGCTTTGTTGTGTTTGGAGCAGGTTTTCTTAGTGTATGACCAATCCACCTCCACCGCTTCTGGAGAATCTCTTCCTCAATGGGTTTCTGTTTTGTCCGCTGCCACAGTTCCTGGTTGCTGATTTTGTCTGGCCAGTGAATTCTGAGAATCCTTAAACAGTTGTTGATGAAGGACTGGATTCTGGTCAAGTTTACGGCCGTTGTTCTCCATGTCTCGGCTCCATATAGCAGCACAGGTTTTACCATAGCGTTAAAAATCCTTACTTTTAACTTGCTGCCTAAGTTGTTAGAGACCCAAACATTCTTGAGTTGCTGGAAGGCTGTTCTTGCTTTTCCGATCCTTATTTTGACGTCCGCATCTGTACCACCTTGTTTATCTAACACTTCACTTACATATCACCTGAAAACCAAACATCGACTACAGTATTAGAAACTTCAGCTGAGACAATCTAAAGATATGTGAACGATTGTTCATCTCGGCTGGTTATATTGTCAATAAGACCCGCTCATCACTTGAACCAAATAATGTCAATACAATTGTCTGTTTACGTTGTTGGTTAAAAGATGTCATATAAAGAAGACATTCCAGTGTTATTTCGATTTTTGACAAGTATCTTAATAATGTTACTTATGATACCATAAATTTCAATTTTTTGCTTTAATCGAAATTAACGATTAATCGTTAATTTCTCAAAAGTTAACGGTTAAATTTAAATTAATCGTTAACAGCCCTAAAAAAAACCTAAACTTTTAAGCTTGAATGAAATTTATTCAGTGTGGAGGGTTAAACTTGAGTTTGTTAGAATCTCTTTTTATAAATGATATATCAGTGGGAAGTGTATTTAAGATGACATGTTATTGTTAGTATCTGGAATCATCTTGGTACGAGGTCTTGTGAGGCCAGATATCTCTTTGAAGGCCAGCAAAGTGTTCTTCTGTTTTTGGTTTTCTCATTAACACATGTAGAATTGACAATGGCTTGAATGCTCTTTACTGATCTTATAATAATGTATGGAAAAACAAGTAAAAGATGATTGAAAATTTTTTTTCTTCAGTTTCACTGATAAAATTAGTTCACTGATTAAAATTAGTGTGCACAAAAGTTGATAGAAATAAGATGGATTCATGCATGGTGTTAAACTACAATGTATTAAGATTCAGGCAATATTTCACATTTTGACTACTTGATATGAGTTATTTAACTAAAGATTATGTGTAGGGTTAATAAAACATCTATAATCACATACCATTATATTATAAATATATCAACACATATCATTAATTCATCTATATATAACCACCACTTCTATCCATGTTATTTTACACATGTGTAAACACCAAATTGGTGTAAACTCATATACAACTAATGTTGCTAAAGATATTTGATACATTTGTTTGGCTAAATTGTCTACACACCACTACTGTTGCCTGTAAACTATAAATTTTCTTTAATAAGAATTTGTCTTATTGCATAATATCTGAATGTTATTGAGTTTAATGAATGTTGAGGTAGCTTGGAACAATGCCAGTGATTATGTTATGAATGCTATGGTGTCTTGTATGAGTGCTATGGTGCCCTTTTTGTGTGTTATGGTGCCTGTATGAGTGCTGTATTGCCCTGTATGAGTGATATGGTGCCCTGTATGAGAGCTATAGTGCCCTGTATGAGTGTTAAAGTGCCCTGTATGAGAGCTATGGTGGCCTGTATGAGTGCTATGTTGCCCTGTATGAGTGCTATGTTGCCCTGTATGTGTGCTATGGTGCCCTGTATGAATGTGATGGCGCCCTGTATGAGTGCTATGGTGCCATGTATGAGTGCTATTATGCCATGTATGAGTGCTATGGTGCCATGTATGAGTGCTATGGTGCCATGTATGAGTGCTATGGTGCCCCTCATTGGTTCTAAGTTGCCATGTATGAGTGAATGTTGCCCTGCATGAGTGATATGTTGCCCTGTATGAGTGCTATGGTGCCCTGTATGATTGCTATGGTGCCCTGTATGAGTGCTATCTTGCCCTGTATCATTGCTATGGTGCCCTATATGAGTGCTATTGTGCCCTGTATGAGTGCTATGGTGCCTTTTATGAGTGTGATGTGCCCTGTATGAGTGCTATGGTATGATTGCAATGGTGCCCTGTATGATTGCTATGTTGCCCTGTATGGGTGCTATTTTGTCCTGTATGATTGCTATGGTGCCCTGTAGGAGTGCTATGGTGCCCTGTATGAGTTCTATGATGCCCTGTAAGAGTGTGATGGTGACCTGTATGATTGCTATGGTGCCCTGTATGAGTGCTATGGTGCCCTGTATGAGTGCTATGGTGCCATGTATGATTGCTATGATGCCCTGTATGATTGCTGTTTTGCCCTGTATGAGTGCTGTTGCCCTGTATGAGTGCTATGTTGCCCTATATGAGTGCTATGGTGTCCCGTTTGAGTGATATGTAGCCCTGTATGATTGCTATGTTGCCCTGTATGAGTGCTATGGTGCCCTGTATGAGTGCTATGTCGCCCTGTATGAGTGCCATGGTGCCCTGTATGAGTGCCATGGTGCCCTGTATGATTGCTATGTTGCCCTGTATGATTGCTATGGTGCCCTGTAGGAGTGCTATGTTGCCATGTATGATTGCTATGGTGCCCTGTATGAGTGCTATGGTGCCCTGTATGAGTGCTATGTCGCCCTGTATGAGTGCCATGGTGCCCTGTATGAGTGCCATGGTGCCCTGTATGATTGCTATGTTGCCCTGTATGATTGCTATGGTGCCCTGTAGGAGTGCTATGTTGCCATGTATGATTGCTATGGTGCCCTGTATGAGTGCTATGTTGCCCTGTATGATTGCTATGGTGCCCTGCATGAGTGCTATGGTGCCCTGTATGAGTGCTATGGTGCCCTGTGCGTGTAGCTGATGGAAAGAGACAATGAGACACAAACAAGAATAACGTGTGAATGTTGGGCCTTGGACTATTATTATCGCCCTGTCTCTGACAGCTTCTCTCCCTTTCGGAATCTCTCCTACAAAAGCCTGAATTGATTTTTATTTGGTTTCCTTCCAGGGCTGCAATCTAACTGTGTGTGTTGTGGCATTCTTGTGTTTCCGTTGTCTTTATCTCTACTGATACTTTACCTTAGATTGGTGACTGTATCAACTGTCTCTGGATGTCTTTATCTCTACTGATACTTTACCTTAGATTGGTGACTGTATCAACTGTCTCTGGATGTCTTTATCTCTACTGATACTTTACCTTAGATTGGTGACTGTATCAACTGTCTCTGGATGTCTTTATCTCTACTGATACTTTACCTTAGATTGGTGACTGCATCAACTGTCTCTGGATGTCTTTATCTCTACTGATACTTTACCTTAGATTGGTGACTGCATCAACTGTCTCTGGATGTCTTTATCTCTACTGATACTTTACCTTAGATTGGTGACTGTATCAACTGTCTCTGGATGTCTTTATCTCTACTGATACTTTACCTTAGATTGGTGACTGTATCAACTGTCTCTGGATGTCTTTATCTCTACTGATACTTTACCTTTGATTGGTGACTGTATCAACTGTCTCTGGATGTCTTTATCTCTACTGATACTTTACCTTAGATTGGTGACTGTATCAACTGTCTCTGGATGTCTTTATCTCTACTGATACTTTACCTTAGATTGGTGACTGTATCAACTGTCTCTGGATGTCTTTATCTCTACTGATACTTTACCTTAGATTGGTGACTGTATCAACTGTCTCTGGATGTCTTTATCTCTACTGATACTTTACCTTAGATTGGTGACTGTATCAACTGTCTCTGGATGTCTTTATCTCTACTGATACTTAACCTTAGATTGGTGACTGTATCAACTATGTGTGTTTAATCTCCAGTTATTTTACACGACATTTGTTACCGTCTATTGATGTGTCTTTCAAGACTGCTCAAAGGTGTTTTTCTCTGTAAACTTGTGAAAATATATTTTTTGAGTACACCGTTCTGAAAGTGAGGATACTTTACTTAAGTGACTTGCCACAGTAATGACCTGCCACAGTAATGACCTGCCACAGTAATGACCTGCCACAGTAATGACCTGCCACAGTAATGACCTGCCACAGTAATGACCTGCCACAGTAATGACCTGCCACAGTAATGACCTGCCACAGTAATGACCTGCCACAGTAATGACCTGCCACAGTAATGTCCTGCCACAGTAATGACCTGCAACAGTAATGACCTGCCACAGTAGTGACCTGCCACAGTAGTGACCTGCCACAGTAGTGACCTGCCACAGTATTGACCTGCCACAGTAATGACCTGCCACAGTAGTGACCTGCCACAGTAGTGACCTGCCACAGTAGTGACCTGCCACAGTAATGACCTGCCACAGTAATGACCTGCTCTCACTAGATTGGCTGTGTTCTACACCCAAGTCTTGCCACGACTTTGAGAGGGGGGGATGCATTCGATCTTATGTAACACCCGAAGTGAATGTCACGTGACAAAAGGGCATTAATTGATTCATCTGGGAGAGAACTGCGTTTCTACAGACACCTTAAAGCTAATGACAATGACATGACTTCAAAAATTGTTCTGTTTTTCTATTAATATTAAACAATCAGTTTACACATTACAACAGCCATCCAATTACGAATGCGGACATGTAAATGGGAGTGAAGAATACAATATACACTTGCACCCAATGACCTGTAGGTTTAGTATTGTTTGTAAGGGTTGGTAGGTTGGTTGTGGGGGTTGGTAGGTTGGTTGTGGGGGGTTGGTAGGTTGGTTGTGGGGGTTGGTAGGTTGGTTGTGGGGGGTTGGTAGGTTGGTTGTGGGGGGTTGGTAGGTTGGTTGTCGGGGGTTGGTAGGTTGGTTGTGGGAGTTGGTAGGTTGGTTGTGGGGGTTTGTAAGTTGGTTGTGGTGGGTTGGTAGGTTGGTTGTGGTAGGTTGGTTGTGGTAGGTTGGTAGGTTTGTTGTGGCAGGTTGGTAGGTTGGTTGTTGTAGGTTGATAGGTTTGTTGTGGTGGGTTGGTAGGTTTGTTTTGGTGTGTTGGTAGGTTTGTTGTGGTGGGTAGGTTGGTTGTGGTAGGTTGGTTGTGGGGGTTGGTAGGTTGGTTGTGGGGGGTTGGTAGGTTGGTTGTGGGGGGTTGGTAGGTTGGTTGTGGTAGGTTGGTAGCTTGGTTGTGGTGGGTTGGTTGTGGTAGGTTGGTTGTAGTATGTTGGTTGTGGTATGTTGGTTGTGGTAGGTTGGTTGTGGTATGTTGGTTGTGGTATGTTGGTTGTGGTATGTTGGTTGTGGTAGGTTGGTTGTGGTAGGTTGGTTGTGGTAGGTTGGTTGTGGTAGGTTGGTTGTGGTAGGTTGGTTGTGGTAGGTTGGTTGTGGTAGATTGGTTGGTATGTTGGTTGTGGTAGGTTGGTTGTGGTAGGTTGGTTGTGGTATGTTTGTTGGTATGTTGGTTGTGGTAGGTTCGTTGATATATTGGTTGTGGTATGTTGGTTGTGGTAGGTTGGTTGGTATGTTGGTTGGTATGTTGGTTGTGGTAGGTTCGTTGATATATTGGTTGTGGTATGTTGGTTGTGGTATGTTGGTTGTGGTATGTTAGTTGTGGTATGTTGGTTGTGGTAGGTTGGTTGTTGTATGTTGGTTGTGGTATGTTGGTTGTGGTATGTTGGTTTTGGTATGTTGGTTGTGGTTGGTTGGTTGTGGGGGGTTGGTTGTGGTGGGTTGGTTGTGGTATGTTGGTTGTGGTATGTTGGTTGTGGTATGTTGGTTGTGGTATATTGGTTGTGGGGGGTTGGTTGTGGTGGGTTGTTTGTGGTATGTTGGTTGTGGCAGGTTGGTTGTGGCAGGTTGGTTGTGGTGGGTTGGTAGGTTTGTTGTGGTAGGTTGGTAGGCTGGTTGTGGTAGGTTGGTTGTGGTAAGTTGGAAGGCTGATTGTGGTTGGTTGGAAGGTTGGTAGGCTGGTTGTGGTAGGTTGGTAGGCTGGTTGTGGTGGGTTGGTTGGTAGGTTGGTTGTGGTAGGTTGGTAGGCTGGTTGTGGTGGGTTGGTTGTGGTTGGTTGGTAGGTTGGTAGTGGTAGGTTGGTTGTGGTATGTTGGTTGTGGTATGTTGGTTGATATGTTGTTTGTGGTATGTTTGTTGTAGTATGTTGGTTGTGGTAGGTTGGTTGTGGTATGTTGGTTGTAGTGGGTTGGTTGTGGTATGTTGGTTGATATGTTGGTTGTGGTATGTTGGTTGATATGTTGGTTGTGGTAGGTTGGTTGGTATGTTGGTTGTGGTATGTTGGTTGTGGCATGTTGGTTGTGGTATGTTGGTTGTGGTAGGTTGGTTGGTTGTGGTATGTTGGTTGTTGTAGGTAGGTTGGTTGTGGTATGTTGGTTGTTGTATGTTGGTTGTTGTAGGTAGGTTGGTTGTGGTATGTTGGTTGTTGTATGTCGGTTGTGTTGGGTTGGTATGTTGGTTGTGGGGAAAGTGAGGTGTGGGGAGAGGATTATTAAAACCAGGGTAAGTGATATGTTTAAAAATAGCTCACACAACAAATGTGAGTTGTTCATACCAGGGGACGCGGTGGTCGAGTGGCAGCGCACTGGACTGTCGTACCGATGGTGACGTCACGGGTTCGAATCCGTGTGAAGGCAAGGGTTTGTTCCCGGGGCCTAGGGCGTCCCTGAGTCACCCCGCTCCGAATGGGTACCTAACTGTAGTGTTAGGCGGCTGGGTAATGCGTGGAACCCACAAAGCAGTGGCCTGTGAACGCTGCATCACTTACAAACAGATCATCTGTCATGGTCTGTGGACGCAACTATCTTCTGCATAGAAGGAGCGTCTGTATAGATAAGATAAGATAGGTACAGAAAGGTTAAATCACACTTACATCTTTGAGGCTGAGAGAGGGGAGAGGAAAGCAAGAGTGGAAGGGGCAATAAATCTCCATCAAGGCTGTTTTTAATTGGTGCGATCAATCACGTGATTGTGTTGTCATGCCGTTTTTGCCAATTTGAAGGAACAAATCAACAGGAGTGTGAACTCGTTGCAGTCAATGGATTGTCAGGTCTGCTCCGTTCCCGCCCCAAGTGACTGCAGTGTTCCGCCTCCTACTGTAAGAAAGAAGCCTAACAAAATAGAACTTGATTACTTGGCAGTTCCTAACGAGAAACATTAAAAAATCCAACACTATTTACATGTTGAAAAGTGAGGTAAAAACTCATTTTTTTACTCTTGATTGACTAGAATTGAATTAGATGTTTACCAGGGATTTATGTCCTTTATCAATAGACTCCAACTCTCTTGACTTCATTGCAGATATTTGGTCTCATCTCTGTCTTTCTCTTTATGTCCTTTATCAATAGACTCCAACTCTCTTGACTTCATTGCAGATATTTGGTCTCATCTCTGTCTTTCTCTTTATGTCCTTTATCAATAGACTCCAACTCTCATGACTTCATTGCAGATATTCGGTCTCATCTCTGTCTTTCTCTTTATGTCCTTTATCAATAGACTCCAATTCTCATGACTTCATTGCAGATATTTGGTCTCATCTCTGTCTTTCTCTTTATGTCCTTTATCAATAGACTCCAACTCTCATGACTTCATTGCAGATATTCGGTCTCATCTCTGTCTTTCTCTTTATGTCCTTTATCAATAGACTCCAATTCTCATGACTTCATTGCAGATATTTGGTCTCATCTCTGTCTTTCTCTTTATGTCCTTTATCAATAGACTCCAACTCTCTTAACTTCATTGCAGATATTTGGTCTCATCTCTGTCTTTCTCTTTATGTCCTTTATCAATAGACTCCAATTCTCATGACTTCATTGCAGATATTTAGTCTCAGCTCTGTCTTTCTCTTTATGTCCTTAAAGTTTTATGCGAAGTGATTATTATTTTTTAATGAATGAATGGGTGCCAGGGCAACAGAGATTTTAGCTATTATTTATTTATTATTTGTTGCTGCCTTCGACAACTCACTCATTTACAGTTACTGTTTTGTTCTGTGTGTTTTTACATCAACTTTTCTATTCTGTGTATTTCACGAAATGTTATGTTCTGTGTGTTTACATCAACTGTTATGTTCTGTGTGTTTACATCAACTGTTCTGTTCTGTGTGTTAACATCAACTGTTCTGTTCTGTGTGTTTACATCAACTGTTATGTTCTGTGTTTTTACATCAACTGTTATGTTCTGTGTGTTTACATCAACTGTTCTGTTCTGTGTGTTTACATCAACTGTTATGTTCTGTGTGTTTACATCAACTGTTATGTTCTGTGTGTTTACATCAACTGTTATGTTCTGTGTGTTTACATCAACTGTTATGTTCTGTGTGTTTTCATCAACAGTTCTGTGTGTTTACATCAAATCTTCTGTGTGTTTACATCAAATCTTCTGTGTGTTTACATCAACTGTTATGTTCTGTGTGTTTACATTAACTGTTATGTTCTGTGTGTTTACATCAACTGTTATGTTCTGTGTGTTTACATCAACTGTTATGTTTTGTGTGTTTACATCAACTCTTCTGTGTGTTTACATCAACTCTTCTGTGTGTTTCCATCAAGTATTCTGTGTGTTTACATCAACTGTTATGTTCTGTGTGTTTACATCAACTGTTTTGTTCTGTGTGTTTACATCAACTGTTATGTTCTGTGTGTTTACATCAACTGTTATGTTCTGTGTGTTTACATCAACTGTTATGTTCTGTGTGTTTACATCAACTGCTATGTTCTGTGTGTTTACATCAACTGTTATGTTTTGTGTGTTTACATCAACTCTTCTGTGTGTTTCCATCAAGTATTCTGTGTGTTTACATCAACTGTTATGTTCTGTGTGTTTACATCAACTCTTATGTTCTGTGTGTTTACATCAACTGTTCTGTTCTGTGTGATTACATCAACTTCTATGTTCTGTGTGTTTACATCAACTGTTCTGTGTGTTTACATCAACTGTTCTGTGTGTTTACATCAACTGTTATGTTCTGTGTGTTTACATCAACTGTTATGTTCTGTGTGTTTACTGTTATGTTCTGTGTGTTTACATTAACTGTTTATATCTGTGTCTTTACATCAACTGTTATGTTCTGTGTGTTTACATCAACTGTTATGTGTGTTTACATCAACTGTTGTGTGTGTTTACATCAATTGTTCTGTAAGTTTACTGCTCAATCTCCATACTATGAAAGTTGGTGTTGAAGACCTTGGATTGCCACAACAATTAAATCCATTGCTATATTTGATGTTGTTGGCTATCAACGATCTTTTTATAACTGACGTCTCCACATCGAATGCTCTGGTCGAACATCGTCCAACCTTTGATATTACATTCATGGTCCAATAGCCGCCCTGGGGGAAGACAGCTGAACGATATTGACTTTTATTTCGGCCCTTTGTTATTTCTCATGTGTCCTCATGTTGTCGTGGGTGAGTTAATGTGCATGCCCACCCCCCTCTACCCGGTATAGGAATGAGGATGGAGTAAGATGAAAGTGTTACATTGCTCTCCTTGGCTAAACTTCCGCTAAGTTTTTGTAGTATTTGATATTGTCCTCTGAGACTGGACATCTGAGACTGGACATCTGAGGCCTAAAATCTGCGTCCGGACGATACATTTCATGAATGCCAGTTGCACAACATACGCGTTTGTGAGCAAGTACAGGGTGTATTAAAATCACCTCTTACAAGAACACGTGAAATAAATGAAGACATTCACGTCTGTGCTTCAATGAGATTCGATTCCCATCCCAGCTAAATAGAGAGTCCATTGATTTCTCAAGTTCTGTAGTTTGGATTCGACCTTGACCCATTCTAGCTTGATGAAAGATGGCAGCGATCAAGATTTAAAAAAAAACACAATACAATGAACCAAGCTAGCCATAATGTTATAACCAGGTCAGCTGTGACGCCAGAGATGTGAGCAGCACGTCTGATTGGCCGTGGTATTTTGATAGTTGGGTCTGTCTGACAACATGTTCATATTTGAATGCCATCAATAGATCACGTGTCTATGGCCGGGGTATTTTGATAGTTGTGTCTGTCTGACCAACCTGTTCATATTTGAATGCCATCAATAGATCACGTGTCTTTGGTCCTTGATAGTTGGGTCTGTCTGACCAACCTGTTCATATTTGAATGCCATCAATAGATCACGTGTCTATGGCCGGGGTATTTTGATAGTTGGGTCTGTCTGACCAACCTGTTCATATTTGAATGCCATCAATAGATCACGTGTCTTTGGTCCTTGATAGTTGGGTCTGTCTGACCAACCTGTTCATATTTGAATGCCATCAATAGATCACGTGTCTTTGGTCCTTGATAGTTGGGTCTGTCTGACCAACCTGTTCATATTTGAATGCCATCAATAGATCACGTGTCTTTGGTCCTTGATAGTTGGGTCTGTCTGACCAACCTGTTCATATTTGAATGCCATCAATAGATCACGTGTCTTTGGTCCTTGATAGTTGGGTCTGTCTGACCAACCTGTTCATATTTGAATGCCATCAATAGATCACGTGTCTTTGGTCCTTGATAGTTGGGTCTGTCTGACCAACCTGTGCATATTTGAATGCCATCAATAGATCACGTGTCTTTGGTCCTTGATAGTTGGGTCTGTCTGACCAACCTGTTCATATTTGAATGCCATCAATAGATCACGTGTCTTTGGTCCTTGATAGTTGGGTCTGTCTGACCAACCTGTTCATATTTGAATGCCATCAATAGATCACGTGTCTTTGGTCCTTGATAGTTGGGTCTGTCTGACCAACCTGTTCATATTTGAATGCCATCAATAGATCACGTGTCTTTGGTCCTTGATAGTTGGGTCTGTGTGACCAACCTGTTCTTATTTGAATGCCATCAATAGATCACGTGTCTTTGGTCCTTGATAGTTGGGTCTGTCTGACCAACCTGTTCATATTTGAATGCCATCAATAGATCACGTGTCTTTGGTCCTTGATAGTTGGGTCTGTCTGACCAACCTGTTCATATTTGAATGCCATCAATAGATCACGTGTCTTTGGTCCTTGATAGTTGGGTCTGTCTGACCAACCTGTTCATATTTGAATGCCATCAATAGATCACGTGTCTTTGGTCCTTGATAGTTGGGTCTGTCTGACCAACCTGTTCATATTTGAATGCCATCAATAGATCACCTGTCTTTGGTCCTTGATAGTTGGGTCTGTCTGACCAACCTGTTCATATTTGAATGCCATCAATAGATCACGTGTCTTTGGTCCTTGATAGTTGGGTCTGTCTGACCAACCTGTTCATATTTGAATGCCATCAATAGATCACGTGTCTTTGGTCCTTGATAGTTGGGTCTGTCTGACCAACCTGTTCATATTTGAATGCCATCAATAGATCACGTGTCTTTGATCCTTGATAGTTGGGTCTGTCTGACCAACCTGTTCATATTTGAATGCCATCAATAGATCACCTGTCTTTGGTCCTTGATAGTTGGGTCTGTCTGACCAACCTGTTCATATTTGAATGCCATCAATAGATCACCTGTCTTTGGTCCTTGATAGTTTGGTCTGTCTGACCAACCTGTTCATATTTGAATGCCATCAATAGATCACCTGTCTTTGGTCCTTGATAGTTGGGTCTGTCTGACCAACCTGTTCATATTTGAATGCCATCAATAGATCACGTGTCTTTGGTCCTTGATAGTTGGGTCTGTCTGACCAACCTGTTCATATTTGAATGCCATCAATAGATCACGTGTCTTTGGCCGGGGTATTTGGGAGATTCTCTCATTGATTGTGGTTGTTAAGTCCATCGGAATAAACTTTGTATGACGTGGAAGTGGCCACAGAAACCATTGTATGAATAGAATAACCTTTGTATGACGTTGAAGAGAGCTGAATGAAACATTGTGGTGTCTGACAGAGAGCTGAATGAAACACTGATGTGTCTGACAGAGGGCTGAATGAAACATTGATGTGTCTGACAGAGAGCTGAATGTAACATTGATGTTTCTGACAGAGAGCTGAATGACACATTGATGTGTCTGACAGAGAGCTGAATGAAACATTGATGGGTCTGACAGAGGGCTGAATGAAACATTGATGTGTCTGACAGAGAGCAGAATGAAACATTAATGTGTCTGACAGAGAGCTGAATGACACATTGATGTGTCTGACAGAGAGCTGAATGAAACATTGATGTGTCTGACAGAGGGCTGAATGAAACATTGATGTGTCTGACAGAGAGCTGAATGAAACATTGATGTGTCTGACAGAGAGCTGAATGAAACATTGATGTGTCTGACAGAGAGCTGAATGAAACATTGATGTGTCTGACAGAGGGCTGAATGAAACATTGATGTGTCTGACAGAGGGCTGAATGAAACATTAATGTGTCTGACAGAGAGCTGAATGACACATTGATGTGTCTGACAGAGAGCTGAATGAAACATTGATGTGTCTGACAGAGAGCTGAATGAAACATTGATGTGTCTGACAGAGAGCTGAATGAAACATTGATGTGTCTGACAGAGAGCTGAATGAAACATTGATGTGTCTGACAGAGAGCTGAATGAAAAATTGATGAGTCTGACAGAGAGCTGAATGAAACATTGATGTGTCTGACAGAGGGCTCATCATTTCTAGTGAGATTCAGGGCTAGTGCCCACCCGGGGCAGGGCGAGAATTCAGTGGCGCGGCTATAGCCACCCGGGGCGGGAAGAGAAAGTTGCTGCTCGTTTGCCATACACAAAATTGGAAATTAACCCCCCCCCCGCCCCCCCTTAAAAAAACCACTGACTCACCCAATCATGTCACCAGTGGCAGTTAACTGGTATTACACAATCATCCCAACCAATCATGTCACCAGTGGCAGTTAACTGTTATTACACAATCATCCCAACCAATCATGTCACCAGTGGCAGTTAACTGTTATTACACAATCATCCCAACAAATCATGTCACCAGTGGCAGTTAACTGTTATTACACAATCATCCCAACAAATCATGTCACCAGCGGCAGTTAACTGTTATTACACAATCATCCCAACCAATCATGTCACACGTGGCAGTTAACTGTTATTACACAATCATCCCAACAAATCATGTCACCAGTGGCAGTTAACTGTTATTACACAATCATCCCAACCAATCATGTCACCAGTGTCAGTTAACTGTTATTACACAATCATCCCAACCAATCATGTCACCAGTGGCAGTTAAATGTTATTACACAATCATCCCAACCAATCATGTCACACGTGGCAGTTAACTGTTATTACACAATCATCCCAACCAATCATGTCACCAGTGGCAGTTAACTGTTATTACACAATCATCCCAACCAATCATGTCACCAGCGGCAGTTAACTGTTATTACACAATCATCCCAACAAATCATGTCACCAGTGGCAGTTAACTGTTATTACACAATCATCCCAACCAATCATGTCACCAGTGTCAGTTAACTGTTATTACACAATCATCCCAACCAATCATGTCACCAGTGGCAGTTAAATGTTATTACACAATCATCCCAACCAATCATGTCACACGTGGCAGTTAACTGTTATTACACAATCATCCCAACCAATCATGTCATCAGTGGCAGTTAACTGTTATTACACAATCATCCCAACCAATCATGTCACCAGCGGCAGTTAACTGTTATTACACAATCATCCCAACCAATCATGTCACCAGTGTCAGTTAAATGTTATTACACAATCATCCCAACCAATCATGTCACCAGTGGCAGTTAACTGTTATTACACAATCATCCCAACCAATCATGTCACCAGTGGCAGTTAACTGTTATTACACAATCATCCCAACCAATCATGTCACCAGTGTCAGTTAACTGTTATTACACAATCATCCCAACCAATCATGTCACACGCGGCAGTTAACTGTTTTTACACAATCATCCCACTCAACAAGATTTTGAGAGATCTCAAGGGGACATCACTCGATACAAACTTTATTTAGGACATAGAGATGGAAGGGTACAGCTAACTGAATTTAATTTCAGTTCTTTAAAAAGGGTGATGACACAGATCTTAACGCTTGACACGTTCTGGTTACAATCTCGTCAAGTTCTCGCATGAACTTTAATGTTTCAGTCAATATTTTTTCGGGTTCACTCCCCTCTAGTTATGCCACTGCCATGTGTAACTTTTGTCCCCCTATCACACAAGTATGTCCTCCCATGGACTAAACGGTACAACTAGTATTGTATTGACACCCCCCCCCATCTTCTACCACATTCATCTCCCAGGTGTTGTAATGTCTCTCGTACAACTTCGGGATCCATATTGCCCACCCCCGCTCTCCCCCTTTAATGGGATTATCGATATATCCATGTATCAGTTAATAACTGATAACCTCAACTACTGGAGTCTGTGTGACCGTTTACAATGAGTCGTAACGTAATCGATGGAATAGCTGGCATACCAACACCTTGTCAATAACACCTGTAGTGTCTTGTCACGGCCACGCTCTGTAGTGTCTTGTCACGGCCACACTCTGTAGTGTCTTGTCACGGCCACACTCTGTAGTGTCTTGCCACGGCCACACTCTGGCTAGCGGTGTCAGAGTTTTGACACATCACGTCTACGGTGTTGCCGTGTTGTCACATCTTGTTACTGCTGTTGGTGTGCAGCTGATGTCAAACTGTCACTACTTGTACAGCTGATGTCAAGCTGTAACTACTTGTACAGCTGATGTCAAACTGTAACTACTTGTACAGCTGATGTCAAACTGTCACTACTTGTACAGCTGATGTCAAACTGTCACTACTTGTACACCTGATCTCAAACTGTCACTACTTGTACAGCTGATGTCAAACTGTCACTACTTGTACAGCTGATGTCAAACTGTCACTACTTGTACAGCTGATGTCAAACTGTCACTAAACTACTGTAACTCACGAGTGCATACATTTATACGTATCACCATTATCCTATGACCCACTCGGGAGCTCATAGTCATGCCATATAGAATAAAACAAAAACATTGTTTTACTTAGGACAATCAGACAGAGAAATGTGTCCCCCCATTTTCCCCTCTTACACACACACTCCGTCAAGTGCCAGACAGTGGGGCCGATTCCTGATAAACGAGACACAACAGCTTAATTTCTCCACTCTTATCTCCCTTTATAAGCCAGGTTCCAATGGTCTGTGTGCCTCAGTGATCAGCCAACCACAGACCGGTGTCAAGATAAACAAATACGATCATAGGATATTTGGAGTCCTTTGTCTACTTGGATCATGTCTTATATTTAACACCAAAGTGTGGAGTCCTTTGTCTACTTTGATCATGTCCATAACGACAAGAGTCTCCCTGTCTGTCGTTGTCAAGCTACCCACATAAAGCCAAGAGTCTCCCTGTCTGTCGTTGTCAAGCTACCCCCATGAAGACAAGAGTCTCCCTGTCTGTCGTTGTCAAGCTACCCACATAAAGACAAGAGTCTCCCTGTCTGTCGTTGTCAAGCTACCCCCGTGAAGACAAGAGTCTCCCTGTCTGTCGTTGTCAAGCTACCCACATAAAGCAAAGAGTCTCCCTGTCTGTCGTTGTCAAGCTAACCCACATAAAGCCACGAGTCTCTCTGGTAAACACGACAAATGACCGACTAATTATCACCATCCTCTGTGTGTGAGTCGGTGAGTTAAAAATAGCATTGAGATGGGTAGTCGTGTCATCGACCATGGTGATATGCCTCAGAATTGATCTGTCTGATCGATGGCCTGTAACAACATGCCGTCACACTTATTTCTTTTGACCTTTATACACACTTATCTCCCTTTACATTGGTACACAACTAACGTGGCCTTTGTACATACTTACATACTCCTCGTACATACCTCTTTTGACCTCTGTACACATCTATTGACATTGTTACTCAGCCCCAGTGTCTTCTGGAACACTTTCCAGTTTAAAAAAACCCCTTGGGATAGGAAAAGAACAAACAACAAACAAACAACAACAAAAACGTGTGCAAGTTAATTCATTATCAGTTGTGTGCCAGGGGGAGTAAGCCAAAACGTCTTATGTGAGGTGATTCAGGAAGGACCAATATGATCTACTGAATGACTTCCCTTTATCCTCCCCGAGTTATTCCCCCGCGGCGTTTGAATGTTATTTGGAGCAGAAGAAATGTCAACATGTAGACGTGTACGTGAGAGGGTGACAGTCTGTGTATGATACTTGTGACGTAGCGATGGGTGATGGTGACTGTCTGTGTATGATACTTGTGATGTAGAGATGGGTGATGGTGACTGTCTATGTATGATACTTGGGAAGTATAGATGGGTGATGGTGACAGTCTATGTATGATACTTGGGAAGTATAGATGGGTGATGGTGACTGTCTGTGAATGATACTTGTGACGTAGAGATGGGTGATGGTGACTGTCTATGTATGATACTTGGGAAGTATAGATGGGTGATGGTGACTGTCTGTGTATGATACTTGTGACGTAGAGATGGGTGATGGTGACAGTCTATGTATGATACTTGGGAAGTATAGATGGGTGATGGTGACTGTCTATTTATGATACTTGGGAAGTATAGATGGGTGATGGTGACTGTCTACGTATGATACTTGGGAAGTATAGATGGGTGATGGTGACTGTCTATGTATGATACGTGACGTATAGATGGGAGATGGTGACTGTCTGTGAATGATACTTGGGAAGTATAGACGGGTGATGGTGACTGTCTATGTATGATACGTGACGTAGAGATGGGTGATGGTGACTGTCTATGTATGATACGTGACGTAGAGATGGGTGATGGTGACTGTCTGTGTATGATACTTGTGACGTAGAGATGGGTGATGGTGACTGTCTGTGTATGATACTTGTGACGTAGAGATGGGTGATGGTGACTGTCTACGTATGATACTTGGGAAGTATAGATGGGTGATGGTGACTGTCTATGTATGATACGTGACGTAGAGATGGGTGATGGTGACTGTCTGTGAATGATACTTGGGAAGTATAGATGGGTGATGGTGACTGTCTGTGAATGATACTTGTGACGTAGAGATGGGTGATGGTGACTGTCTGTGAATGATACTTGGGAAGTATAGATGGGTGATGGTGACTGTCTGTGAATGATACTTGTGACGTAGAGATGGGTGATGGTGACTGTCTGTGTATGATACTTGTGACGTAGAGATGGGTGATGGTGACTGTCTGTGAATGATACTTGGGAAGTATAGATGGGTGATGGTGACTGTCTGTGAATGATACTTGTGACGTAGAGATGGGTGATGGTGACTGTCTGTGTATGATACTTGTGACGTAGAGATGGGTGATGGTGACTGTCTGTGAATGATACTTGGGAAGTATAGATGGGTGATGGTGACTGTCTATGTATGATACTTGTGTCGTAGAGATGGGTGATGGTGACTGTCTGTGAATGATACTTGTGACGTAGAGATGGGTGATGGTGACTGTCTGTGAATGATACTTGTGACGTAGAGAAGGGTGATGGTGACTGTCTGTGAATGATACTTGTGACGTAGAGAAGGGTGATGGTGACTGTCTGTGAATGATACTTGTGACGTAGAGAAGGGTGATGGTGACTGTCTGTGAATGATACTTGTGACGTAGAGAAGGGTGATGGTGACTGTCTGTGAATGATACTTGTGACGTAGAGAAGGGTGATGGTGACTGTCTGTGAATGATACTTGTGACGTAGAGAAGGGTGATGGTGACTGTCTGTGAATGATACTTGTGACGTAGAGAAGGGTGATGGTGACTGTATGTGAATGATACTTGTGACGTAGAGAAGGGTGATGGTGACTGTCTGTGAATGATACTTGTGACGTAGAGAAGGGTGATGGTGACTGTCTGTGAATGATACTTGTGACGTAGAGAAGGGTGATGGTGACTGTCTGTGAATGATACTTGTGACGTAGAGAAGGGTGATGGTGACTGTCTGTGAATGATACTTGTGACGTAGAGAAGGGTGATGGTGACTGTCTGTGAATGATACTTGTGACGTAGAGAAGGGTGATGGTGACTGTCTGTGAATGATACTTGTGACGTAGAGAAGGGTGCTTACTTTAAAAAAAACTTGAATTTTTTGTAGTGACGGAATGAGATGTCAATGATATTCAGAATCTTGTACCATGCTAGGGGCCGTCCATAAAGTACGTCACGCTCCGAGGGGGGAGGAGGGGGTCTAAGAAAGTGTGACACTTTGTGACAGGGGGGAGGGGGGTCAGACCATGTGTGATGTCACACATTTATTTTTTAAATTATTTTTTTTCTAATTTATTTATATTTTTTAGTAGAATTTAAATAGCTTTAAAAATAATTTTCAATTTTTTGGGTGAAAAATTAGAATTTGTTTTATGTCAAGATAGCATGAAATGCGTATCTGCTGAATGTGTTCTTCATAAATCTGAATTGGATGCAGCAGGGCTAATATTACAAATATAAGGATCAGGTATGGTTTGACAATCATGTTCGCACCAGTCAATACTTCACTCAAATTGTTAAATATCAGGACATGAAATGTTGCGACAAAGCAACAACTGTCACCTTCTAACGTTTTACCTTCAAGATTCTTCCCCTCCTCTAATCCCAATCAATCAAATAGTTGATGGGCTCAAAGCTTCAGAAAGATGCAGATTCTCATAAATTTCCTTCCTTGATTGTAGCTTAAACTCTCAAATTTGATGACATTATGCCAAGATCAACAGGAGTTTTCAAAGTACAACTATATGATTACCAGCTTATTTGATCTACTTTGCAAAGTAGGTCACTTATATTTAGCCTCACAAACAATTTTGAAGAAACATACAGGACAACACAGAGCTCGGGCTCAGGAGAATGTGCCCACCCAAACTGTTCCAGAATCAACTCAGATAAAAAAAGCATCCGTCCTTTGAGAATCACTTCTAGAAGGCAAAGAGAACCTATGGCAGTTATTGCCAGAAGAGAAAATGCACATACAGAGGCTGTTGAGTGGCTAGATGAGGACGAGTTGATCTGTCTGCAATTATCCTACCAGGAAACGATGATGGTGAAAGAATGATGTCAGTCGTAACTATGGATGAAAACTTCATTTCACCGTTGTAAGATGATGTCCAGTGAATATTTGTGAATGAAAGTAGTCAATGGGCAATCAGGAAGATCAATGGGGCAAATAGGCAATGGCCATTGGGAGTTGTACATAGTCTAGGGGCAATCAGGAAAATCAATTGGGCAAATAGGCAATGGCCATTGGGAGTTGTACATAGTCTAGGGGCAATCAGGAAGATCAATGGGGCAATCAGGAAGATCAATGGGACAATGGGGATGTGGTAATGATGGGATGGTGCTTGAGTTGTTGACTTATTATCAATGAAATTATTGTATTTATAATCCATCAGAGTTACATGCAGTAACTTTAATAGTGTCAAGGTTTTGTTTGTAACCATGGCTCCTTACTTTGACGTATTCTATACTGATGACAGCAGGCTGCATTGCCAAAGATTGTGTCCCCCAACAAACAAATGTCAACTATTGTGACAGTTGTCAAACGTAAGCTAACCCTATTGGATATGTGTCCAGCCATGAAGCAATGGATGTTAACTCTAGCTGTTGACAACAGCGGAAAGTGTTAAAAATTATAAAAACATTGCGATATGTTTCACATCAGCATGGGGGGGGGTGGGGTGGGGTGGAGGGGCTTGCATCCAGGACTTCTTTCCAGCCTTTGATATTTTTGATCCGCCTCATTACCTACCCAACAGGAAGTGAGCCCGACACCATACTTTGTTCTAGTGACAACCCCTTGTTTGAGTGACAATTAATGTTCCCTTTAAGCCAAGCGGCCGCGCAGATATCTGACCGACGTGACGCAGCAGTTTAGGATTACCGCGCAGCAAATTGAGTAAAATATTGCACAAACCATATATGCTGTGCAAATTTGCACACACGTTTTTTTTACTTTGCACACGGACCAACTAACTTTAGAGGGGACATTGGTAATGACAACCCCTTGTTATTGTGACAACCCCTTGTTATAGTGACAACCCCTTGTTATTGTGACAACCCCTTGTTATAGTGACAACCCCTTATTTTAGTGACAACCCCTTGTTTTAGCGACAACCCTTTTTATAGTGACAACCCCTTGTCTTGTTTCAGTGACAACCGCTTGTTGTAAAGACAACCCCTCGTTTTAGTGACAACCCCTTGTTTTAGTGACATCCCCTTGTATTAGTGACATCCCCTTGTATTAGTGACAACCCCTTGTTTCAGTGACAACCCCTATTGTACCAATGGGCTGTATCATATTTGACATGAATCTTGTCTGATGAAACCGCTAGGTTTGAAATGTGCTGCTGGGTAGGTTGGTGGAGCCGACAAAACGAGCCGGTGTCAATAGATTGAATAAATAATGATTCTGTGTCAATAGATTGAATAAATAATGATTCTGTGTCAATAGATCGAATAAATGATGATTCTGTGTCAATAGATTGAATAAATGATGATTCTGTGTCAATAGATTGAATAAATGATGAGTCTGTGTCAATAGATTGAATAAATGATGAGTCTGTGTCAATAGATTGAATAAATGATGAGTCTGTGTCAATAGATTGAATAAATGATGAGTCTGTGTCAATAGATTGAATAAATGATGAGTCTGTGTCAATAGATTGAATAAATGATGAGTCTGTGTCAATAGATTGAATAAATGATGAGTCTGTGTCAATAGATTGAATAAATGATGAGTCTGTGTCAATAGATTGAATAAATGATGAGTCTGTGTCAATAGATTGAATAAATGATGAGTCTGTGTCAATAGATTGAATAAATGACGAGTCTGTGTCAATAGATTGAATAAATGATGAGTCTGTGTCAATAGATTGAATAAATGATGAGTCTGTGTCAATAGATTGAATAAATGATGAGTCTGTGTCAATAGATTGAATAAATGATGAGTCTGTGTCAATAGATTGAATAAATGATGAGTCTGTGTCAATAGATTGAATAAATGATGAGTCTGTGTTAATAGATTGAATAAATGATGAGTCTGTGTCAATAGATTGAATAAATGATGAGACGTTGGGAAAGTGCTGAGAGAGAATTTGACGAATTCCTTGCGTGGACTCGTGACGTCACACTAGCACAGATGTTGTCAAGTCATCATGACACATGCTAGTGGTGCAATGCAGGTCATCTCTGTCTCTGTGTGCTCTGTGGGGCGTCACCACGACACAGCTGTGGTGTGTAGAAGTAGAAATAGATGTGTTTATAAAAACTCTGAGACATATATTGGAATTGGGTGGTGGTGGAATGGATGTCAGTATGTGGTCTAAATGACGTCACCAGGATACCGCAGGGGTTCTAGTACTAGATGTGTTGTCTAGTCATCATGGCACATAGTCATCTTCATGTGCCATGTGTGTTTACTTGTACTTCTAGCTTTGGTATTATTACCGTGTAATCTCACGTTTTATTGTTGTTTATACTACCAGCTTGGCCTTGCCAGTTGGACGAGATGAACTAACCCTAACCCACACATGCCTTGCCAGTTGGTTGAGATGAACTAACCCTAACCCACACATGCCTTGCCAATTGGCTTTACTTTCTTTGGCTTAGAGCATTTTCCAACAAACCTTCCTATATTCAACACTTTTGATTACCCAAATGTCTCAACTCGAATGGGATCTGTATTATTTTCTGGAACTTTAAAGCTTCTCTATGAATGCTATTTTATAAACAAACCTATTGGGCTGTTTGGTTTTAACAGTTGGCTAATTGGCTTGTAATTATCATGTGAGAGGCCTTACAGATGCTGTTATTCCAGTGAGAAACAATTTCTCTTCATTTTTAAAGTGATGATATATTGTCTTCTCTTATCACTATTATAAACTCCCATTCAGGCCGTTAAATCATTGTATTAGCCCGATGCTAAGAACACTATTATAAACCCCCATTCAGGCCGTTAAATCATTGTATTAGCCAGATGCTCAGAACACTATTATAAACTCCCATTCAGGCCGTTATCTCATTGTATTAGCCAGATGCTCAGAACACTATTATAAACTCCCATTCAGGCCGTTATATCATTGTATTAGCCAGATGCTCAGAACACTATTATAAACTCCCATTCAGGCCGTTATATCATTGTATTAGCCAGATGCTCAGAACACTATTATAAACTCCCATTCAGGCCGTTATCTCATTGTATTAGCCAGATGCTCAGAACACTATTATAAACTCCCATTCAGGCCGTTATATCATTGTATAGCCAGATGCTCAGAACACTATTATAAACTCCCATTCAGGCCGTTATATCATTGTATTAGCCAGATGCTCAGAACACTATTATAAACTCCCATTCAGGCCGTTATATCATTGTATTAGCCAGATGCTCAGAACACTATTATAAACTCCCATTCAGGCCGTTATATCATTGTATTAGCCAGATGCTCAGAACACTATTATAAACTCCCATTCAGGCCGTTATATCATTGTATTAGCCAGATGCTCAGAACACTATTATAAACTCCCATTCAGGCCGTTATATCATTGTATTAGCCAGATGCTCAGAACACTATTATAAACTCCCATTCAGGCCGTTATATCATTGTATTAGCCAGATGCTCAGAACACTATTATAAACCCCCATTCAGGCCGTTATATCATTGTATTAGCCAGATGCTCAGAACACTATTATAAACTCCCATTCAGGCCGTTATATCATTGTATTAGCCAGATGCTCAGAACACTATTATAAACTCCCATTCAGGCCGTTATCTCATTGTATTAGCCAGATGCCCAGAACACTATTATAAACTCCCATTCAGGCCGTTATATCATTGTATTAGCCAGATGCTCAGAACACTATTATAAACTCCCATTCAGGCCGTTATATCATTGTATTAGCCAGATGCTCAGAACATTTTCACAAATACTCATCTTCATGTCCAACTTTAACGGGAAGCTATAATAGATTTATATTTACATACTGTCGAAATAAAAACACCCCATTCAATTGCCTCCACTCATTGCCTCCACTCATTGCCCCACTCATAGCCCCCACTCATTGCCTCCACTCATAACCCCCACTCATAACCATCACTCATTGCCTCACTCATAACCATCGCTCATTGCCTCCACTCATAACCCCCACTCATTGCCTCCACTCATAACCATCGCTCATTGCCTCCACTCATAACCCCCACTCATTGCCTCCACTCATAACCATCGCTCATTGCCTCCACTCATAACCATCGCTCATTGCCTCCACTCATAACCCCCACTCATTGCCTCCACTCATAACCATCGCTCATTGCCTCCACTCATAACCCCCACTCATTGCCTCCACTCATAACCATCGCTCATTGCCTCCACTCATAACCCCCACTCATTGCCTCCACTCATAACCATCACTCATTGCCTCCACTCATAACCCCCACTCATTGCCTCCACTCATAACCCCCACTCATTGCCTCCACTCATAACCATCACTCATTGCCTCCACTCATAACCCCCACTCATTGCCTCCACTCATAACCCCCACTCATTACCCCCACTCATAACCCCCACTCCTTGCCTCCACTCATATCCCCCATTCATTGCCTCCACTCATAACCCTCACTCATTGCCTCCACTCATAACCCCCACTCATTGCCTCCACTCATAACCCCCACTCATTGCCTCCACTCATAACCCCCACTCATTGCCTCCACTCATAACCCCCACTCATTACCCCCACTCATAACCCCCACTCCTTGCCTCCACTCATATCCCCCATTCATTGCCTCCACTCATAACCCTCACTCATTGCCTACACTCATAACACCCACTCATTACCTCCACTCATTGCCTCCACTCATAACCCCCACTCATTGCCTCCACTCATAACCCCCACTCATTGCCTCCACTCATAACCCCCACTTATTGCCTCCACTCATAACCCCCACTCATTGCCTCCACTCATAACCCCCACTCATTGCCTCCACTCATTGCCCCACTCATAGCCCCCACTCATTGCCTCCACTCATAACCCCCACTCATAACCATCACTCATTGCCTCACTCATAACCATCGCTCATTGCCTCCACTCATAACCCCCACTCATTGCCTCCACTCATAACCATCGCTCATTGCCTCCACTCATAACCCCCACTCATTGCCTCCACTCATAACCATCGCTCATTGCCTCCACTCATAACCATCGCTCATTGCCTCCACTCATAACCCCCACTCATTGCCTCCACTCATAACCATCGCTCATTGCCTCCACTCATAACCCCCACTCATTGCCTCCACTCATAACCATCGCTCATTGCCTCCACTCATAACCCCCACTCATTGCCTCCACTCATAACCATCACTCATTGCCTCCACTCATAACCCCCACTCATTGCCTCCACTCATAACCCCCACTCATTGCCTCCACTCATAACCATCACTCATTGCCTCCACTCATAACCCCCACTCATTGCCTCCACTCATAACCCCCACTCATTACCCCCACTCATAACCCCCACTCCTTGCCTCCACTCATATCCCCCATTCATTGCCTCCACTCATAACCCTCACTCATTGCCTCCACTCATAACCCCCACTCATTGCCTCCACTCATAACCCCCACTCATTGCCTCCACTCATAACCCCCACTCATTGCCTCCACTCATAACCCCCACTCATTACCCCCACTCATAACCCCCACTCCTTGCCTCCACTCATATCCCCCATTCATTGCCTCCACTCATAACCCTCACTCATTGCCTACACTCATAACACCCACTCATTACCTCCACTCATTGCCTCCACTCATAACCCCCACTCATTGCCTCCACTCATAACCCCCACTCATTGCCTCCACTCATAACCCCCACTTATTGCCTCCACTCATAACCCCCACTCATTGCCTCCACTCATAACCCCCACTCATTGCCTCCACTCATAACACCCACTCATTACCTCCACTCATTGCCTCCACTCATAACCCCCACTCATTGCCTCCACTCATAACCCCCACTCATTGCCTCCACTCATAACCCCCACTTATTGCCTCCACTCATAACCCCCACTCATTGCCTCCACTCATAACCCTCACTCATTGCCTCCACTCATAACCCCCACTCATTGCCTCCTCATTACCCCCACTCATTGCTTCCACTCATAACCCCACTCATTGCTTCCACTCATAACCCCCACTCATTGCCTCCACTCATAACCCCACTCATTGCTTCCACTCATAACCCCCACTCATTGCTTCCACTCATAACCCCCACTCATTGCCTCCTCATAACCCCCACTCATTGCTTCCACTCATAACCCCGACTCATTGCCTCCTCATAACCCCCACTCATTGCTCTCACTCATAACCCCCACTCATTGCCTCCACTCATAACCCCACTCATTGCCTCCACTGATTACCCCACTCATTTCCTTCACTCATAACCCCCACTCATTGCCTCCACTCATAACCCCCACTCATTGCTCTCACTCATAACCCCCACTCATTGCCTCCACTCATAACCCCCACTCATTGCTCTCACTCATAACCCCCACTCATTGCCTCCACTCATAACCCCCACTCATTGCTGTCACTCATAATCCCCACTCATTGCCTCCACTCATAACCCCCACTCATTGCCTCCACTCATAACCCCCACTCATTGCCTCCACTCATAACCCCCACTCATTGCCTCCACTCATAACCCCCACTCATTGCCTCCACTCATAACCCCCACTCATTGCCTCCACTCATAACCCCCACTCATTGCTCTCACTCATTGCCTTTTTGCAAGAGATCAAAGTTGCAGATAAAAAAAGGGAAAATAATTGCTTAGAGTTCGATACACATTTTCTCATTTGTGTTAATCTAAACGTTCTGTCAGCCAAGCTCTCCACAGGCAATATTGTTTTATGTGAGATGTTTGTTCACATAGTGAGGCTTATATTAACAGCTACTTTACATATAATGAAATACACACACATCACCTCAAACAATAACATTACACACACAAACACTCCACACAACGACATACGAGCACACAACATAATATATTTGCCTTGATTTGCACTGTCTATGTATGCAGACAGCTATAAGGCTGAATGCTAAGACTTGATTTGTTCCTTGTATACAGACAGCTATAAGGCTAAATGCTAAGACTTGATTTGTTCCTTGTATACAGACAGCTATAAGGCTAAATGCTAAGACTTGATTTGTTCCTTGTATACAGACAGCTATAAGGCTAAATGCTAAGACTTGATTTGTTCCTTGTATACAGACAGCTATAAGGCTAAATGATAAGACTTGATTTGTTCCTTGTATACAGACAGCTATAAGGCTAAATGCTAAGAGTTGATTTGTTCCTTGTATACAGACGGCTATAAGGCTAAATGCTAAGACTTGATTTGTTCCTTGTATACAGACGGCTATAAGGCTAAATGCTGAGACTTGATTTGTTCCTTGTATACAGACGGCTATAAGGCTAAATGCTGAGACTTGATATTTTTCTCTTGTCCATTATTGATTCACCTCCCATATCAACACATTTATCGATTACGTCTCATCACTTGAGTTTTTCTTGTGGGGCTGTGCTATAGGGCGTGACAGAGTGAGCTTGTCATAGAGGTCTTGTGTCATAGAATGTAGAACAATGATGTTGTCATGTAACATGTGTTGTGTCATAGTATGTAGAACATTGATGTTTCTACCAGAAAGACGACTTAAAACCAAAATGACATACCGTCACACATAAGTTAACACTTGTGACACAAACCGTTACACATACAATAACACCCGTTACACAGTTACAGATACACTAACACATGTGATTCGTACCTTCACACATACAATAATTCATATGAATCACTAGCAACAAAACCCGTCCGACGACGGGAATACGTGTAGGGTGACCTGACCTGTGAAGTTCATGGTAGGACATCACTACATCCACATCAACTGACTCCAAAATGAAAATCAAACGTCACCAGTCGTCGTTTCAACCAGAGGCTTTGTCCAGAGACCCTACTTCCCCCCCCCCAAAACTGCGATCTATCCAGAGACCCTAGCTCCCCCACACCGCGGTCTGTCCAGAGACCCTACCTACCCTCACCCTCGTCTGTCCAGAGACCCTACCTTCCCCCCTCCCCCACCGCGGTCTGTCCAGAGACCCTACCTCCCCTCACCCTCGTCTGCCCAGAGACTCTACATCCCCCACACCGCGGTCTGTCCAGAGACCCTACTTCCACCCACACCGCGGTCTGTCCAGAGACCCTACCTCCCCACCACCGCGGTCTGTCCAGAGACCCTACCCCCCACACCGTGGTTTGTCGAGAGACCCACTGTCTCGATGGCCATACACGTGTATCACGTCAAAAATACTTTACATTATAATTAAAATAAATAACCCGTAAAAACAAAGTTTTTGACTATATATCCTCACGCGCACCGCTCAAAATAAAGTCTTGGAAAGTATACTGAACCAAAAATAACTCGTTTTGAACGTCCGCGTAAATTTGTTCAATATGTAAATGAAATTTAATTTTTCTCCGCTAGTTATTTGCTGTAGGAGTTTGAGGGACCAATCGCTATCGAGGACCGGACAGAACGGACAGAAAATTGCATTATATTATTATTGATGCCGTCAAACATACAACACATGTGACACATACCATTACACATACAATAACACATGTGACACATACAATAACACATGTTATACATTGTCACAAATACAATAACACATGTGACATGTGCCACATACCATTACACATACAATAACACATGTGACACATACAATAGCACATGTTACACATTGTAAACAAATACAATAACACATATGACATGTGACACATACCATTACACATACAATAACACATGTGACACATTGTAAACAAATACAATAACACATATGACATGTGACACCATGAGACATTCATATGACATAAATTGTACTATAAGACGTATCATAACCCATGTTTATTATATCAGATGTGTTATACACCCCACCAGAGGACAGGGCATTGGCTCTGATAGCTGAACCCTTCCATCAGATGTGCTATACACCCCACCAGAGGACAGGGCATTGGCTCTGATAGCTGAACCCTTCCATCAGATGTGCTATACACCCCACCAGAGGACAGGGCATTGGCTCTGATAGCTGAACCCTTCTATCAGATGTGTTATACACCCCACCAGAGGACAGGGCATTGGCTCTGATAGCTGAACCCTTCCATCCTCTTAACTATTCCATATTTAATCCTCTCTATGCCCTGGCTTTTTATAAACAAACAACAGCTTTTTAGGTCAACAAAGAAACTCTTTGTCACGTTTATTTTCGTGTGTCACGTCTGGTTTCACTTAAACTGTTTTGTTATCAAGGTAACTCAGTGCCGTGTCGGTGCTAGTGTGCAATGGTAATATCTTGTTGTTATGGTACTCAGTGCTAATGTTAACTTACTGCCGTGTCGGTGCTAGTGTGCAATGGTAATATCTTGTTGTTATGGTACTCAGTGCTAATGTTAACTTACTGCCGTGTCGGTGCTAGTGTGCAATGGTAATATCTTGTTGTTATGGTACTCAGTGCTAATGTTAACTTACTGCCGTGTCGGTGCTAGTGTGCAATGGTAATATCTTGTTGTTATGGTACTCAGTGCTAATGTTAACTTACTGCCGTGTCGGTGCTAGTGTGCAATGGTAATATCTTGTTGTTATGGTACTCAGTGCTAATGTTAACTTACTGCCGTGTCGGTGCTAGTGTGCAATGGTAATATCTTGTTGTTATGGTACTCAGTGCTAATGTTAACTTACTGCCGTGTCGGTGCTAGTGTGCAATGGTAATATCTTGTTGTTATGGTACTCAGTGCTAATGTTAACTTACTGCCGTGTCGGTGCTAGTGTGCAATGGTAATATCTTGTTGTTATGGTACTCAGTGCTAATGTTAACTTACTGCCGTGTCGGTGCTAGTGTGCAATGGTAATATCTTGTTGTTATGGTACTCAGTGCTAATGTTAACTTACTGCCGTGTCGGTGCTAGTGTGCAATGGTAATATCTTGTTGTTATGGTACTCAGTGCTAATGTTAACTTACTGCCGTGTCGGTGCTAGTGTGCAATGGTAATATCTTGTTGTTATGGTACTCCGTGCTAATGTTAACTTACTGCCGTGTCGGTGCTAGTGTACAATGGTAATATCTTGTTGTTATGGTACTCAGTGCTAATGTTAACTTACTGCCGTGTCGGTGCTAGTGTACAATGGTAATATCTTGTTGTTATGGTACTCAGTGCTAATGTTAACTTACTGCCGTGTCGGTGCTAGTGTGCAATGGTAATATCTTGTTGTTATGGTACTCAGTGCTAATGTTAACTTACTGCCGTGTCGGTGCTAGTGTGCAATGGTAATATCTTGTTGTTATGGTACTCAGTGCTAATGTTAACTTACTGCCGTGTCGGTGCTAGTGTACAATGTTAATATTTTGTTCTTATGGTACTCAGTGCTAATGTTAACTTACTGCCGTGTCGGTGCTAGTGTACAATGTTAATATTTTGTTCTTATGGTACTCAGTGCTAATGTTAACTTACTGCCGTGTCGGTGCTAGTGTACAATGTTAATATTTTGTTCTTATGGTACTCAGTGCTAATGCTTACACACAATCCTGTTTAAATGTTATTGATATGAAAACATACACTATCACACATACATACTATCGTGGTGTGTCTTGTAACAACGTGTATGTTCTAACAGCGTACATAAAATGTCTCTTAAGATAGCAAAGCTGGTGACGTCACGTTGAGTTTGAATGTGCAGCAAAAAATAAATACACACGGAAGGACCTGAACATGGATCTCAGACTAGTATGACGTCATCAATGTCAGCTATTGCAGAGATTGCGCCCCCTCACCCACCCTCCCATGGCTAGGCTCTGTGTGATTATTATCACTCTTTTTGGTATCGATGGCGGATCTATGAATGTACCGAATTCCGTTTACCTCCTCCTGCCTGTGTCATCATTGCTGTCGCTATCCATGGCGGATATAGTAGAGGGGTACCGAATTCCGTTTACCTCCTCCTGCCGGTGTCATCATTGGTGTCGCTATCCATGGCGGATCTAGTAGAGGGGTACCGAATTCCGTTTACCTCCTCCTGCCGGTGTCATCATTGTTGCCGCTATCCATGGCGGATCTAATAAAGCTTCTGCACGTGTTATCTTCTTGGGTTATTCTTAGAAGCACGCGAACTTTGCTAAAGTGCATCTATTTTTAGAACACGGTTCAATTCAATGCGTTTTGTCTTTGCAGATATTACGAGTGGCGCTAGTCGCTCATACTCCATTATTTTACACTGCCTATCACATACCCTGTTTTACCAGATGTTACAAGTGTCATAAGTCTCTTATACATCGGTACTCCATTATTTTACACTGCCTATCACATACCCTGTTTTACCAGATGTTACAAGTGTCATAAGTCTCTTATACATCGGTACTCCATTATTTTACACTGCCTATCACATACCCTGTTTTACCAGATGTTACAAGTGTCATAAGTCTCTTATACATCGGTACTCCATTATTTTACACTGCCTATCACATACCCTGTTTTACCAGATGTTACAAGTGTCATAAGTCTCTTATACATCGGTACTCCATTATTTTACACTGCCTATCACATACCCTGTTTTACCAGATGTTACAAGTGTCATTAGTCTCTTATACATCGGTACTCCATTATTTTACACTGCCTATCACATACCCTGTTTTACCAGATGTTACAAGTGTCATTAGTCTCTTATACATCGGTACTCCATTATTTTACACTGCCTATCACATACCCTGTTTTACCAGATGTTACAAGTGTCATTAGTCTCTTATACATCGGTACTCCATTATTTTACACTGCCTATCACATACCCTGTTTTACCAGATGTTACCATTATCCTTTTCAAAATTTGACGCATGTTAATTCTTAAACTCTTTGCCGCGTCACTCTGTTTTCTAATTTATCAAAGTTTAAAGACAGATTTGACCATTGAAGGACCTCAAGCTATATGTTGCTCTGAGAGGTCCAAGAAACTGATAAGCTCTGAATGACCAGCTCAACTGACCGCTACAACTTAATTAAGACTTGCGATGTTCGTAATACTGGATATCATCTATGATGCCGGTAGCCAAATGCCATCTGTTGACCATAACTTATAGGGGACTATTTTGTGTTAGATCAATACGCCAATGGCTGCACGTGACAACAACCATGAATGACGTAGAGAAAAGTGATGTCAATTAGGTCAATAGAGAATGAGAAAAATGTGGTGTCTGAATGTGGGCATGCTAAATGTGATTGCTATAGAGTGAGATATAGAGACACCTAATGTATATACAGAGAGGCGAAAAGTAACGTTTATAGAGTGATTTATAGAGACACCTAATGTATATATAGAGAGGCGAAAATCAAAGCTTCTCTAATGGCCAAACATATATATATATATATATATATATATATATATATATATATAGGCGATAGAGAGAGGCGAAAAGTAAAGTTTATCTCATGGCCAAAGACATATATAGGCGATAGAGAGAGACGAACGTTTCTCTAATGCCTAAGACAGGTGAGTGGGAGAGGCAGGTAATGAGGCGGGGCCGATCAATCGATAATTGACTGGAGGAAATTGTGATTGACGTAGTTCATCCCTTAATCGATGACCTTCGCCTAGTGTTTGTATTTGTGTTTGTGGTGACGGGTGTTTGGCTCAGTTGGCTATGTAACGACACCTCTATGTAACAACACCTCTATGTAACAACACCTCTATGTAACAACACCTCTATGTAACAACACCTCTATGTAACAACACCTCTATGTAACAACACCTGTATGTAACAACACCTCTATGTAACAACACCTGTATGTAACAACACCTCTATGTAACAACACCTCTATGTAACAACACCTCTATGTAACAACACCTCTATGTAACAACACCTCTATGTAACAACACCTCTATGTAACAACACCTGTATGTAACAACACCTCTATGTAACAACACCTCTATGTAACAACACGTCTATGTAACAACACATTTATGTAACAACACCTCTATGTAACAACACCTCTATGTAACAACACCTCTATGTAACAACACCTCTATGTAACAACACCTCTATGTAACACCACTTCTATGTAACAACACCTCTATGTAACAACACCTCTATGTAACAACACCTCTATGTAACAACACCTCTATGTAACAACACCTCTATGTAACAACACCTCTATGTAACAACACCTCTATGTAACAACACCTCTATGTAACAACACCTCTATGTAACAACACCTCTATGTAACAACACCTCTATGTAACAACACCTCTATGTAACAACACCTCTATGTAACAACACCTCTATGTAACAACACCTGTATGTAACAATACCTCTATGTAACAACACCTCTATGTAACAACACGTCTATGTAACAACACATTTATGTAACAACACCTCTATGTAACAACACCTCTATGTAACACCACCTCTATGTAACAACACCTCTATGTAACAACACCTCTATGTAACAACACCTCTATGTAACAACACCTCTATGTAACAACATCTCTATGTAACAACGCATCTCTGTAACAACGCCTCTATGTAACAACGCCTATATGTAACAACGCCTCTATGTAACAACGCATCTCTGTAACAACGCATCTCTGTAACAACACCTCTGTAACAACACATCTATGTAACAACACCTCTATGTAACAACACCTCTATGTAACAACACCTCTATGTAACAACACCTTTATGTAACAACACATCTCTGTAACAACACATCTCTGTAACAACACATCTCTGTAACAACACCTCTATGTAACAACACCTCTATGTAACAACACCTCTATGTAACAACACCTCTATGTAACAACACCGCTATGTAACAACACCTCTATGTAACAACACATCTGTTACAACACATCTCTGTAACAACACCTCTATGTAACAACACATTTCTGTAACAACACATGTCTGTAACAACACCTCTATGTAACAACACACCCATGTAACAACACACCCATGTAACAACACACCTATGTAACAGTATACCTATTTAACAACACACCTATGTAATAACTGTCACATATTTGTGTCAACTCACAAGTTCCACAATGGGACTTGTCTAATACATCACTACACTGTCACATATTTGTGTCACATCTTGAAGAACTTTTTTGGTTGAAGCTTTATAAATGGGAAATGATATTTTGTAGAGTAAACTATCTTATATCAATGATATTTAATAGAGTAAACGATCTTATATCAATGATATTTTATAGAGTAAACCATCTTATATCAATGATATTTTATAGAGTAAACGATCTTATATCAATGATATTTAATAGAGTAAACGATCTTATATCAATGATATTTAATAGAGTAAACGATCTTATATCAATGATATTTAATAGAGTAAACGATCTTATATCAATGATATTTTATCAAGTAAACGATCTTATATCAATGATATTTTATCAAGTAAATGATCTTATATAAATGCTCCATGTTATAGTGTAAACGATCTTATATAAATGATCCATGTTATAGTGTAAACGATCTTATATAAATGATCCATGTTATAGTGTAAACTATCTTATATAAACGATCCATGTTATAGTGTAAACGATCTTATATAAATGATCCATGTTATAGTGTAAACGATCTTATATAAATGATCCATGTTATAGTGTAAACGATCTTATATAAATGATCCATGTTATAGTGTAAACGATCTTATATAAATGATCCGTGTTTTGTTGATATGAGAGATAAGATCTCGACATAAAATGTAAATATTGATATAAAGGCAAAAAAGAAAAATCTCAAGTAATGTTGTAGTGTAGTGTGTCATCAGCAAGTAATGATGTATTGTAGTGTGAAATCAGCAAGTAATGTAGTGTAGTGTGTCCTCAGCAAGTAATGATGTATTGAAGTGTGTAATCAGCAAGTAATATAGTGTAGTGCTGTGTTGTCCAACCGAAAATCGTTCACGGCACACTAAACTGGTAAAAAATTTGCGCGGCACACCTAACAAAAAAACAAGAAATCAGTGTTTATTCAAAAGATGTTTCATAATTAATGAGATACTTGAGCGTTTTCTTTGGAGCAGATGAGCTCAAAACGCGGCTCATTGCTGGATAAGCAAACTCTCATTTCTCTGTCATCTGCAGTCTTTCACGTTTGACTATGCGAGCAGTTGCGCCTTTCCGCTGATGTCAGTACTTTCATCGATTTGCATTGCCCAGAGCTTTTGGGATGTCGTCGGCTTCCGCAAAATGCTATTTAATTTGATTGTCCAAATCTGTCGAAATGTCAGCAATCCGACGTCCCATCGTCTGGTGAGACAGTGGAATCTTATTTATTTTTTCAACAGCGTCGGGTCCCAACTCCATAGTCTCAATTGCGATTCGTAAAGACGGCAATGCAATATGATTGTCTCAGCGTCCAAATGAGATTTCTTTTGTTTGACCAAAAGATTCGCAATTTTATAGCTTGCTAACTGAGCTTTGACAGGAATTGAGGAAAATTTCTTCATTATTTTTTATTGCTGCTCTAAGTTGGACCGAATGGATGCGAAATAACTTTTCGGCTTGTCTTTCAATCCTGGATGATTTGAGTTCAGATGCCGCTTCATTTTACTGGGGTTCATGGACTCGTTGGACAATGCCATGTTACAATTAAGACAAAACGGAAGAGAAAGGATCATTTGCACATTGTATGAAACCATACTCAAGATATTCCTCGTGATATTTCCGTTTGGTAACATTCTTCTTGGATTTCGCAGCTCTCTCTCCATTTTGATGCTCGCTGGAATCCTTCTGGCTTCTCTTCAAAAAATTATCCATAGCCGTCTGTAATTAAAAGTTTTTAAAAAGTGAACAGCAGGAAAGGGTTTTTATTTACTTACAACAGATATTTATTCCCAATGGAGGAGAGAAATTTTGTAGCTTTCAAGAGATTCTCACAACCAGAACAATACAAACATGAAACGTTTTTATTCAATTCTTTTTCGGTTAAGGATATTTTTTTTTCAAAACTGGAAGTTTCGAAAAGCCTAGCAATTTATGGTATTTTTGAAATCTTTCGCGGCACACTAAAAATTTCTCGCGGCACACTAGTGTGCCGCGGCACACCGGTTGGACAACACTGGTGTAGTGTGTCCTCAGCAAGTAATGATGTATTGAAGTGTGTAATCAGCAAGTAATGTAGTGTAGTGTGTCATCAGCAAGTAATGATGTATTGTAGTGTGAAATCAGCAAGTAATGTTGTATTTAATTGTGTCATCAGCAAGTACTGTTGTAATGTAGTGTGTCATCAGCAAGTAATGTAGTGTAGTGTGTCATCAGCAAGTAATGTTGTAGTGTAGTATGAAATCAGCAAGTAATGTTGTATTTAATTGTGTCATCAGCAAGTAATGTTGTAGTGTAGTGTGTCATCAGCAAGTAATGTTGTATTTAATTGTGTTATCAGCAAGTAATGTAGTGTAGTGTATCATCAGCAAGTAATGTTGTAGTGTAGTGTTTCATCAGCAAGTAATGTTGTATTTAATTGTGTCATCAGCAAGTACTGTTGTATTTAATTGTGTCATCAGCAAGTAATGTATTTAATTGTGTCATCAGCAAGTAATGTTGTAGTGTAGTGTGTCATCAGCAAGTAATGTTGTATTTAATTGTGTCATCAGCAAGTAATGTTGTATTTAATTTTGTCATCAGCAAGTAATGTAGTGTAGTGTGTCATCAGCAAGTAATGTTGTATTTAATTGTGTCATCTTCAAGTAATATTGTAGTGTAGTGTGTCATCAGCAAGTAAGGATGTATTGTAGTGTGCCATCCGCAAGTAATGTTGTATTTAATTGTGTCATCAGCAAGTAATGTTGTATTTAATTTTGTCATCAGCAAGTAATGTAGTGTAGTGTGTCATCAGCAAGTAATGTTGTATTTAATTGTGTCATCTTCAAGTAATGTTGTAGTGTAGTGTGTCATCAGCAAGTAAGGATGAATTGTAGTGTGCCATCAGCAAGTAATGTTGTAGTTTAGTTTGTCATCAGCTTCTCAGCACTATGACGTCATAGTTTCAAATATCCACTGAAAGCCGATCTGGTTGTTATTGGATCATTCTATCTACTCTCTAAGCCAATGTCATCAATGAACAGAGTGTCGCCTAAGAATCTAAGAAAGCAATAGCTGGGGAGTTGTCAAGGTCGTAGTTGGAGGGGTCCTGCACTGTATCATATCCCGCGCAGCGTTGTGGGGTCCTCCTCCCCCCGCCCCCAGTAAACTGGTAGTGTCTTGTAGCCTAACCCGAGGGCTGTACCGTTAATTAACGAGTTCCCCATATGAGGGAGGTCACTCCTGGTAACTCCGCTGTTTCCGTCTTGAAGGGTGACCCAACGGGGAGCGCACTCTTATAATCATTAGTCAGGGGCGTTGGAGTACCCGTGCGGGGGTTGATTAGGGCCGTACATTTTTTGGGGGGAAATTGAAGGGCTTGACAATGTCGTAAAATGATGTTGGGATATTGAAAGGCTTGACACTGTCGTAAAATGTTGTTGGGATATTGAAAGGCTTGACAATGTGGTAAAATGTTGTTGGGATATTGAAAGGCTTGACAATGTGGTAAAATGTTGTAGGGATATTGAAAGGCTTGACAATGTGGTAAAATGTTGTTGGGATATTGAAAGGCTTGATAATGTGGTAAAATGTTGTTGGGATATTGAAAGGCTTGACAATGTGGTAAAATGTTGTAGGGGTATTGAAAGGCTTGACAATGTGGTAAAATGTTGTAGGGATATTGAAAGGCTTGACAATGTGGTAAAATGTTGTAGGGATATTGAAAGGCTTGAAAATGTGGTAAAATGTTGTAGGGATATTGAAAGGCTTGAAAATGTGGTAAAATGTTGTAGGGATATTGAAAGGCTTGAAAATGTGGTAAAATGTTGTAGGGATATTGAAAGGCTTGAAAATGTGGTAAAATGTTGTAGGGATATTGAAAGGCTTGAAAATGTGGTAAAATGTTAACAACAGTATGCTGTAAAAAAAATATTTATTTCTAGTTGTGACTAAAACACGTACAAACTCCCACCACAAATATCATGATGTCGGGTAATTTGGACACAGCTAGGAAAAAAGATATGACAAAGATAGGTCAAATATAGGAAAAAGATAGGACAAATATAGGACAACTAAAGGACAAAGATAGGACAAATATAGGACAAAGATGGGACAAAGATAGGACAAAGATAGGACAAATATATTTTTTTCTTTTTGTATGTTGTCTAGAATAGACTAAATTCAAGTACACATGTCTGAGCATTTATTTTTTCTGTTTGTATGCGGTCTAGAATAGACAGACATCAAATAGAAATAGAAACACTTCTTATGTTAGTTGTAGTTGTAGATTAGCTTAAATTAGGCTATTAAATTAGGCTATTAAATTAGGCTATTAAATTAGGCTATTAAATTAGGCTATTAAATTAGGCTATTAAATTAGGCTATTAAATTAGGCTATTAAATTAGGCTATTAAATTAGGCTATTAAATTAGGCTATTAAATTAGGCTATTAAATTAGGCTATTAAATTAGGCTATTAAATTAGGCTATTAAATTAGGCTATTAAATTAGGCTATTAAATTAGGCTATTAAATTAGGCTATTAAATTAGGCTATTAAATTAGGCTATTAAATTAGGCTATTAAATTAGGCTATTAAATTAGGCTATTAAATTAGGCTATTAAATTAGGCTATTAAATTAGGCTATTAAATTAGGCTATTAAATTAGGCTATTAAATTAGGCTATTAAATTAGGCTATTAAATTAGGCTATTAAATTAGGCTATTAAATTAGGCTATTAAATTAGGCTATTAAATTAGGCTATTAAATTAGGCTATTAAATTAGGCTATTAAATTAGGCTATTAAATTAGGCTATTAAATTAGGCTATTAAATTAGGCTATTAAATTAGGCTATTAAATTAGGCTATTAAATTAGGCTATTAAATTAGGCTATTAAATTAGGCTATTAAATTAGGCTATTAAATTAGGCTATTAAATTAGGCTATTAAATTAGGCTATTAAATTAGGCTATTAAATTAGGCTATTAAATTAGGCTATTAAATTAGGCTATTAAATTAGGCTATTAAATTAGGCTATTAAGTTAGGCTATTAAGTTAGGCTATTAAGTTAGGCTATTAAGTTAGGCTATTAAGTTAGGCTATTAAGTTAGGCTATTAAGTTAGGCTATTAAGTTAGGCTATTAAGTTAGGCTATTAAGTTAGGCTATTAAGTTAGGCTATTAAGTTAGGCTATTAAGTTAGGCTATTAAGTTAGGCTATTAAGTTAGGCTATTAAGTTAGGCTATTAAGTTAGGCTATTAAGTTAGGCTATTAAGTTAGGCTATTAAGTTAGGCTATTAAATTAGGCTATTAAATTAGGCTATTAAATTAGGCTATTAAATTAGGCTATTAAATTAGGCTATTAAATTAGGCTATTAAATTAGGCTATTAAATTAGGCTATTAAATTAGGCTATTAAATTAGGCTATTAAATTAGGCTATTAAATTAGGCTATTAAATTAGGCTATTAAATTAGGCTATTAAATTAGGCTATTAAATTAGGCTATTAAATTAGGCTATTAAATTAGGCTATTAAATTAGGCTATTAAATTAGGCTATTAAATTAGGCTATTAAATTAGGCTATTAAATTAGGCTATTAAATTAGGCTATTAAATTAGGCTATTAAATTAGGCTATTAAATTAGGCTATTAAATTAGGCTATTAAATTAGGCTATTAAATTAGGCTATTAAATTAGGCTATTAAATTAGGCTATTAAATTAGGCTATTAAATTAGGCTATTAAATTAGGCTATTAAATTAGGCTATTAAATTAGGCTATTAAATTAGGCTATTAAATTAGGCTATTAAATTAGGCTATTAAATTAGGCTATTAAATTAGGCTATTAAATTAGGCTATTAAATTAGGCTATTAAATTAGGCTATTAAATTAGGCTATTAAGTTAGGCTATTAAGTTAGGCTATTAAGTTAGGCTATTAAGTTAGGCTATTAAGTTAGGCTATTAAATTAGGCTATTAAATTAGGCTATTAAATTAGGCTATTAAATTAGGCTATTAAGTTAGGCTATTAAGTTAGGCTATTAAGTTAGGCTATTAAGTTAGGCTATTAAGTTAGGCTATTAAGTTAGGCTATTAAGTTAGGCTATTAAGTAAGGCTATTAAGTTAGGCTATTAAGTTAGGCTATTAAATTAGGCTATTAAATTAGGCTATTAAATAAGGCTATTAAATTAGGCTATTAAATTAGGCTATTAAATTAGGCTATTAAATTAGGCTATTAAATTAGGCTATTAAATTAGGCTATTAAATTAGGCTATTAAATTAGGCTATTAAATTAGGCTATTAAATTAGGCTATTAAATTAGGCTATTAAATTAGGCTATTAAATTAGGCTATTAAATTAGGCTATTAAATTAGGCTATTAAATTAGGCTATTAAATTAGGCTATTAAATTAGGCTATTAAATTAGGCTATTAAATTAGGCTATTAAATTAGGCTATTAAATTAGGCTATTAAATTAGGCTATTAAATTAGGCTATTAAGTTAGGCTATTAAGTTAGGCTATTAAGTTAGGCTATTAAGTAAGTTAGGCTATTAAGTTAGGCTATTAAGTTAGGCTATTAAGTTAGGCTATTAAGTTAGGCTATTAAATTAGGCTATTAAATTAGGCTATTAAATTAGGCTATTAAATTAGGCTATTAAATTAGGCTATTAAATTAGGCTATTAAATTAGGCTATTAAATTAGGCTATTAAATTAGGCTATTAAATTAGGCTATTAAATTAGGCTATTAAATTAGGCTATTAAATTAGGCTATTAAATTAGGCTATTAAATTAGGCTATTAAATTAGGCTATTAAATTAGGCTATTAAATTAGGCTATTAAATTAGGCTATTAAATTAGGCTATTAAATTAGGCTATTAAATTAGGCTATTAAATTAGGCTATTAAATTAGGCTATTAAATTAGGCTATTAAATTAGGCTATTAAATTAGGCTATTAAATTAGGCTATTAAATTAGGCTATTAAATTAGGCTATTAAATTAGGCTATTAAATTAGGCTATTAAATTAGGCTATTAAATTAGGCTATTAAATTAGGCTATTAAGTTAGGCTATTAAGTTAGGCTATTAAGTTAGGCTATTAAGTTAGGCTATTAAGTTAGGCTATTAAATTAGGCTATTAAATTAGGCTATTAAATTAGGCTATTAAATTAGGCTATTAAGTTAGGCTATTAAGTTAGGCTATTAAGTTAGGCTATTAAGTTAGGCTATTAAGTTAGGCTATTAAATTAGGCTATTAAATTAGGCTATTAAATTAGGCTATTAAATTAGGCTATTAAATTAGGCTAGTAAGTTAGGCTATTAAGTTAGGCTATTAAGTTAGGCTATTAAGTTAGGCTATTAAGTTAGGCTATTAAGTTAGGCTATTAAGTTAGGCTATTAAGTTAGGCTATTAAGTTAGGCTATTAAGTTAGGCTATTAAATTAGGCTATTAAATTAGGCTATTAAATTAGGCTATTAAATTAGGCTATTAAATTAGGCTATTAAATTAGGCTATTAAATTAGGCTATTAAATTAGGCTTAAATTAAATAAGCGTAAATTAGGCTTAAATCTTTGATGACGTAATACACATACTGTGTTAGTTGTAGTTGTAGTTTAGCAGGACTTAAATCTTTCATAACATAGTCAACATAAAAAATTTGTGGAAATTCAGCAGGAATGATGTAATAGTAGGGCTGTTAACGATTAATTTAAAATTAATCGTTAAGTTTTGAAAAATTAACGATTAATTAATCGTTAATTTCGATTAAAGCCAAAAATTGAAATTTATGGTGTCATGAGTAACATTTATTAACGTACTTGTCAAAAATCTAAATAACACCTGAAGGAATGTCTTCTTTTTATTTTAAATCCCTTATATTAACTTCGCGGCCGTCTCTCTCTCTCTCTGTCTTGGGCTCGGCGGGCTGGGCGGAAAAACAGAAGTAAAAAATGACCCACTTCCCATGATCCGATCGAACTGAAATTTGGCACACGGACCCGTCTCACCTAACAATGCATCGTATCAAAATTTCAGATCGATCGAACGTACCGTAATTAAATTAATGCATTTTTAGTTTATCCTTATATGAGGTATGTAATTCAAAATTCACTGTTTGTTATTGTTTTTTTTCTTCCAGTTTCACGTGAGTTTGAGTTGACGCCGACCGTCGTGTTGACGCCGACCGTCGTGCCGACACCCCCTCACATCCCACCCCCATTTATTAAAGACAAGGGACATCACTCGGTGTCAGTCTGTAAATGTTTGAAAATAATCAATACTGTTAGTTATGTCTCATATATAAGGGATTTATAGTCAAAAACTTTGTTTTTACGGGTTTGTTTTATTAAATCCCTTATATTAACTTCGCGGCCGTCTCTCTCTCTCTCTCTCTCTGTCTTGGGCTCGGCGGGCGGAAAAACAGAAGTCAAAAATGACCCACTTCCCATGATCCGATCGAACTGAAATTTGGCACACGGACCCGTCTGACCTAACAATGCATCGTATCAAAATTTCAGATCGATCAAACGTACCGTAATTAAATTAATGCATTTTTAGTTTATCCTTATATGAGGTATGTAATTTAAATTCACGATTTGTTATTGTTTTTTTGCCACGTGAAATTTTGAGCTGACGCATTGAGGCGACCCAACGAAGCGACGGGCGCTTTTGTTTACATTTTACGTGTCACTCTGAGCTCGGTCAAGCGAATCGGTGACCAGACTTTTCCCCTCTCCCCCCACCCACCCCCCCACTAGGGTTATGATGCAAAGTTGAGTTAAGACAGATTCAGTCTGTAAATGTTTGAAAATAATCAATACTGTTAGTTATGTCTCATATATAAGGGATTTATAGTCAAAAACTTTGTTTTTACGGGTTTGTTTTATTAAATCCCTTATATTAACTTCACCGGCGTCTCTCTCTCTCTCTGTCTTGGGCGGGCGGAAAAACAGAAGTCAAAAATGACCCACTTCCCATGATCCGATCGAACTGAAATTTGGCACACGGACCCGTCTAACCTAACAATGCATCGTATCAAAATTTCAGATCGATCGAACGTACCGTAATTAAATTAATGCATTTTTAGTTTATCCTTATATGAGGTATGTAATTTAAATTCACTGTTTGTTATTGTTTTTTTCCCACGTGAAATTTTGAGCTGACGCATTGAGGCACCCAACGAAGCGACGGGGCGCTTTTGTTTACATTTTACGTGTCACTCTGAGCTCGGTCAAGCGAATCGGTGACCAGACTTTTCCGCTCTCTCCCCCCCCACCCATCCCTCCCCCCTAGGGTTATGAAGCAAACTTGAGTTAAGACAGATTCAGTCTGTAAATGTTTGAAAATAATCAATACTGTTAGTTATGTCTCATACATAAGGGATTTATAGTCAAAAACTTTGTTTTTACGGGTTTGTTTTATTATGACATCTTTTAATTAACATCGCAAACAGACAAGTGTATTGACATTATTTGGTTCAAGTGATGAGCGGGTCTTATTTACAATATAACCAGCCGAGCTGAACACTCGTTCACATAGCTTTAGATTGTCTCAACTGAAGTTCCTGATGCTGTAGTGCAGTGCTTCTCAAAGTGGTGGTCCGCGGACCGGTGCCGGTCCGTGGGCCATCCGCTGCCGGTCCGCAGATGTTCTCAAAAAAAGGACAAAAAAATTGTCAGTGCACGGAAAATAATGCACTGGTCCCTGGTGCAATGGAAAAAATTCCTGCCGGTCCGCCATACTAAAAAGTTTGAGAAGCACTGCTGTAGTGGATGTTTGGTTTGCAGGTCAGATGTAAGCGAAGTGTTAGAACCATGGTAGCGCAGATATTTGACCGACGCCACACAGGAGTTTAGAATCACCGCGCAGCAAATTATGTAAAATATTGCACAAAAAATGTACGTTGTGCAACTTTGCACACGAGGTTTTTTTTAAACTTTACACACGAAGCTTAGACTTAGCGGGAACATTGCATGTAGGCAAACGATTTCTCTCAATGTAACCAATAATCTTTATCAACATTTTGAACATTCACGTAAGTGAATAGTAGTTTAATACCAAAATGTTCGTGTAATCGTCCGGCAATTGGTTTATATTAATAGGTCGAAATATTTTACATTTTGACTTCCTGTAAATTTATAAGTGGTGGATCGATTAATCGTTAAAAAAATTTAATCGTTAAAAATTTTTTAACGATTGATCGAGAAATTAATCGTTAATTTCCGCAGCCCTATGTAATAGCCATCAAGTTTTGTGTTGTGGTGTAACAATGAAATTCAGCCAGGAATGATGTAATAGCCATCAAGTTTTGTGTTGTCGTGTAACAATGAAATTCAGCAGGAAAGATGTAATAGCCATCAAGTTTTGTGTCGTTTAACAATGAAATTCAGCAGGAATGATGTAATAGCCATCAAGTTTTGTGTCGTGTAACAATGAAATTTAGCAGGAATGATGTAATAGCCATCAAGTTTTGTGTTGTCGTGTGACAATGGTTAGTGGTGATGTTAGTCATGACCTACTGTTGAAGAAGCTGCTGTCTAGTTGTTGCTCTAAATAACCGGAGGGGGTCAACTATGTTTAAAAATGATTCTTGCAACGCCATTAAAATGTTTATTTATAGTAGATACTCCGTGAACGGGTGACGTCAGTTCCTATGCTAGCCCCATGCCAATCTCTCGTCTGTGTATTTCTGTAGGGCCGTGAATGGACATGTCGTTTACATGGGCTTTCTACAGCTTTAAGTTCACTGAACTTTTCTTTTCATCTGATCAATAATTGATGATTTGTCCAGCTGCGCTTGTCGTAATTCCGTCGCTATGTTAATATTACAACATGTATATTGACGTATTTCTCATTGCCACTTTAAATGTTAGCATCTTTGGCATGCAGTTTCTCTACGACTTGATTTAAAGGTTAGCAATTTTGACTTGTAATTTGTAAATACAATGTATAAATTTACTAAACAACTGATTGACAAAATTAAAATTTCCTTTATTTTCAGACAAGGATTACAAATGGATGAATAGACTCTCACCAATGGATGCTACGTCTTGCTAGTCAAACACAGCTGGATATAGACGAAATCATGACTTTGTGGTGTCCTTGACCTTCATTTGTCAAGGACTCAAGATTGGATTCCAAACTAGAAATTGTTCCGTTTCCTTGAGCAATGGGATTAAAAGAGTTCCTTGTTTCTACAAAGGCTGGACAGGTAAGTTCATATAGGACTAATATAGGTGTTTTACCTGTCTATTGGACAGGTGAGTTCGTATAGGTGTTTTACCTGTCTATTGGACAGGTGAGTTCGTATAGTTGTTTTACCTGTCTATTGGACAGGTGAGTTTTTATATGTGTTTTACCTGTCTATTAGACATGTATGTTTGTAAGGTTGGGACCAATGTCCCATCTATATATGGTGACATAATTGATACAGGTGATGTGTGGATGACATCAATGTCCCATCTATATTTGGTGACATAATTGATACAGGTGATGTGTGGATGACATCAATGTCCCATCTATATTTGGTGACATTATCATATACCAGCAAGATGTCAAGTGGTAGTCATATACTACCAGCCAGTTGTCAAGTGGTAGTCATATACCAGCCATATGTCAAGTGGTAGTCATATACAACCAGCCAGATGTCAAGTGGTAGTCATATACCACCAGCCAGATGTCAAGTTGTAGTCATATACCAGCCAGATTTCAAGTGGTAGTCATATACCAGCCAGATGTCAAGTGGTAGTCATATACTACCAGCCAGATGTCAAGTGGTAGTCATATACTACCAGCCAGTTGTCAAGTGGTAGTCATATACCAGCCATATGTCAAGTGGTAGTCATATACAACCAGCCAGATGTCAAGTGGTAGTCATATACTACCAGCCAGATGTCAAGTGGTAGTCATATACCACCAGCCAGATGTCAAGTGGTAGTCTTATACCAGCCAGATGTCAAGTTGTAGTCATATACCAGCCAGATGTCAAGTGGTAGTCATATACCAGCCAGATGTCAAGTGGTAGTCAAATACTACCAGCCAGATGTCAAGTGGTAGTCATATACTACCAGCCAGATGTCAAGTGGTAGTCATATACTACCAGCCAGTTGTCCAGTGGTAGTCATATACCAGCCATATGTCAAGTGGTAGTCATATACAACCAGCCAGATGTCAAGTGGTAGTCATATACTACCAGCCAGATGTCAAGTGGTAGTCATATACCACCAGCCAGATGTCAAGTGGTAGTCATATACCACCAGCCAGATGTCAAGTGGTAGTCTTATACCAGCCAGATGTCAAGTGGTAGTCATATACAACCAGCCAGATGTCAAGTGGTAGTCATATACTACCAGCCAGATGTCAAGTGGTAGTCTTATACCAGCCAGATGTCAAGTTGTAGTCATATACCAGCCAGATGTCAAGTGGTAGTCATATACCAGCCAGATGTCAAGTGGTAGTCAAATACTACCAGCCAGATGTCAAGTGGTAGTCATATACTACCAGCCAGATGTCAAGTGGTAGTCATATACTACCAGCCAGTTGTCAAGTGGTAGTCATATACCAGCCATATGTCAAGTGGTAGTCATATACAACCAGCCAGATGTCAAGTGGTAGTCATATACTACCAGCCAGATGTCAAGTGGTAGTCATATACCACCAGCCAGATGTCAAGTGGTAGTCTTATACCAGCCAGATGTCAAGTTGTAGTCATATACCAGCCAGATGTCAAGTGGTAGTCATATACCAGCCAGATGTCAAGTTGTAGTCATATACTACCAGCCAGATGTCAAGTGGTAATCATATACCACCAGCCAGATGTCAAGTGGTAGTCATGTACCACCAGCCAGATGTCAAGTGGTAGTCATATACCAGCCAGATGTCAAGTGGTAGTCATATACAACCAGCCAGATGTCAAGGGGTAGTCATGTACCAGCAAGATGTCAATTTAAAGTCATATCCAAATCAAATATCATGTATTCAGGTAGAAGCCAGATAGTGGCAATCATTTAGTGGCAATTATGCAGTAGCAATCTTATTTTGGCAATCATACAGTTGCAATCAAAGTGGAAATCATATAGTAGCAATTATTTAATAGCAATCATATAGTAGCAATCATATAGTAGCAATCATATAGTGGAATCATATAGTAGCAATCATGTAGTTGCAATCATATAGTAGCAATCATGTAGTTGCAATCATATAGTAGCAATCATGTAGTTGCAATCATATAGCAGCAATCCATGTCGTTTCAAGTCTTCCGTTCTGTAGCTCTCCTCGCACTCACCTCGACCTTTGGGCACTCACGTCGACCTTTGGGCACTCACGTCGACCTTTGGGCACTCACCTTGACCTATGGTCACTCACCTCGACCTATGGGCACTCACCTTGACCTATGGGCACTCAACTCGACCTATGGGCACTCAACTCGACCTATGGGCACTCACCTTGACCTATGGGCACTCACCTCGACCTATGGGCACTCACCTCGACCTAAGGGCTCTCACCTCGACCTATGGGCACTCACCTTGACCTTTGGACACTCACCTCGACCTATAGGCTTTCACCTCGACCTAAGGGCTCTCACATGAACAAATCAATAACAGTCTGTTGGCATTAGTTTCGGTAGGAGAAACAAAGAAAGATTAATTGATGCTATAGACTTTAGAGCAAGATACTTGTATGATGTACGATAAGTAGTTATGTCCTATTGAGGTGCTAGTGTGAACAAATATGACTTCTAAATTATACATATTTGGGTCCCTATTGGTAGTAAGTGCCCTATGGACAGTCAGAACGCCATGTCAGTGACTGGTCCACGTGTCGTTCCCGAGTCCTATCGGTCAGTCGTGTCGCTAGGTCTGTGATCCACAGTGACTGGTCCACGTGTCGTTCCCGAGTTCTATCGGTCAGTCGTGTCGCTAGGTCTGTGATCCAAGCAGCGTTAATGAACGATGTCTTGCCCCCAGTGTCACTACGACCTAATTGAAGACAAGCCTCCTGGGGGTGGGGCATGAATTGAGCCCCGCCCTTCAATGACTTATAATCTCCCTTACATATTTCACTGTTACAACAAGAGACACTTTATTGTTGTATCAATAGTAACTTGCAGTTCCAAGAGTAAAACATGTTACGGTTACAAGGTTGAAATCACGCTCAATAGACTGTTGCTAGTGTAAACACCCGGATAATTACAGAACTGTGCAAATCTTAAAATAAACTTCAATAATTATAGACGCTGTCGTATGGATTTTCTTTACCGAAACGAAGTAGTAGCACCAACAACTCATTTTAATGGCGGTTTGTTTTCATACAATTTGAGATACGGTGTCAGCTTTTCTGTTGCATCTGACAGTTTGGGAATTGCTATAATGTAGCGTTATTTCAGGATGTATCCGACAGTTTGGGAATGGCTGTAACTTAGCCTTAGTTCAGGATGTATCCGACAGTTTGGGAATGGCTGTAACTTAGCCTTAGTTCAGGATGCATCCGACAGATTGGGAATGGCTGTAACTTAGCCTTAATTCAGGATGTATGCGACAGTTTGGGAATGGCTGTAACGTAGTGTTAGTTCAGGATGTATGCGACAGTTTGGGAATGGCTGTAACGTAGTGTTAGTTCAGGATGTATGCAACAGTTTGGGAATGGCTGTAACGTAGCGTTAGTTCAGGATGTATGCGACAGTTTGGGAATGGCTGTAACGTAGCGTTAGTTCAGGATGTATGCGACAGTTTTGGAATGGTTGTAACGTAGCGTTAGTTCAGGATGTATGCGACAGTTTGGGAATGGCTGTAACGTAGCGTTAGTTCAGAATGTATGCGACAGTTTTGGAATGGTTGTAACGTAGCGTTAGTTCAGGATGTATGCGACAGTTTGGGAATGGTTGTAACGTAGCGTTAGTTCAGGATGTATGCGACAGTTTTGGAATGGCTGTAACGTAGCGTTAGTTCAGGATGTATTCGACAGTTTGGAAATGGCTGTAACTTAGCGTTAGTTCAGGATCGATACCGGTGATATCGATCCCGCTTGGTGTCCTATTTCTTGTCACCAGTTATGCGGTTGTTTGAGTAATTCAACACGATTACCATTATTGACTTGACTAATTCTCTGGTCGAGACAGGCGCTTGTCTTACAATCTCTTCAAGTCACTGGAAACATTTAAAACATGGGGCGAACTAGGTGCTGAGGTTATTATAATGTATCGTGTGTAGAGGTGCTAAAACTAATGTAATATACTGTACAAAAAAAATGGGGCTACTAAGGGAAATTAAAAAAAAAGTTTACGGTAATGAGGGGTTCTAAAATGTAATTGCATTTTGCAGAGTATCCGACTTTACGAGATACGTCTCATAGCTCACTTGTTGGGCTTACAGCTACCAATGAGTGTTGCTATCTACCACTGGCTTGAGAATCGCTGGTCTCGTGAGTCTGTGATTAGTGTTTACGTCTATCCTTCCGAGTCACAACCTAGAACCACTGAGTGGTGACGTGTCCCAGAGAGAACATCTAGTGTCAATTGTCTTATACTACTCAAAGTCGAAGAGATGTTGACATCAATGCTTTCTGGTATAGCTGTTTTCCTCGTGTTAGTCTAACATGACCAAGACCCTCTGATGTTGAAGACTGTTTTACCCGTGTTAGTCTAACATTGCCAAGACTCTCTGATGTTGAAGACTGTTTACCCGTGTTTGTCTAACATGACCAAGACCCTCTGATGTTGAAGACCGTTTTACCCATGTTTGTCTAACATTGCCAAGACTCTCTGATGTTGAAGACTGTTTTACCCGTGTTAGTCTAACATGACCAAGACTCTCTGATGTTGAAGACCGTTTTACCCGTGTTAGTCTAACATTGCCAAGACTCTCTGATGTTGAAGACTGTTTACCCGTGTTTGTCTAACATGACCAAGACCCTCTGATGTTGAAGACCGTTTTACCCGTGTTTGTCTAACATTGCCAAGACTCTCTGATGTTGAAGACTGTTTTACCCGTGTTAGTCTAACATGACCAAGACTCTCTGATGTTGAAGACTGTTTACCCGTGTTTGTCTAACATGGCCAAGACTCTCTTGATGTTGAAGACTGTTTTACCCGTGTTTGTCTAACATTGCCAAGACTCTCTGATGTTGAAGACTGTTTTACCCGTGTTAGTCTAACATTGCCAAGACTCTCTTGATGTTGAAGACTGTTTTACCCGTGTTAGTCTAACATGACCAAGACTCTCTGATGTTGAAGACTGTTTACCCGTGTTTGTCTAACATGGCCAAGACTCTCTTGATGTTGAAGACTGATGTCCCGTGTTTGTCTAACATGACAAAGACTCTGATGTTGAAGAATGTTTTATAATAAAATTAACTTGTAATGTAACACAACTCTTGGCACATTGGTTTTTATAATCAAATAGAAAACATGTTCACAAACAACTTGATACTTGAGACAAATGGCATGGCTCTATGTTTACATGGCTCCAATAACACCACTCTATCAATGGCACGGCTCTATGTTTACATGGCTCCAATAACACCACTCTATCAATGGCACGGCTCTATGTTTACATGGCTCCAATAACACCACTCTATCAATGGCACGGCTCTATGTTTACATGGCTCCAATAACACCACTCTATCAATGGCACGGCTCTATGTTTAAATGGCTCCAATAACACCACTCTATCAATGGCACGGCTCTATGTTTACATGGCTCCAATAACACCACTCTATCAATGGCACGGCTCTATGTTTAAATGGCTCCAATAACACCACTCTATCAATGGCACGGCTCTATGTTTAAATGGCTCAAATAACACCACTCTATCAATGGCACGGCTCTATGTTTAAATGGCTCCAATAACACCACTCTATCAATGGCATGGCTCTATGTTTACATGGCTCCAATAACACCACTCTATCAATGGCACGGCTCTATGTTTAAATGGCTCCAATAACACCACTCTATCAATGGCACGGCTCTATGTTTAAATGGCTCCAATAACACCACTCTATCAATGGCACGGCTCTATGTTTACATGGCTCCAATAACACCACTCTATCAATGGCACGGCTCTATGTTTAAATGGCTCCAATAACACCACTCTATCAATGGCATGACTCTATGTTTACATGGCTCCAATAACACCACTCTATCAATGGCACGGCTCTATGTTAACATGGCTCCAATAACACCACTCTATCAATGGCACGGCTCTATGTTTAAATGGCTCCAATAACACCACTCTATCAATGGCACGGCTCTATGTTTACATGGCTCCAATAACACCACTCTATCAATGGCATGGCTCTATGCTTACATGGCTCCAATAACACCACTCTATCAATGGCATGGCTCTATGTTTACATGGCTCCAATAACACCAATCTATCAATGGCACGGCTCTATGTTTAAATGGATCCAATAACACCACTCTATCAATGGAACGGCTCTATGTTTACATGGCTCCAATAACACCACTCTATCAATGGAACGGCTCTATGTTAACATGGCTCCAATAACACCACTCTATCAATGGCATGGCTCTATGTTTACATGGCTCCAATAACACCACTCTATCAAAGGAACGGCTCTATGTTTACATGGCTCCAATAACACCACTCTATCAATGGCATGGCTCTATGTTTAAATGGCTCCAATAACACCACTCTATCAATGGCACGGCTCTATGTTTACATGGCTCCAATAACACCACTCTATCAATGGCATGGCTCTATGCTTACATGGCTCCAATAACACCACTCTATCAATGGCATGGCTCTATGTTTACATGGCTCCAATAACACCACTCTATCAATGGCACGGGTCTATGTTTAAATAGATCCAATAACACGACTCTATCAATGGCATGGCTCTATGTTTAAATGGCTCCAATAACACCACTCTATCAATGGCACGGCTCTATGTTAACATGGCTCCAATAACACCACTCTATCAATGGAACGGCTCTATGTTTACATGGCTCGAATAACACCACTCTATCAATGGCATAGCTCTATGTTAACATGGCTCCAATAACACCACTCTATCAATGGCACGGCTCTATGTTAACATGGCTCCAATAACACCACTCTATCAATGGCACGGCTCTATGTTAACATGGCTCCAATAACACCCCTCTATCAATGGCACGGCTCTATGTTAACATGGCTCCAATAACACCACTCTATCAATGGCACGGCTCTATGTTAACATGGCTCCAATAACACCACTCTATCAATGGCACGGCTCTATGCTTAAATGGCTCCAATAACACTACTTTATCAATGGCACGGCTCTATGTTAACACGGCTCCAATAACACCACTCTATCAATGGAACGGCTCTATGTTTACATGGCTCCAATAACACCACTCTATCAATGGCATGGCTCTATGCTTACATGGCTCCAATAACACCACTCTATCAATGGCATGGCTCTATGTTTACATGGCTCCAATAACAGCAATCTATCAATGGCACGGCTCTATATTTACATGGCTCCAATAACACCACTCTATCAATGGAACGGCTCTATGTTTACATGGCTCCAATAACACCACTCTATCAATGTCACGGCTCTATGTTTAAATGGCTCCAATAACACCACTCTATCAATGGCACGGCTCTATGTTTAAATGGCTCCAATAACACCACTCTATCAATGGCACGGCTCTATGTTAACATGGCTCCAATAACACCACTCTATCAATGGCACGGCTCTATGTTAACATGGCTCCAATAACACCACTCTATCAATGGAACGGCTCTATGTTTAAATGGCTCCAATAACACCAGTCTATCAATGGAACGGCTCTATGTTTACATGGCTCCAATAAAACCACTCTATCAATTGCACGGCTCTATGTTAACATGGCTCCAATAACACCACTCTAGCAATGGCACGGCTCTATGTTAACATGGCTCCAATAACACCACTCTATCAATGGCACGGCTCTATGTTAACATGGCTCCAATAACACCACTCTATCAATGGCACGGCTCTATGTTAACATGGCTCCAATAACACCACTCTATCAATGGCACTTCTCTATGTTAACATGGCTCCAATAACACCACTCTATCAATGGCACGGCTCTATGTTAACATGGCTCCAATAACACCACTCTATCAATGGCACGGCTCTATGTTAACATGGCTCCAATCACACCACTCTATCAATGGCACGGCTCTATGCTTAAATGGCTCCAATAACACCACTCTATCAATGGCACGGCTCTATGTTTACATGGCTCCAATAACACCACTCTATCAATGGAACGGCTCTATGTTTAAATGGCTCCAATAACACCAGTATATCAATGGAACGGCTCTATTTTTAGATGGCTCCAATAAAACCACTCTATCAATGGCACGGCTCTATGTTTAAATGGCTCCAATAACACCACTCTATCAATGGCACGGCTCTATGTTTACATGGCTCCAATAACACCACTCTATCAATGTAACGGCTCTATGTCTAAGTCTGGCTAGTCTCTCTACAAACGTTTACATGGCTCCAATAAAACCACTTTTATCAATGAAATGGCTCTATGTTTAAATGGCTCTCATAAAACCACTCTATCAATGGAACGGCTCTATGTTTAAATGGCTCCAATAACACCACTCTATCAATGGAACGGCTCTATGTCTAAGTCTGGCTAGTCTCTCTACAAACGTTTACATGGCTCCAATAAAACCACTCTATCAATGAAATGGCTCTATGTTTAAATGGCTCCAATAACACCACTCTATCAATGGAACGGCTCTATGTCTAAGTCTGGCTAGTCTCTCTACAAACGTTTACATGGCTCCAATAAAACCACTCTATCAATGAAATGGCTCTATGTTTAAATGGCTCCAATAACACCACTCTATCAATGGAACGGCTCTATATCTAAGTCTGGCTAGTCTCTCTACAAACGTTTACATGGCTCCAATAAAACCACTCAATCAATGAAATGACTACTGGCTAGTCTCGCTAGAAGGAGAGCTGCATGGACGAGATGACTTTTTTTTATAATGGATACTTGAGTCACACATGTGGTGTTAGGGCAAAGCCTGAATTTATAGATCCCTTAAATGAGTCACACATGTGGTGTTAGGGCAAAGCCTGACTTTATAGATCCCTTACTTGAGTCACACATGTGGTGTTAGGGCAAAGCCCGAATTTATAGATCCCTTTCATGAGTCACACAGGTGGTGTTGGGCAAAGCCCGAATTTATAGATCCCTTACATGAGTCACACAGACGATGTTAAGGCAAAGCCTGAACTTATAGATCCCTTACATGAGTCACACAGACGATGATAAGGCAAAGCCTGAACTTATAGATCCCTTACATGAGTCACACAGACGATGTTAAGGCAAAGCCTGAACTTATAGATCCCTTACATGAGTCACACAGACGATGTTAAGGCAAAGCCTGAGTTTATAGATCCCTTACATGAGTCACACAGACGATGTTAAGGCAAAGCCTGAACTTATAGATCCATTACATGAGTCACACAGACGATGTTAAGGCAAAGCCTGAACTTATAGATCCCTTACATGAGTCACACAGACGATGTTAAGGCAAAGCCTGAGTTTTTAGATCCCTTACATGAGTCACACAGACGATGTTAAGGCAAAGCCTGAACTTATAGATCCCTTACATGAGTCACACAGACGATGTTAAGGCAAAGCCTGAACTTATAGATCCCTTACATGAGTCACACAGACGATGTTAAGGCAAAGCCTGAACTTATAGATCCCTTACATGAGTCACACAGACGATGTTAAGGCAAAGCCTGAACTTATAGATCCCATACATGAGTCACACAGACGATGTTAAGGCAAAGCCTGAGTTTATAGATCCCTTACATGAGTCACACAGACGATGTTAAGGCAAAGCCTGAACTTATAGATCCCTTACTTGAGTCACACAGACGATGTTAAGGCAAAGCCTGAATTTATAGATCCCTTACATGAGTCACACAGACGATGTTAAGGCAAAGCCTGAGTTTATAGATCCCTTACATGAGTCACACAGACGATGTTAAGGCAAAACCGGAGTATATAGATCCCTTACATGAGTCACACAGACGATGTTAAGGCAAAGCCTGAATTTATAGATCCCTTACATGAGTCACACAGACGATGTTAAGGCAAAGCCTGAGTTTATAGATCCCTTACATGAGTTACACAGACGATGTTAAGGCAAAACCGGAGTATATAGATCCCTTACATGAGTCACACAGACGATGTTAAGGCAAAGCCTGAACTTATAGATCCCTTACATGAGTCACACAGACGATGTTAAGGCAAAGCCTGAATTTATAGATCCCTTACATGAGTCACACAGACGATGTTAAGGCAAAGCCTGAACTTATAGATCCCTTACATGAGTCACACAGACGATGTTAAGGCAAAGCCTGAATTTATCAAACCAAAAAAGTCAAACATATATTTGATCAAATCATCAATATTGTCGGGTTATAACAGTCCTTGTTTTCGACAAAAAACCACACACAATTTTTTTTACCATGGTGTAATCCCAATGTCATTATTTGACCTTGGTTCTGACTAATCTGTTGACCTCTTGTTCCCAGAATGACCTTCAGTCGCGGCTTAAGATCCATATCGTCATTGGCAACGAATCGTGTGACCTTGACTCGACGGTCTGCGCCATCACCTACGCTTACTTCCTACACAAGGTAAGACATTCTTAGTCATACGTCTCATCTACGTCATCACCTACGTCTACTTCTTACACAAGATAAGACATTCTATGTCGCATGTGTCAAACTATTAGCTCATTTGATTGATTGATCTATTATTAGAATATAATAGTATTACATTGTGCTTTTAAAGTTGAATGATATCTTAATAACCTTAATTAAGTTAGTCACTTGAAGTTTAATTATGAATGTATCTTAATTGCTCTGATATTTCAATATATCTTATTATCATTAAGTTAGTAGCCTTGAAATATCACTCGTTTCCAATCGAATTGTTTTTAAACCTGTCATAATGTCGTGCCTATTTATAGCCCGTAACGAATGCTTGGTAATTCTTGGCTATTTTGTCCACCACAAATAGTTTTGATTAGATTCCCTTTCCTACTCTTTGTTTCCCTACGTTACAAATCAAAATTGGCATCGCAAGTGAAAATACAAATATCTCGATCCTTCCTTTCCCAGTATTTATAGCTTCCACTTGGTCCACTAATACTGGAGTATGTCTAGGCCGTTGTTAATATCAAATACTCTTTTCTCACTGTTTAACGATTTGTCTTAGTGCCTGCTAGATCAGTGCTTCTCAAAGTGGTGGTCCGCGGACCGGTGCCGGTCCTTGGGCCATCCGCTGCCGGTCCGCAGATGTTCTAAAAAAAATGACCGAAAACATTGTCAGTGCAGGGAAAATAGTGCACAGTTCCCTGGTGCAATGGACAAAATTCCTGCCGGTCCGCCATACTAAAAAGTTTGAGAAGCACTGTGCTAGATGATTTATAATTTTGACATATATGTCTGTCTGACACATGTGGTTATTGGCTTGTGTGTGTCTGACACATGTGGTTATTGGCTTGTGTGTGTCTGACACATGTGGTTATTGGCTTGTGTATGTCTGACACATGTGGTCATTGGCTTGTGTCTGTCTGACACATGTGGTTATTGGCTTGTGTGTGTCTGACACATGTGGTTATTGGCTTGTGTGTGTCTGACACATGTTGTTTTTGGTTTCTGTGTGTCTGACACATGTGATCATTTCCTTGTGTGTGTCTGACACATGTGGTTATTGGCTTGTATATGTGAGACTGACACATGTGGTTACTGGCTTGTTTATGTGTGACTGACACATGCGGTAATCGGCTTATCTATGTGTGTCTGACACGTGGTTATTGGCTTGTTTGTGTGTCTGACACATGTTGTTATTGGCTTGTTTCTGTGTGTCTGACACATGTGGTTATTGGCTTGTTTGTGTGTCTGACACATGTGGTTATTGGCTTGTTTATGTGTGACTGACACATGCGGTAATCGGCTTATCTATGTGTGTCTGACACATGTGGTTATTGGCTTGTCTGTGTGTCTGACACATGTGGTTATTGGCTTGTCTGTGTGTCTGACACATGTGGTTATTGGCTTGTCTGTGTGTCTGACACATGTGGCTATTGGCTTGTCTGTGTGTCTGACACATGTGGCTATTGGCTTGTCTGTGTGTCTGACACATGTGGCTATTGGCTTGTCTGTGTGTCACTGACACATGTGGTTACTGGCTTGTTTATGTGTGACTGACACATGCGGTAATCGGCTTATCTATGTGTCTGACACGTGGTTATTGGCTTTTTTGTGTGTCTGACACATGTGGTTATTGGCTTGTTTATGTGTGACTGACACATGCGGTAATCGGCTTATCTATGTGTGTCTGACACGTGGTTATTGGCTTGTCTGTGTGTCTGACACATGTGGCTATTGGCTTGTCTGTGTGTCACTGACACATGTGGTTACTGGCTTGTTTATGTGTGACTGACACATGTGGCTATTGGCTTGTCCGTGTGTCTGACACATGTAGTTATTGGCTTGTTTGTGTGTCTGACACATGTGGTTATTGGCTTGTTTGTGTGTCTGACACATGTGGTAATCGGCTTATCTATGTGTGTCTGACACATGTGGTTATTGGCTTGTCTGTGTGTCTGACACATGCGGTAATCGGCTTATCTATGTGTGTCTGACACGTGGTTATTGGCTTGTTTGTGTGTCTGACACATGTGGTTATTGGATTGTTTATGTGTGACTGACACATGCGGTAATCGGCTTATCTATGTGTGTCTGACACATGTGGTTATTGGCTTGTTTGTGTGTCTGACACATGTGGTTATTGGCTTGTTTGTGTGTCTGACACATGTGGTTATTGGCTTGTTTATGTGTGACTGACACATGCGGTAATCGGCTTATCTATGTGTGTCTGACACATGTGGTTATTGGCTTGTTTGTGTGTCTGACACATGTGGTTATTGGCTTGTTTGTGTGTCTGACACATGTGGTTATTGGCTTGTTTGTGTGTCTGACACATGTGGTTATTGGCGTGTCTGTGTGTGTTACACATGTGGTTATTGGCGTGTCTGTGTGTGTTACACATGTGGTTATTGGCGTGTCTGTGTGTGTTACACATGTGGTTATTGGCGTGTCTGTGTGTGTTACACATGTGGTTATTGGCGTGTCTGTGTGTGTTACACATGTGGTTATTGGTGTGTCTGTGTGTGTTACACATGTGGTTATTGGCGTGTCTGTGTGTGTTTCACATGTGGTTATTGGCGTGTCTGTGTGTGTTACACATGTGGTTATTGGCGTGTCTGTGTGTGTTACACATGTGGTTATTGGCGTGTCTGTGTGTGTTTCACATGTGGTTATTGGCGTGTCTGTGTGTGTTACACATGTGGTTATTGGCGTGTCTGTGTGTGTTACACACATGGTTATTGGCGTGTCTGTGTGTGTTATACATGTGGTTATTGGCTTTTTGCGTGTGGGGAAAGCTGCATGAAATAATCGAACTATCAATGTTTAGCATGTACTAAGATAGTGATAAATAAATATATATGTGATTAAAACAAGGTTTGTCTAGGGCTGACAAGACGTCACAGAACAACATAGTGTTGTACGCTGTGCTGGATCTTACTCAACAAACAAACTAAAAACTACAACAAACGCAATGTTCATCTTCTCAATTTGTCCGTCTTTATTTGTGTATGAAACAACGTGTTGGTCAGTTGGTATTTGTTATGGTCAGTTCTTGTTTCAAACACTTATGTTGGTCATCAGTTGACCCCCACCCATGCTAAAAGAGTTCGTGCTTCAGACAATTGTGTTGGTTCTCAGTTCACTCCCACCCATGTTCTGATACTGTTCAGCTGACATTTGGATTAGAGTTTCAAGATGACATCATAAAGTTGATATTTAAAGGTACTACCCAGATCACGTGACCCGTTCTTCTGTTTCTCTAGACATCTGTTGATGGTGACGTAACAGCCATTGCTGTATTCAAACAAATCTCATCAGTCAAATCAGTCCCCCAAAAAATAAAAAAAATTCTTGAATAATTCCAGTTGCAGACATGAATAAATCACGCGCCTTTAGCTCTGCGGCCTATTTTAGCCAACCTTTACCCTATAAATCTCCTCTCATATATCTTTATATCCTCCAATCTGTGTGAATGATGTCATTGTGATCTACTCTCCAACCCAAAGCACCATCACTAGAGGTTAGGGAATGTCTAGCTCTATGGGGTAGAGGCTGTTGATCTTTTTACTCGGGGTTTGAACTGACACGCTCAGCGACTCACTCCTCTCAGTGGCAAACAGCGCCTTCACCTCGAACTGGTTCTTGCCGTCAATCTTGGCACGGAACCTGGAATGTGACAAGTGTAAGGTGTGACAACAGGCAACAGTACTGATGACGTAATGGGAGGCTAGCTAACAGAACCTGGAATGTGACAGGTGTAAGGTATGACAACATACAACATTACTGGTGACGTAATGGGAGGCTAGCTAACAGAACCTGGAATGTGACAGGTGTAAGGTGTGACAACAGACAACAGTACTGGTGACGTAATAGGAGGCTAGCTAACAGAACCTGGAATGTCACAGGTGTAAGGTGTGACAACATACAACAGTACTGGTGACGTAATGGGAGGCTAGCTAACAGAACCTGGAATGTGTAAGGTGTGACAACATACACCAGTACTGGTGACGTAATGGGAGGCTAGCTAACAGAACATGGAATGTGACAGGTGTAAGGCGTGACAACAGACAACAGTAATGGTGACGTAATAGGAGGCTAGCTAACAGAACCTGGAATGTGACAGGTGTAAGGTGTGACAACAGGCAACAGTAATGGTGACGTAATGGGAGGCTAGCTAACAGAACCTGGAATGTGACAGGTGTAAGGTGTGACAACAGGCAACAGTACTGGTGACGTAATGGGAGGCTAGCTAACATAACCTGGAATTTGACAGGTGTAAGGTGTGACAACAGACAACAGTACTGGTGACGTAATGGGAGGCTAGCTAACAGAACCTGGAATGTGACAGGTGTAAGGTGTGACAACATACACCAGTACTGGTGACGTAATGGGAGGCTAGCTAACAGAACCTGGAATGTGACAGGTGTAATGTGTGACAACAGACAACAGTACTGGTGACGTAATGGGAGGCTAGCTAACATAACCTGGAATGTGACAGGTGTAAGGTGTGACAACAGACAACAGTACTGGTGACGAAATGGGAGGCTAGCTAACATAACCTGGAATGTGACAGGTGTAAGGTGTGACAACAGACAACAGTACTGGTGACGTAATGGGAGGCTAGCTAACATAACCTGGAATGTGACAGGTGTAAGGTGTGACAACAGACAACAGTACTGGTGACGTAATGGGAGGCTAGCTAACATAACCTGGAATGTGACAGGTGTAAGGTGTGACAACAGACAACAGTACTGGTGACGTAATGGGAGGCTAGCTAACATAACCTGGAATGTGACAGGTGTAAGGTGTGACAACAGACAACAGTACTGGTGACGTAATGGGAGGCTAGCCAACAGAACCTGGAATGTGAGAGGTGTAAGGTGTGACAACAGAGAACAGTACTGGTGACGTAATGGGAGGCTAGCTAACAGAATGGACTCACATTTGTTGAAATGAATGCTATGGAATAGTACTTTTGGGACCATCTCTCACATTGTCATCTGTGATAAGCAGCCGCCCATTGCGGCACATAAGTTGAAGGTGGTCAGTTTTCATATGAAAACATTTCATCTTAAACATTAGCTGTGTGATAAACACACTAGTTACAGGGAATTATCTATGTCGGTATTTATGTCATATACACGCTAAATACAGGGAGTTATCTATGTCAGTATTTATGCCATGAACACGGTAATTACATGGAATTATTGATGTCCATAGCTATTTCATAAATACACTAAATAAAGGGAAATTTGCAAATCACTATTTTGTCATAAACATGATAATTACAGGGAATAATCTATGCCACTATTTCTGTCATGAACAAGCTATTCATAGGGCATTATCGTTGTTCGTACCTCTGTCAAAAACAAGCAATTTACATACAATTAACTATGTCAGTAGCTCTGTTATAAACTTGCTAATTACAGGGAATTATCTGTGACAGTAAGTTGGTCATAAACAGGCTTATTACAGGTAAATATGGGCCGCGGTGGTCTAGCGGTAGCGCCCTGGACTGCCGAACCGAGGGTTCTATTCTCGGTGCTGGCATGGCCCCCGGGGCATTGTGCTGGCCACACAATCCCTTGATCGTGGTGGCTAAATAAAACTTGTGAACGCTACTTCACTTGCCCCATAGTCCGTCATGGACTGGAAAAGTGGTTATTATTATTACAGGTAGATATCAATTTCACAAGTACTGTCATAAACACGCTAAGTACAGTTAACTATCTATGTGATTAGTTCTGTCTTAAACGATGTAATTACATGGGATTATCTATATCACAAGTACTGTCATAAACACGCTAAGTACAGTTAACTATCTATGTGATTAGTTCTGTCTTAAACGATGTAATTACATGGGATTATCTATATCACAAGTACTGTAATAAACACGCTAATTACAGTGAAATAACTATGTCACTTGCTCGGTCATAAACACGCTATAGTCAGGGAAATATCTATTTCACTAGCTCTGTCATAAATACGCTAATTACAGGGAAATATATATGTCAGTAGCTCTGTCTTAACACATGTTAATTAGAGGAAAATATCTATGTCATTATTTCTGTCATAAACACTCTAATGACAGAGGCTTTCTATGTCTGTAGCTGTGCCTCAAGTCAAACACGCTACTCACAGGGACTATCTATGTCTGTAGCTGTGCCTCAAGTCAAACACGCTAATTACAGGGACTATCTATGTCTGTAGCTGTGCCTCAAACACGCTAATTATGGGAACTATCTATGTCTGTAGCTGTGCCTCAAGTCAAACACGTTAATTACAGGGACTATCTATGTCTGTAGCTGTGCCTCAAGTCAAACACGTTAATTACAGGGACTATCTATGTCTGTAGCTGTGCCTCAAGTCAAACACGTTAATTACAGGGACTATCTATGTCTGTAGCTGTGCCTCAAGTCAAACACGCTAATTAAAGGGAATATCTATGTCTGTAGCTGTTCCTTAAACACGCTAATTATGGGGACTATCTATGTCTGTAGCTGTGCCTCAAGTCAATCACGCTAATTACGGTTACACTGAGTTAAAAATGACTGTCAGTAAAACAACTGTATACGCCACTAATAAGATCCATTCCTTTATACAGTGTCATCCTGCATACAAACATGGAATCTTGAAATAGCAATAAATGTTGTCATGGCCATGGGTGGACTTTGTTGTGTTATAAGAATGACAGTTAGATGGCGAGGTAATAGCTCTTTCTGGCTTCAGACATCCACTATTGTCAGCGATGGTGATGGGTGGATATTGTTGTGTTATATTACAAGGAATGTCTCTCTAAAGTGGCAGACTGACATTAATGTAAATGATAGTGATGGGTGGACGCTGTTCTGTTAGATTACCTGGTAACGGCTTTCTCTGGTGGCAGACAGCGACCTAACATCAGGAGATACATGTCATCTCTTTTGACCATCTTTCTGCACAAGACAAGAAAACTAGAATTATTCCACGTTTATGTTAGAGCAAAGTTCCAGGACATATACTCCCAAGCAAATTTTGTAACAAAAAGTTATAAGACAAATAAGTCCCAAGTGTATGTTGTAAAAAAAAGTTACTGGACATAAGTTCCAAGTCTATGTTGTAACAAAAAAGTTACAGGACATATAAGTCCCAAGTGTATGTTGTAACAAAAAGTTACAGGACATATAAGTCCCAAGTGTATGTTGTAACAAAACGTTACAGGACATATAAGTCCCAAGTGTATGTTGTAACAAAAAGTTACAGGACATATAAGTCCAAAGTGTATGTTGTAACAAAAAGTTACAGGACATATAAGTCCCAAGTGTATGTTGTAACAAAAATTTACAGGACATATACGTCCCAAGTGTATGTTGTAACAAACAGTTACATGACATATAAGTCCCAAGTGTATGTTGTAACTAAAAGTTACAGGACATATAAGTCCCAAGTGTATGTTGTAACAAAAAGTTACACTACATATAAGTTCCAAGTGTATGTTGTAACAAAAAGTTACAGGACATATAAGTCCCAAGTGTATGTTGGAATAAAAAGTTACATGACATATAAGTTCCAAGTGTATGTTGTAACAAAAAGTTACATGACATATAAGTTCCAAGTGTATGTTGTAACAAAAAGTTACAGGACATATATGTCCCAAGTGTATGTTGTAACAAAAAGTTACAGGACATATAAGTCCAAAGTGTATGTTGTAACAAAAAGTTACAGGACATATAAGTTCCAAGTGTATGTTGTAACAAAAAGTTTCATGACATATAAGTTCCAAGTGTTGTAACAAAAAGTTACAGGACATATAAGTCCCAAGTGTATGTTGTAACAAAAAGTTACAGGACATATAAGTCCCAAGTGTATGTTGTAACAAAAAGTTACAGGACATATAAGTCCCAAGTGTATGTTGTAACAAAAAGTTACAGGACATATAAGTCCCAAGTGTATGTTGTAACAAAAAGTTACAGGACATATAAGTCCCAAGTGTATGTTGTAACAAAAAGTTACAGGACATATAAGTCCCAAGTGTATGTTGTAACAAAAAGTTACAGGACATATAAGTCCCAAGTGTATGTTGTAACAAAAAGTTACAGGACATATAAGTCCCAAGTGTATGTTGTAACAAAAAGTTACAGGACATATAAGTCCCAAGTGTATGTTGTAACAAAAAGTTACAGGACATATAAGTCCAAAGTGTATGTTGTAACAAAAAGTTACAGGACATATAAGTTCCAAGTGTATGTTGTAACAAAAAGTTTCATGACATATAAGTTCCAAGTGTATGTTGTAACAAAAAGTTACAGGACATATAAGTCCCAAGTGTATGTTGTAACAAAAAGTTACAGGACATATAAGTCCCAAGTGTATGTTGTAACAAAAAGTTACAGGACATATAAGTCCCAAGTGTATGTTGTAACAAAAAGTTACAGGACATATAAGTCCCAAGTGTATGTTGTAACAAAACGTTACAGGACATATAAGTCCCAAGTGTATGTTGTAACAAAAAGTCACAGGACATATAAGTCCCAAGTGTATGTTGTAACAAAAAGTTACAGGACATATAAGTCCCAAGTGTATGTTGTAACAAAAAGTTACAGGACATATAAGTCCCAAGTCTAGGTTTTAATAACAAAGTGACAGAATATATAAGGCACAAATGTATGTTGTAAGGCTAGGATTCAAATTTTTGAAATCCGCCCGGAGATGCATTTTGCCAAATTGATGAAGGGAAATCCACGCGGAGCCGGATTTGTAAAAATGGCCGGATTCCTGATTTGCCGGAGCTAGAGCCGAATTCCGGTACACCCCTACTATGTTGCAATAACAAAGTTACATGATATAGAAGTCCTAAGTGTATGTTGTAATAAAATTATATGATATAGAAACCACACGTGTATGTAGTAACACAATGATATGATATAGAAGCAACACGTGTATGTTGTAACACAATGATAGGATATAGAAACCACACGTGTATGTAGTAACACAATGATAGGATATAGAAACCACACGTGTATGTTGTAACACAATGATAGGATATAGAAGCCACACGTGTATGTAGTAACACAATGATAGGATATAGAAACCACACGTGTATGTTGTAACACAATGATAGGATATAGAAGCCACACGTGTATGTAGTAACACAATGATAGGATATAGAAACCACACGTGTATGTTGTAACACAATGATAGGATATAGAAGCCACACGTGTATGTAGTAACACAATGATAGGATATAGAAGCCACACGTGTATGTAGTAACACAATGATAGGATATAGAAGCCACAAGTGTATGTAGTAACACAATGATAGGATATAGAAGCCACAAGTGTATGTTGTAACACAATGATAGGATATAGAAGCCACAAGCCTAATATTGTTGCTTTGATGAAACGCTACAGGAGTAAGGTTATATAATCACTTTACTTTGACTTAACCACATGACTTGTGTGAGATACGTGTTGTTGTGTTGACATTGTATGAGCATGCCACATGACTTGTGTGAGAGACGTGTTGTTGTGTTCACATTGTATGAGCATGCCACATGACTTGTGTGAGAGATGTGTTGTTGTGTTGACATTGTATGAGCATGCCAAATGACTTGTGTGAGAGACGTGTTGTTGTGTTGACATTGTATGAGCATGCCACATGACTTGTGTGAGAGACGTGTTGTTGTGTTGACATTGTATGAGCATGCCAAATGACTTGTGTGAGAGACGTGTTGTTGTGTTGACATTGTATGAGCCACATGACTTGACTGAGTATGAAACTCGTGAATTGTGTTGTGAAGTGAAATCGTGCGTGGTCGTGAACTCGGAGAGAATGGCTGGCTATAAATGTCAGGCTCAAGATGTAATGTGCAGTTGATTACAGAGAGTTGTTACACAGATGACAAGCTGTTGATGTCGTGTTTCTTGACTCAATTACTTCTAGATGGTGTCACACTAGTTCTATTATATGGTGTCAGAAGTGTTCACTCCATAACTACTACATATTTCTATTACAACTTTTACTCCATTAAATTGTGTCATTTAACCATAACACTTCACTTAAACATAACGCAATCAGTTAACCATAACACTGCAACTAAACCTTAACACTGTCATTAGCCATAAAACACACTGTCACTAAGTCATTTTTTGTCTAGTCCAATCTCTGTCATTTAGTCATAACACTGTCACTTAGTCATAACAATATCACTCATTTGAAGTCTGACAACTACACAGACACATGTCACTCACTTCAAGTATGACAAGTACACAGAAACATGTCACTCACTTCAAGTCTGACAAGTACACTGACACATGTCACTCACTTCAAGTCTGACAAGTACACAGACACATGTCACTCACTTCAAGACTGACAACTACACAGACACATGTCACTCACTTCAAGTCTGACAAGTACACAGACACATGTCACTCACTTCAAGTCTGACAAGTACACAGACACATGTCACTCACTTCAAGTCTGACAAGTACACAGACACATGTCACTCACTTCAAGTCTGACAAGTTCACAGACACATGTCACTCACTTCAAGTCTGACAAGTACACAGACACATGTCACTCACTTCAAGTCTGATAGAATCAAGCCGCTGTAATCTATCTCAAATGTACACAGACACATGCCACTCACTTGAAGTCTGATAGAATCAAGCCGCTGTAATCTATCTCAAATGTACACATACACATGCCACTCACTTGAAGTCTGATAGAATCAAGCCGATGTAATCTATCTCAAATGTACACAGACACATGCCACTCACTTGAAGTCTGATAGAATCAAGCCGCTGTAATCTATCTCAAATGTACACAGACACATGCCACTCACTTGAAGTCTGATAGAATCAAGCCGCTGTAATCTATCTCAAATGTACACAGACACATGCCACTCACTTGAAGTCTGATAGAATCAAGCCGCTGTAATCTATCTCAAATGTACTCAGACACATGCCACTCACTTGAAGTCTGATATAATCAAGCCGCTGTAATCTATCTCAAATGTACACAGACACATGCCACTCACTTGAAGTTTGATAGAATCAAGCCGCTGTAATCCATCTCAAATGTACACAGAGACATGCCACTCACTTGAAGTCTGATAGAATCAAGCCGCTGTAATCTATCTCAAATAGTTTCATGACAATCTCCATCAAGTCCCTGGTGTTGTCTTGGGCTTCAGCTTCAGCAAACTCGGTGTCTGGCGTCACAATACATGACTGCAGAATACATCATACATGACTGCTGAATACGTCATGCATGACTGCAGAATACATCATACATGACTGCTGAATACATCACACTCATACATGACTGCAGAATAGATCATACGTGACTGATGAATGCGTCATTTACGACTGCCGAATATATGATGACATAATTAAGCCTGTCAGTGGGTACCCGGGAACCCGTTGTACCCGGGAACCCGTTGTACCCGGGAACCCGTTGTACCCGAGAACCCGTTCCCGTTGGTTTACCCGGTTAGTAAAATTGAGCCCGAGTACCCGTGAAAACTTGGCTGCAATGTCTATACCAACGGTAGTCAAAGTGCGTCTTTTCTGTGTTCACATTGCGGTTCGCGAACAATTGATCAAACATAAAACTATTAGTTTGGAATATATGCTGGTTATTAGTTTAACACAAAAATGCTTATAAGAAATACTGTCAACGGTAAATAAAAATATGTCCCAACTACCATGGATTTTTATAAATCTTTTTTTTTCTCTGAACATAAACAAGAATCGTAAACACACAAATGTTTTGGTTCTTTGAAGGAATCAAACAAAGTCAAACACGACCGCGCTGCCGACACTAAGGATGGGATTCATAGTAATGAAAGAGATGTTATTTTGTGTTGTTAATAACATCCCTGATTTTATTCTATGACAGGACACTAACTTTGCTTTGAAATACACCGACAACATTGAGTTACCGATTGCGACAAACCAATGTTGTTAGCTGCATGTCTTTGATTCATGCAAAGAACCAAAATACTTTTTGTGTTAAAAATATTTGTTTTGTGTTCCCAGAAAAAAAGATGTATAAAAAACATTGCAATTTTACTCCGATGGTAATTGCACGGCAACGGGTACCCGGTAGCCATCGACAGGCCTAGTCGCGAATGAGGAACCTCAAATAGGTGAGGGTATACCCGGTACCCATTGACAGGCCTAGTCGCGAATGAGGAACCTCAAATAGGTGAGGGTATACCCGGTACCCATTGACAGGCCTAGTCGCGAATGAGGAACCTCAAATAGGTGAGGGTATACTGTAGTATGTTACTGTTGGCTACTGTGTGAAATGAGGTGCATGGATGGTGGATATGTTGCATTGTATATCGGTCATGACGGGGAAAATTATGCTGCGGGGAAAATTATGCTGCGTTATGCGTTCAAAATTTTGACGGGTACCTGGGCAACATTTTTCAACCATAGACATAATAGTTCATACGAGTACATGACTGCTAAATACAACATGTCATAATAATACATGACTGCATAATGCATGATGTCATAACGCATGGCTGCTATATTCAGTGTGTCAAAATATGGTGAAGTAGCTAATAGACTAACCTTTACACAGAATATGTAACTCAGGTTTCTCTACCAGTATCACCAGTACTGGTAGTCCCACCTTTAACAGATTATGTAAATCTGGTTTCTATATCAATCACCAGTACTTGTAGTCTCACCATTAACAGGTTATGTAACTCTGGTTTCTCTATCAGTATCACCAGTACTGGTAGTCTCACTTTAACAGGATATGTAACTCTGGTTTCTCTATCAGTATCACCAGTACTTGTAGTCTCACCTTTAAAAGGTTATGTAACTCTGGTTTCTCTATCAGTATCACCAGTGCTAGTAGTCTCACCTTTAACAGATTATGTAACTCTGGTTTCTCTATCAGTATCACCAGTGCTAGTAGTCTTGCCTTTAACAGATTATGTAACTCTGGTTTCTCTATCAGTATCACCAGTGCTGGTAGTCTCACCTTTAACAGGTTATGTAACTCTGGTTTCTCTATCAGTATAACCAGTGCTGGTAGTCTCAACTTTAACAGATTATGTAACTCCGGTTTCTATATCAGTATCACCGGTGCCTGTAGACTCACCTTTAACAGGAATTGTAACTCTGGTTTCTCTATCGTCCCGCTGTGGTCAATGTCGTAAACTTTGAAGGCGAATTCGGCCTTGACCTCCTTCTTGGCGCACAAAAACACGCACACGCACTTACTGAATTCTTCAATAGTCAGTGTGGTCGCGCGAGGCTTCTTCAGTGCTGGAGGCAGAGACAAACACAGTACTAAACACGAGATCTGACCTATAGTTGGCATGGTACTAAACACGAGGTCTGACCTATAGGTGATGTGGTACTAAACACGAGGTCTGACCTATAGGTGGCATGGTACTAAACACGAGGTCTGACCTATAGGTGGCATGGTACTAAACACGAGGTCTGACCTATAGGTGGCATGGTACTAAACACGAGGTCTGACCTATAGGTGGCATGGTACTAAACACGAGGTGTGACCTATAGGTGGCATGGTACTAAACACGAGGTCTGACCTATAGGTGGCATGGTACTAAACACGAGGTCTGACCTATAGGTGATGTGGTACTAAACACGAGGTCTGACCTATAGGTGGCATGGTACTAAACACGAGGTCTGACCTATAGGTGGCATGGTACTAAACACGAGGTCTGACCTATAGGTGGCATGGTACTAAACACGAGGTGTGACCTATAGGTGGCATGGTACTAAACACGAGGTGTGACCTATAGGTGGCATGGTACTAAACACGAGGTGTGACCTATAGGTGGCATGGTACTAAACACGAGTTCTGACCTATAGGTGGCATGGTACTAAACACGAGGTCTGACCTATAGGTGGCATGGTACTAAACGCGAGGTGTGACCTATAGGTGGCATGGTTCTAAACACGAGGTCTGACCTATAGGTGGCATGGTACTAAACACGAGGTCTGACCTATAGGTGGCATGGTACTAAACACGAGGTCTGACCTATAGGTGGCATGGTACTAAACACGAGGTCTGACCTATAGGTGGCATGGTACTAAACACGAGGTGTGACCTATAGGTGGCATGGTACTAAACACGAGGTCTGACCTATAGGTGGCATGGTACTAAACACGAGGTGTGACCTATAGGTGGCATGGTACTAAACACGAGGTGTGACCTATAGGTGGCATGGTACTAAACACGAGGTCTGACCTATAGGTGGCATGGTACTAAACACGAGGTGTGACCTATAGGTGGCATGGTACTAAACACGAGGTGTGACCTATAGGTGGCATGGTACTAAACACGAGGTGTGACCTGTAGGTGGCATGGTACTAAACACGAGGTGTGACCTGTATGTGGCATGGTTCTAAACACGAGGTCTGACCTATAGGTGGCATGGTACTAAACACGAGGTGTGACCTATGCGTCGCATGGCAATAAACACGAGGTCTGACCTATAGGTGGCATGGTACTAAACACGAGGTGTGACCTATGCGTCGCATGGCAATAAACACGAGGTCTGACCTATAGGTGGCATGGTACTAAACACGAGGTGTGACCTATGCGTCGCATGGCAATAAACACGAGGTCTGACCTATAGGTGGCATGGTACTAAACACGAGGTGTGACCTATGCGTCGCATGGCAATAAACACGAGGTCTGACCTATAGGTGGCATGGTACTAAACACGAGGTGTGACCTATGCGTCGCATGGCAATAAACACAAGCTATCTCTAAGTGTTCTCTAAGTAAAACTATGTATAAGCGTCGCTGAGAGTGGATCTTTAAGTAATATTTTAGTTTGCCTCTAAGTAATGTTTTAGTGGGTCTCTGTCTAAGTAATGTTTTAGTGGGTCTCTGTCTAAGTAATGTTTTAGTGGGTCTCTAAGTAATGTTTTAGTGGGTCTCTGTCTAAGAAAAGTTTATTGTGTCTCTGAGTGTGTCGCTGGCTGTGTCTATGTCAAAGTGTTTATGTCTAAGTATGTACGTATCGATTTTATGTATAAGTGTGTCTCTGTCGAACACAAAAAATATTTAGAAATGGCCTACATTTCGGCAAAGACAAGTGGTACTCACATTCAAACATAGACTGTACTTTTAGTCAAGTGGTACTCACATTCAAACATAGACTGTACTTATAGTCAAGTGGTACTCACATTCAAACATAGACTGTACTTATAGTCAAGTGGTACTCACATTCAAACATAGACTGTACTTATAGTCAAGTGGTACTCACATTCAAACATAGACTGTACTTATAGTCAAGTGGTACTCACATTCAAACATAGACTGTACACTTAGACAAGTGGTACTCACATTCAAACATAGACTTTAAGAATAGACAAGTTGTACTCACATTCAAACATAGACTTTAAGAATAGACAAGTTGTACTCACATTCAAACATAGACTTTAAGAATAGACAAGTTGTACTCACATTCAAACATAGACTGTAAAAATAGACAAGTTGTACTCACATTCAAACATAGTCTGTACTTATAGTCAAGTGGTACTCACATTCAAACATAGACTGTACTTTTAGTCAAGTGGTACTCACATTCAAACATAGACTGTACTTTTAGTCAAGTGGTACTCACATTCAAACATAGACTGTACTTATAGTCAAGTGGTACTCACATTCAAACATAGACTGTACTTATAGTCAAGTGGTACTCACATTCAAACATAGACTGTACTTATAGTCATGTGGTACTCACATTCAAACATAGACTGTACTTATAGTCAAGTGGTACTCACATTCAAACATAGACTGTACTTATAGTCATGTGGTACTCACATTCAAACATAGACTGTACTTATAGTCAAGTGGTACTCACATTCAAACATAGACTGTACTTATAGTCAAGTGGTACTCACATTCAAACATAGACTGTACTTATAGTCATGTGGTACTCACATTCAAACATAGACTGCAGTAAGAAAGGCGACGTGATGTCAAATTGCCGTGACATTTGTGACATAAACATGACCAGGTCGATTCCCGTGGTGCCCTCCACGACCATCTGCTTGGAGTATTGGATCACATTTTCTACTGTAGTTTTGTCCAGACCTGCCAATGTCAAGGTCCTTAAATATTTGTGTGACCTATTTAAGTCTGATAATAGAAGTAGACTATTCGAATACTTCATAGAATAATGTTTTGTTTGTTTGTCTTTTTAAAAATATCAAATGTGCATATTATCTACCTATAAAATACAATGAAAATAAAAAGGCATGTCCGCTATACTGTAACAGATTTATAACAGCAGTCTATAATGAACTGTTACGTAACAACTCAAAGTGTAAATAACTGTCTCAGCCGAGCGCGTCCATTGAAAAGGGATGTCCTTAAATTTGAGGACGTTCTCTTCGACCCTAGTTACCGGTGTAGTCTTGGAGTCTAGCTGTCAACCTATCGTCTGTACCACCCTAGTTACCTGTGTAGTCTTGGAGTCTAGCTGTCAACCTATCGTCTGTACAACCCTAGTTACGTGTGTAGTCTTGGAGTCTAGCTGTCAACCTATCGTCTGTACCACCCTAGTTACCTGTGTAGTCTTGAAGTCTAGCGGTCAACCGATCGGCCTGTTCCACAAGTCGCCTGAAGCTGGACATTCTGTCGTCGCCTCACTTTGCGCATGCGTGGTTATTGGGATCAGAGACCAGGAGAAAATTAAATATAGTAAATTGTCGTTTGGCTGTTGTTGGGCTGGTGGAACTGTGGGGATGGTGGGCTTGGTGTGTGGCAGTGTGTGGGTGAGTAAGGCAGTGTATGGTTGTATGGTGTATGGGGATGAGTAAGGCAGTGTGTGGTTGTATGGTGTATGGGGTGAGTAATGCAGTGTGTGGTTGTATGGTGTATGGGGGTGAGTAAGGCAGTGTGTGGTTGTATGGTGTATGGGGTGAGTAAGGCAGTGTGTAGGTGTATGGTGAGTGGGGTGAGTAAGGCAGTGTTTGGGTGCATGGTGTGTAGGGGTGAGTAAGGCAATGTGTAGGTGTATTTTTTTTTGGGTCTGCTTTAAAAAGTTAGGGCATTGACATTGTGTTTGTATTATTATAAAGGGTTCAGGTATAAAGGGTATCAATTTTTGCACTGACTTAATACTAACATTGAAAGCCATAGCATACACACTTACCGGCATGGATAGCACTGACTTAATACTACCATTGAAAGCCATAGCATACACACTTACCGGCATGGATAGCACTTACTTAATACTACCATTGAAAGCCATAGCATACACACTTACCGGCATGGATAGCACTGACTTAATACTACCATTGAAAGCCATAGCATACACACTTACCGGCATGGATAGCACTGACTTAATACTACCATTGAAAGCCAAAGCATACACACTTACCGGCATGGATAGCACTGACTTAATACTACCATTGAAAGCCATAGCATACACACTTACCGGCATGGATAGCACTTACTTAATACTACCATTGAAAGCCATAGCATACACACTTACCGGCATGGATAGCACTGACTTAATACTACCATTGAAAGCCATAGCATACAAACTTACCGGCATGGATAGCCATTAGATATAAAGTTACCAGCATGGATATTCATTTGGTATAACCAGCATGGATAGCATTGACTTACTTAATACTACCATTGAAAGCCATAGCATACAAACTTACCGGCATGGATAGCCATTAGACATAAACTTACCAGCATGGATAGCCATTAGATATAAACCTATTAGCATGGATAGCCATTAGATATTAACTTACCAGCATGGATAGCCATTAGATATAAACTTACCAGCATGGATAGCACCGAATTTTCCTAACGCGTATCAAGCTTCTGTCGTGTCTGCAGGACGTGAGATTGCAAGATGGATGCATGTGGTGCTCTTACACTCAAAACGGTAAATCCCCAACATATTGAACAAAAAAGCGTGCTTTCTAGAGGTTGGCACTTCATGAAGTCATCTACATGTTGACAATTGTAACTTACTTTGTTGTAAGATTGTTGTTGTTCTAAAATGGCAGTACTTTATACTTGTAATTAGTAAACTGCTACCTAATATTTGATTACATATATATTTTTTTAACTTGTAAGTAATATTATTTCACCAGCAGAACTATTTGATAATTTGAGTAAATGCATTATGACGTCATTTAATGAGAATTTATTATGGCAAAGTGCTAACCGCCATTTTGTGTGTGCTAACCGCCATTTTGTGTGTGCTAACCGCCATTTTGTGTGTGCTAACCGCCATTTTGTGTGTGCTAACCGCCATTTTGTGTGTGCTATGATTTAAATCAATCCACCGAATCTTGTGTATCATCGATGTTAGTGTCCTTGAACTTTAAACTTGAGGACATGAAATGTTTGGTGGCAACTAACTGCATATTTCCAAAGTCACATATCTAAACAACTAACTGCATATTTCCAAAGTCACATATCTAAACAACTAACTGCATATTTCCAAAGTCACATGTCTAAACAACTAACTGCATATTTCCAAAGTCACATGTCTAAACAACTAACTGCATATTTCCAAAGTCACATATCTAAACAACTAACTGCATATTTCCAAAGTCACATATCTAAACAACTAACTGCATATTTCCAAAGTCACATATCTAAACAACTAACTGCATATTTCCAAAGTCACATATCTAAACAACTAACTGCATATTTCCAAAGTCACATATCTAAACAACTAACTGCATATTTCCAAAGTCACATATCTAAACAACTAACTGCATATTTCCAAAGTCACATATCTAAACAACTAACTGCATATTTCCAAAGTCACATATCTAAACAACTAACTGCATATTTCCAAAGTCACATATCTAAACAACTAACTGCATATTTCCAAAGTCACATATCTAAACAACTAACTGCATATTTCCAAAGTCACATATCTAAACAACTAACTGCATATTTCCAAAGTCACATATCTAAACAACTAACTGCATATTTCCAAAGTCACATATCTAAACAACTAACTGCATATTTCCAATGTCACATATCTAAACAACTAACTGCATATTTCCAAAGTCACATATCTAAACAACTAACTGCATATTTCCAAAGTCACATATCTAAACAACTAACTGCATATTTCCAAAGTCACATATCTAAACAACTAACTGCATATTTCCAAAGTCACATGTCTAAACAACTAACTGCATATTTCCAAAGTCACATATCTAAACAACTAACTGCATATTTCCAAAGTCACATGTCTAAACAACTAACTGCATATTTCCAAAGTCACATATCTAAACAACTAACTGCATATTTCCAAAGTCACATGTCTAAACAACTAACTGCATATTTCCAAAGTCACATATCTAAACAACTAACTGCATATTTCCAATGTCACATATCTAAACAACTAACTGCATATTTCCAAAGTCACATATCTAAACAACTAACTGCATATTTCCAAAGTCACATATCTAAACAACTAACTGCATATTTCCAAAGTCACATATCTAAACAACTAACTGCATATTTCCAAAGTCACATATCTAAACAACTAACTGCATATTTCCAAAGTCACATATCTAAACAACTAACTGCATATTTCCAAAGTCACATATGTAAACAACTAACTGCATATTTCCAAAGTCACATGTCTAAACAACTAACTGCATATTTCCAAAGTCACATATCTAAACAACTAACTGCATATTTCCAATGTCACATATCTAAACAACTAACTGCATATTTCCAAAGTCACATATCTAAACAACTAACTGCATATTTCCAAAGTCACATATCTAAACAACTAACTGCATATTTCCAAAGTCACATATCTAAACAACTAACTGCATATTTCCAAAGTCACATATGTAAACAACTAACTGCATATTTCCAATGTCACATGTCTAAACAACTAACTGCATATTTCCAATGTCACATATCTAAACAACTAACTGCATATTTCCAATGTCACATATCTAAACAACTAACTGCATATTTCCAATGTCACATATCTAAACAACTAACTGCATATTTCCAAAGTCACATATCTAAACAACTAACTGCATATTTCCAAAGTCAAATATCTAAACAACTAACTGCATATTTCCAAAGTCACATATCTAAACAACTAACTGCATATTTCCAAAGTCACATATCTAAACAACTAACTGCATATTTCCAAAGTCACATGTCTAAACAACTAACTGCATATTTCCAAAGTCACATATCTAAACAACTAACTGCATATTTCCAAAGTCACATGTCTAAACAACTAACTGCATATTTCCAAAGTCACATATCTAAACAACTAACTGCATATTTCCAAAGTCACATGTCTAAACAACTAACTGCATATTTCCAAAGTCACATATCTAAACAACTAACTGCATATTTCCAATGTCACATATCTAAACAACTAACTGCATATTTCCAAAGTCACATATCTAAACAACTAACTGCATATTTCCAAAGTCACATATCTAAACAACTAACTGCATATTTCCAAAGTCACATGTCTAAACAACTAACTGCATATTTCCAAAGTCACATATCTAAACAACTAACTGCATATTTCCAAAGTCACATGTCTAAACAACTAACTGCATATTTCCAAAGTCACATATCTAAACAACTAACTGCATATTTCCAAAGTCACATGTCTAAACAACTAACTGCATATTTCCAAAGTCACATATCTAAACAACTAACTGCATATTTCCAAAGTCACATATCTAAACAACTAACTGCATATTTCCAATGTCACATATCTAAACAACTAACTGCATATTTCCAAAGTCACATATCTAAACAACTAACTGCATATTTCCAAAGTCACATATCTAAACAACTAACTGCATATTTCCAAAGTCACATGTCTAAACAACTAACTGCATATTTCCAAAGTCACATATCTAAACAACTAACTGCATATTTCCAAAGTCACATGTCTAAACAACTAACTGCATATTTCCAAAGTCACATATCTAAACAACTAACTGCATATTTCCAAAGTCACATGTCTAAACAACTAACTGCATATTTCCAAAGTCACATATCTAAACAACTAACTGCATATTTCCAATGTCACATATCTAAACAACTAACTGCATATTTCCAAAGTCACATATCTAAACAACTAACTGCATATTTCCAAAGTCACATATCTAAACAACTAACTGCATATTTCCAAAGTCACATATCTAAACAACTAACTGCATATTTCCAAAGTCACATATCTAAACAACTAACTGCATATTTCCAAAGTCACATATCTAAACAACTAACTGCATATTTCCAAAGTCACATATGTAAACAACTAACTGCATATTTCCAAAGTCACATGTCTAAACAACTAACTGCATATTTCCAAAGTCACATATCTAAACAACTAACTGCATATTTCCAATGTCACATATCTAAACAACTAACTGCATATTTCCAAAGTCACATATCTAAACGACTAACTGCATATTTCCAAAGTCACATATCTAAACAACTAACTGCATATTTCCAAAGTCACATATGTAAACAACTAACTGCATATTTCCAATGTCACATGTCTAAACAACTAACTGCATATTTCCAATGTCACATATCTAAACAACTAACTGCATATTTCCAATGTCACATATCTAAACAACTAACTGCATATTTCCAATGTCACATATCTAAACAACTAACTGCATATTTCCAAAGTCACATATCTAAACAACTAACTGCATATTTCCAAAGTCAAATATCTAAACAACTAACTGCATATTTCCAAAGTCACATATCTAAACAACTAACTGCATATTTCCAAAGTCACATATCTAAACAACTAACTGCATATTTCCAAAGTCACATATCTAAGCAACTAACTGCATATTTCTAAAGTCACATATCTAAACAACTAACTGCATATTTCCAAAGTCACATATCTAAACTACAACTACACTAACTGCATATTTCCAATGTCACATATCTAAACAACTAACTGCATATTTCCAAAGTCACATATCTAAACAACTAACTGCATATTTCCAAAGTCAAATATCTAAACAACTAACTGCATATTTCCAAAGTCACATATCTAAACAACTAACTGCATATTTCCAAAGTCACATATCTAAACAACTAACTGCATATTTCCAAGGTTTGCTCCCTTTGGCTCTCTTTGCATTTTACCGCATCTAAGTTTTATGTTTTATTTATTTTTATTGGTTTTATTTGTGTACTATTTGTTCGTTGAAGAAGGCTCTTTGCCGTCACGTTCGCTGTATTGTTACGTCCCGTCAGGCTCACTCATACCATGTTTTCATGTTATACATCTACTAATCTATAGGCCTCTGATTGCAGTCTCACTCACATTTTGTTCACTATTACTATTTCCAAGTCACAAATCTAAACAACTAACTGTACATTTCCATGTCACATATCTAAAGAATGAACTAGTTCCGACTATTGGCTATGATGGTCATTCGGTCACTACGGGACAATGAATCAACACGGACAAACGTGATTGTTTTTTTTTCAAGTCTTTAATATCAAGAAGGTAGAACAGTTTCTTTAAAACATAAGTTATTTGATTAGTTGCTAGCAACACTTGGTCATCCAGCACAAAACTCGTCGTTGTTGTCATCCAGCAGTTGATCCACGCATGGTAACTTTGCTTTTTGGCTAATCGTAGTTGCTTTTCGTCAGTCTCCAAGCTGAGTCTGTGGTCAGTAAATTTTCAATGGGGCAGTCGAGGGGACAGCACTCGGTACAATTGTGGGGACATCACTCATGGAAGTCGTGGGGCAAGGGAAGATCACTCATATTGGCAGTTCAGTTGTGAAGATCACGGATCAAACACTCCATTAAGAAATTACAAGGAAGAATCCGTGGTATAGCACTGAGGTGGGAAGGTCAAGGGCTTAGCTATCACTATGGAAGGTCAAGTGTGCTTTTATTTGGGAAGATCATTGATCTACTCGGAAAGTTCAAGGAAAAATATTGAGTTGACAACGTCCAGGCTAAATCAAATAGTTTTGAAGGTCAAGGTTGCAGCAGACAGTTGGGCAGGTAAAGGGTGAAAGGGTAGAGCAAGTTCATCTCTTTGGCCGTGGTATAGCACCGAGTTGTGAAGGTCAAGGTTGCAGCAGTCAGTTGGGCAGGTCAAGGGGGAAAGGGTAGAGCAAGTTCATCTCTTTAGGCCGTGGTTTCAGTTCGTTCAGAGAAGTGTAACGTTCGTCTGCAAACATGAGCTTGATCTGGAAGGGCGTCTTGCCAGTCAGCCTCGCTTTGAAGCTGGGGAGATGATTAACAACACTTTAAGGCTTCTTGTGTGTGGGTGTGCGTATGCGTCTGTGTGGTGGGTGTGGTTGACAGCCGTGAGTTGAAGCTGTGTGAGAGTGTAACCTACACTTTAAGTCTGCTTGTGTGTGGTGTGGTTTTGCTGGTCTGATTCTTTTACAAGTTGATCTTTGATAACCTCAGCTACAAATGTCCGCGTATAAACACCGTGATTTAACGTTAGGACACTACACACGCCTTCACAGTGATTGGGAAAACCCGTTCATCGATGTTTTCATGGCAGACTTTTGTTCGATGAAATACAAGTCATTACAAAACGTCAGCCTTCTTCACTAATAAGAAGTTTAAAGTTACCTGAACAAACAGTTGCTCTGCTTTAAAAGAACAATCCAAGAGTTAGTCCAAATATTACCTCTACAGCTCTTACGATTTCTAAAGTTATACAAAGCTGTCACACGTTTGCTCTTTTGAAATATGATGTCACGTGTCACGTGACCGAATGTGTTACCTCTGAACAGCATGTTCTTTAGGTATGCACGGTCCCAACATCTGCAGGAAGAGAATGTTGCTGTGTACCAGTCTCCTGTGTGGGAGGAACAAACCAATTAGTTACCATAGCAGGAGTTTGGGGCATGTACATATATGTGTGTGCCACAACGCTCCTAGGCTCATTAGAGACTATTCGACTCAACATTAGGAATGTGTCAATGTGACACCGAATAGAGACTATTCGACTCAACATTAGGAATGTGTCAATGTGACACCGAATAGAGACTATTCGACTCAACATTAGGAATGTGTCAATGTGACACCGAATAGAGACTATTCGACTCAACATTAGGAATGTGTCAATGTGACACCGAATAGAGACTATTCGACTCAACATTAGGAATGTGTCAATGTGACACCAAAGTCAATCCATCAATTTAGAACTAAGTATTCATAATAATTTTAAAAATTAACAAAAAAATGTAATAACATCTACGGGTAATAACTTGTTCCTCGCTTTGTTTATCTGGTGTGTACTCACGAGGGTAATAACTTTGTTTATCGGGTGTGTACTCACGAGGGTAATAACTTTGTTTATCTGGTGTGTACTCACGAGGATAATAACTTTGTTTATCTGGTGAGTACTCACGAGGGTAATAACTTTGTTTATCTGGTGAGTACTCACGAGGGTAATAACTTTGTTTATCTGGTGTGTACTCACGAGGGTAATAACTTTGTTTATCTGGTGAGTACTCACGAGGGTAATAACTTTGTTTATCTGGTGTGTACTCATGAGGGTAATAACTTTGTTTATCTGGTGAGTACTCACGAGGGTAATAACTTTGTTTATCTGGTGAGTACTCACGAGGGTAATAACTTTGTTTATCTGGTGAGTACTCACGATGGTCATAACTTTGTTTATCTAGTGAGTACTCACAGGGTAATAGCTTTGTTTATCTGGTGAGTACTCACGAAAACTCTGTCCTGTCAATCATTCCATTGAGGTCCATGTCCGTCATCTTGAAGACCATGTCCACCAGGTCTCTGAGAGAGTCTTCGGCCTCTGACTCTTCGGCGTTTTCAATCGACAGGATACACGGCTGGTGATGTTGAGATGATGGATACAACAGTACAACTAGGTTGTACATGGATGATGGTACAACAGTACAAGTAGGTTGTACTTGGATAATGGGTACAACAGTACAAGTAGGTTGTACTTGGATGATGGGTACAACAGTACAAGTAGGTTGTACTTGGATGATGGGTACAACAGTACAAGTAGGTTGTACTTAGATGATGGGTACAACAGTACAAGTAGGTTGTACATGGATGATGGGTACAACAGTACAAGTAGGTTGTACATGGATGATGGGTACAACAGTACAAGTAGGTTGTACTTGGATGATGGGTACAACAGTACAAGTAGGTTGTACTTGGATGATGGGTACAACAGTACAAGTAGGTTATACTTGGATGATGATGGGTACAACAGTACAAGTAGGTTGTACTTGGATGATGGGTACAACAGTACAAGTAGGTTGTACTTGGATGATGGGTACAACAGTTCAAGGAGGTTATACTTGGATGATAAATGCACCTCTTACGATGGGTTATGCACCTTCATAAGAAAGGGGGGGGGCTTACACCTCTATGGAATAGAGTATACACATCTATGAGATGTAATATACACCTCCATAGAATAGAGTTAACACATATATGAGATGTAATATACACATCTATGAGATGTAATATACACCTCTATAGTATAGAGTATACACATCTATGAGATGTAATATACACCTCTATAGTATAGAGTATACACATCTATGAGATGTAATATACACCTCTATAGAATAGAGTTAACACATATATGAGATGTAATATACACATCTATGAGATGTAATATACACCTCTATAGTATAGAGTATACACATCTATGAGATGTAATATACACCTCTATAGTATAGAGTATACACATCTATGAGATGTAATATACACCTCCATAGAATAGAGTTAACACATATATGAGATGTAATATACACATCTATGTGATGTAATATACACCTCTATAGTATAGAGTATACACATCTATGAGATGTAATATACACCTCTATAGTATAGAGTATACACATCTATGAGATGTAATATACACCTCTATAGTATAGAGTATACACATCTATGAGATGTAATATAAACCTCCATAGAATAGAGTATACACATCTATGAGATGTAATATAAACCTCCATAGAATAGAGTATACACATCTATGAGATGTAATATACACCTCCATAGAATAGAGTATACACATCTATGAGATGTAATATAAACCTCCATAGAATAGAGTTAACACATCTATGAGATGTAATATACACCTCCATAGAATAGAGTATACACATCTATGAGATGTAATATAAACCTCCATAGAATAGAGTTAACACATATATAAGATGTAATATACACCTCCATAGAATAGAGTATACACATCTATGAGATGTAATATAAACCTCCATAGAATAGAGTTAACACATCTATGAGATGTAATATACACCTCCATAGAATAGAGTATACACATCTATGAGATGTAATATAAACCTCCATAGAATAGTTAACACATATATGAGATGTAATATACACCTCCATAGAATAGAGTTAACACATATATGAGATGTAATATACACCTCTATATGGAGAAATATAGATCAATATAAGATGACATATGCACCTTTATATATTAAAAGATTTGTGAATGTGTGACAAGCGTTCTGACAGGTGACCAGTGACCAGTACCCATTTGACCTCACCCTAAGCAGGTTGTGTAACTCCGCCCAGCACTAAATGAAAAGTGTCTCTGTGAGACTCACACCCAATTGTGACCTATGACCTCACCCGCAGCAGGCTTTGTAACTCCGCCCAGTCCAACGTTCCGTCTCTGTTGAAGTCGTAGACAGAAAAGACGTAGTCGATCTTGGCGTCCAAGTTGTCATTCATAAACAAACAAATACATTTACAGTATTCCTCAATGGTCATAGTGGGAGATTTGGGCGCCTTCAAAGCTGGTGGAAAGAAACAAATACATTTACAGTATTCCTCAATGGTCATAGTGGGAGATTTGGGCGCCTTCAACCATATACTGTATGATGTTGTAAGACTTGCCTTCAACCATATTCTGTATGATGTTGTAAGACTTACTTTCAACCATATTCTGTATGATGTTTTAAGACTTGCTTTCAACCATATTCTGTATGATGTTGTAAGACTTACTTTCAACCATATTCTGTATGATGTTGTAAGACTTACCTTCAACCATATTCTGTATGATGTTGTAAGACTTACTTTCAAACATGTTCTGTATGATGTTGTAAGACTTGCGTTCAACCATATTCTGTATGATGTTGTAAGACTTACTTTCAAACATGTTCTGTATCAGTGTTATAAGACTAACTTTCAAACATGTTCTGTATCAGTGTTAAAAGACTAACTTTCAAACATGTTCTGTATCAGTGTTAAAAGACTAACTTTCAAACATATTCTGTATCAGTGTTATAAGACTAACTTTCAAACATGTTCTGTATCAGTGTTAAAAGACTTACTTTCAAACATGTTCTGTATTAGTGTTATAGAGTTGATATCAAATTGCTTGGACATCTGGGCCATGAAGATCAGCTGATCAATGTCCTCCCCCTTGTTCTTGGGCAGTTGATTGGCGTACTGGACAATGTTCTCAACAAGCCACCGGTCTAAGCCTGTGGACGTAGGCCATAGTGATGTAGATTTATGATAATTAAGTCAACTAGCTGACTATCTAAGCCTGTGGACGTAGGCAATAGTAACATAGATGTGTGATAGTTCCCACATATCCCTAATATGAGACTCACCCCAATAGTTCCCACATATCCCTAATATGAGACTCACCATAATAGTCACCACATATCCCTAATATGAGACTCACCCCAATAGTCCCCACATATTTCTAATATGAGACTCACCATAATAGTCCCCACATATTTCTAATATGAGACTCGCCATAATAGTCCCCACATATTCCTAATATGAGACTCACCTGAGTAGTCGACCAATTTCTGTATCAAACGTTCCGACTGTTCCACAAGTCTCTTGAAACTCGTCATGATCTGACCGGAAGTTGAACACACGTTGTAATACTTAGTTGAATGTACAGTTACATAGTGTCCTTATAGAAAACATGGCTTAATGAATGTCAACATGATTCATGTTATACAACTTACTCCCCCCTCCCCCCTCACGTTTAGCGATTGACAAATGCTGTGGAAGTCTTAAGCATCGCATATCCACACTAACCACAACCCACACATCATATCACATACATTATAACTCACACATCATATCACATACATTATAACCCACACATCATATCACATACATTATAACCCACACATCATATCACATCATTTTAACCCACACATCATATCACATACATTATAATTATAACCCACACATCATATCACATACATTATAACCCACACATCATATCACATACATTATAACCCACACATCATATCACATACATTATAACCCACACATCATATCACATACATTATAACCCACACATCATATCACATACATTATAACCCACACATCATATCACATACATTATAACCCACACATCATATCACATACATTATAACCCACACATCATATCACATACATTATAACCCACACATCATATCACATACATTATAACCCACACATCATATCACATACATTATAACCCACACATCATATCACATACATTATAACCCACACATCATATCACATACATTATAACCCACACATTATATCACATACATTATAACCCACACATCATATCAAATACATTATAACCCACACATCATATCACATACATTATAAGCAACACGTGCGTACACTGTCGTACATTGCAGACTATCACCATCTTAAGGTGAAGGCTAATAGGCCTACACACTACCTGAATTTTGTTTTAACCAGCTTACACCAACTTAAGAACGTGTAATGATGACAGCCCATATACGCTACACTAACCTAGGACTGATGACAGCCCATATACACTACACTAACATACGACTGATGACAGCCCATATACACTACACTTACCTACGACTGATGACAGCCCATATACACTACACTAACTTACGACTGATGACAGCCCATATACACTACACTAACTTACGACTGATGACAGCCCATATACACTACACTAACTTACGACTGATGACAGCCCATATACACGACACTTACCTACGACTGATGACAGCCCATATACACTACACTTACCTACGACTTAATGACAGCCCATATACACTACACTAACTTACGACTGATGACAGCCCATATACACTACACTAACTTACGACTGATAACAGCCCATATACACTACACTAACTTACGACTGATGACAGCCCATATACACTACACTAACTTACGACTGATGACAGCCCATATACACTACACTTACCTACGACTGATGACAGCCCATATACACTACACTAACTTACGATTGATGACAGCACATATACACTACACTAACTTACGACTGATGACAGCCCATATACCCTACACTAACTTACGACTGATGATAGCCCATATACGCTACACTTACCTACGACTGATGACAGCCAATATACACTACACTAACTTACGACTGATGACAGCCCATATACACTACACTTACCTACGACTGATGACAGCCCATATACACTACACTAACTTACGACTGATGATAGCCCCTATACGCTACACTTACCTACGACTGATGACAGCCAATATACACTACACTAACTTACGACTGATGACAGCCCATAAACGCTACACTTACCTACGACTGATGACAGCCCATATACACTACACTAACTTACGACTGATGACAGCCCATATACGCTACACTTACCTACGACTGATGACAGCCCATATACACTACACTAACTTACGACTGATGACAGCCCATATACGCTACACTAACTTACGACTGATGACAGCCCATATACGCTACACTAACTTACGACTGATGACAGCCCATATACGCTACACTAACTTACGACTGATGACATGATGACATCCCATATACACTACACTAACTTACGACTGATGACAGCCCATATACGCTACACTTACCTACGACTGATGACAGCCCATATACACTACACTAACTTACGACTGATGACATGATGACATCCCATATACACTACACTAACTTACGACTGATGACATGATGACATCCCATATACACTACACTAACTTACGACTGATGACATGATGACATCCCATATACACTACACTAACTTACGACTGATGACATGATGACATCCCATATACACTACACTAACTTACGACTGATGACATGATGACATCCCATATACACTACACTAACCTACGACTGATGACATGATGACATCCCATATACACTACACTAACTTACGACTGATGACATGATGACATCCCATATACACTACACTAACTTACGACTGATGACAGCCCATATACGCTACACTTACCTACGACTGATGACAGCCCATATACGCTACACTTACCTACGACTGATGACAGCCCATATACACTACACTAACTTACGACTGATGACAGCCCATATACGCTACACTAACTTACGACTGATGACAGCCCATATACGCTACACTAACTTACGACTGATGACAGCCCATATACACTACACTAACTTACAACTGATGACAGCCCATATACCCTACACTAACTTACGACTGATGACAGCCCATATACGCTACACTAACTTACGACTGATGACAGCCCATATACACTACACTAACTTACGACTGATGACAGCCCATATACACTACACTAACTTACGACTGATGACAGCCGATATACACTACACTAACTTACGACTGATGACAGCCCATATACGCTACACTAACTTACGACTGATGACAGCCCATTAACACTACACTAACGTACGACTGATGACAGCCCATATACACTACACTAACTTACGACTGATGACAGCCGATATACACTACACTAACTTACGACTGATGACAGCCCATATACGCTACACTAACTTACGACTGATGACAGCCCATATACACTACACTAACTTATGACTGATGACAGCCCATATACGCTACACTAACTAACGACTGATGACAGCCCATATACACTACACTAACTTACGACTGATGACAGCCCATATACGCTACACTAACTTACGACTGATGACAGCCCATATACACTACACTAACTTACGACTGATGACAGCCCATATACGCTACACTAACTAACGACTGATGACAGCCCATATACACTACACTAACTTACGACTGATGACAGCCCATATACACTACAATAACTTACGACTGATGACAGCCCATATACACTACACTAACTTACGACTGATGACAGCCCATATACGCTACACTAACTTACGACTGATGACAGCCCATATACACTACACTAACTTACGACTGATGACAGCCCATATACACTACACTTACCTACGACTGATGACAGCCCATATACACTACACTAACTTACGACTGATGACAGCCCATATACACTACACTAACTTACGACTGATGACAGCCCATATACACTACACTAACTTACGACAGATGACAGCCCATATACGCTACACTTACCTACGACTGATGACAGCCAAAATACACTACACTAACTTACGACTGATGACAGCCCATATACGCTACACTTACCTACGACTGATGACAGCCGATATACACTACACTAACTTACGACTGATGACAGCCCATATACACTACACTTACCTACGACTGATGACAGCCCATATACACCACACTAACTTACGACTGATGACAGCCCATATACGCTACACTTACCTACGACTGATGACAGCCAATATACACTACACTAACTTACGACTGATGACAGCCCATATACGCTACACTTACCTACGACTGATGACAGCCCATATACACTACACTAACTTACGACTGATGACAGCCCATATACGCTACACTTACCTACGACTGATGACAGCCCATATACACTACACTAACTTACGACTGATGACAGCCCATATACACTACACTAACTTACGACTGATGACAGCCCATATACGCTACACTAACTTACGACTGATGACAGCCCATATACGCTACACTAACTTACGACTGATGACAGCCCATATACACTACACTAACGTACGACTGATGACAGCCCATATACACTACACTAACTTACGACTGATGACAGCCGATATACACTACACTAACGTACGACTGATGACAGTCCATATACGCTACACTAACTTACGACTGATGACAGCCCATATACACTACACTAACTTATGACTGATGACAGCCCATATACGCTACACTAACTTACGACTGATGACAGCCCATATACACTACACTAACTTACGACTGATGACAGCCCATATACGCTACACTTACCTACGACTGATGACAGCCCATATACACTACACTAACTTACGACTGATGACAGCCCATATACGCTACACTAACTTACGACTGATGACAGCCCATATACACTACACTAACTTACGACTGATGACAGCCCATATACACTACACTAACTTACGACTGATGACAGCCCATATACACTACACTAACTTACGACTGATGACAGCCCATATACGCTACACTAACTTACGACTGATGACAGCCCATATACACTACACTAACTTACGACTGATGACAGCCCATATACACTACACTAACGTACGACTTATGACAGCCCATATACACTACACTAACTTACGACTGATGACAGCCCATATACACTACACTAACTTACGACTGATGACAGCCCATATACCCTACACTAACTTACGACTGATGACAGCCCATATACACTACACTAACTTACGACTGATGACAGCCCATATACACTACACTAACTTACGACTGATGACAGCCCATATACAATACACTAACTTACGACTGATGACAGCCCATATACGCTACACTAACTTACGACTGATGACAGCCCATATACACTAAACTAACGTACTACTGATGACAGCCCATATACACTACACTAACTTACGACTGATGACAGCCGATATACACTACACTAACTTACGACTGATGACAGCCCATATACGCTACACTAACTTACGACTGATGACATCCCATATACACTACACTAACTTATGACTGATGACAGCCCATATACGCTACACTAACTAACGACTGATGACAGCCCATATACACTACACTAACTTACGACTGATGACAGCCCATATACGCTACACTAACTTACGACTGATGACAGCCCATATACACTACACTAACTTACGACTGATGACAGCCCATATACGCTACACTAACTTACGACTGATGACAGCCCATATACACTACACTAACTTACGACTGATGACAGCCCATATACACTACACTAACTTACGACTGATGACAGCCCATATACGCTACACTAACTTACGACTGATGACAGCCCATATACACTACACTAACTTACGACTGATGACAGCCCATATACACTACACTTACCTACGACTGATGACAGCCCATATACACTACACTAACTTACAACTGATGACAGCCCATATACACTACACTAACTTACGACTGATGACAGCCCATATACACTACACTAACTTACGACTGATGACAGCCCATATACACTACACTAACTTACGACTGATGACAGCCCATATACACTACACTAACTTACGACTGATGACAGCCCATATACACTACACTAACTTACGACTGATGACAGCCCATATACACTACACTAACTTACGACAGATGACAGCCCATATACGCTACACTTACCTACGACTGATGACAGCCAAAATACACTACACTAACTTACGACTGATGACAGCCCATATACGCTACACTTACCTACGACTGATGACAGCCGATATACACTACACTAACTTACGACTGATGACAGCCCATATACACTACACTTACCTACGACTGATGACAGCCCATATACACTACACTAACTTACGACTGATGACAGCCCATATACGCTACACTTACCTACGACTGATGACAGCCAATATACACTACACTAACTTACGACTGATGACAGCCCATATACGCTACACTTACCTACGACTGATGACAGCCCATATACACTACACTAACTTACGACTGATGACAGCCCATATACGCTACACTAACTTACGACTGATGACAGCCCATATACACTACACTAACTTACGACTGATGACAGCCCATATACGCTACACTAACTTACGACTGATGACACCCCATATACACTACACTAACTTACGACTGATGACAGCCCATATACACTACACTAACTTACGACTGATGACAGCCCATATACAATACACTAACCTACAACTGTTGTACGTGTAAGCATGTCATATTATATAATAATATTATTATATAAACTCTCTAGCCGCGCCTTATATTTCCTTATTTGTTACAGACGCTCCTTCTAAACATTATTGCGTACTGCGTTTATCCATGGTTTATGTCTAGTCTTGCATATGTATTTGTTGTAAATGTTGATAGAGTGTTTGTTTTCCTGGTTTGATCTGGCAACCCATTCCGCAATCTTACATCGCTAAAACCAACTTTCCCGTCAGTAATAAGGAAACCAAATAACACCATTTGTTTGTTCCTTACCACAGCTTACATCAACTTACGAATCTGTAATGAAGACAACAAACTAGCGCCGACTTGAACAGCGAAATAATAAAAACACACCACAAGTTTGAACAAGCACCAATCTAGGGAACCATATACACTTTTCTTTGATTACAGTATAGATGCGCACTGGTGCGTTTAGTTTCAAGTCTTCTGGAAATTTTCTGTAGCTGTGTACATGTGCGGTAAAGCGAATAAAATTCTATGAAGTTATCAATATCATACGAAACTAAAAGAACGATGGGTAAAAAACACTATCGAGAGAAACAATCAATTTTTTAGCTTTAGATAAAAGTTCTTTACTCTTCAAGTGTGGAGATGTTACAGATTGGTCAATTACATGCGAATGGGTCCCTTATTTCAAAGTTACAGATTGGTCAATTACATGCGAGGTTGTTTGCTTATTTCAAAGTTACAGATTGGTCAATTACATGCGAGGTGGTACCTTATTTCAAAGTTACAGATTGTTCAATTACATGCGAGGTAGTCCATTATTTCAAAGTTACAGATTGGTCAATAACATGCGAGGTGGTCCCTTATTTCAAAGTTCCAGATTGGTCAATAACATGCGAGGTGTTAGCTTATTTCAAAGTTACAGATTGGTCAATTACATGCGAGGTGGTAGCTTATTTCAAAGTTACAGATTGGTCAATTACATGCGAGGTGGTCCCTTAATTCAAAGTTACAGATTGGTCAATTACATTCGAGGTGGTCCCTTAATTCAAAGTTACAGATTGGTCAATAACATGCGAGGTGGTAGCTTATTTCAAAGTTACAGATTGGTCAATTACATGCGAGGTGGTCCCTTATTTCAAAGTTACAGATTGGTCAATAACATGCGAGGTGGTAGCTTATTTCAAATTTACAGATTGGTCAATTACATGCGAGGTTGTAGCTTATTTCAGAGTTCCAGTTTGGTCAATTACATGCGAGGTTGTTTGCTTATTTCAAAGTTACAGATTGGTCAATTACATGCGAGGTGGTCCCTTAATTCAAAGTTACAGATTGGTCAATTACATTCGAGGTGGTCCCTTAATTCAAAGTTACAGATTGGTCAATAACATGCGAGGTGATAGCTTATTTCAAAGTTACAGATTGGTCAATTACATGCGAGGTTGTAGCTTATTTCAAAGTTACAGATTGGTCAATTACATGCGAGGTTGTAGCTTATTTCAAAGTTACAGATTGGTCAATTACATGCGAGGTGGTAGCTTATTTCAAAGTTACAGATTGGTCAACTTGCTATGTTCGTACAGCAAGACAATCAGTTTGTCGTCACAACTTGTCATGTTCGTACAGTAAGGCAATCAGTTTGTCGTCACAACTTGCTATTTTCGTACAGTAAGGCATTCAGTCTGTCGTCACAGCTTGTCGTCACAGCTTGCTATTTTCGTACAGTAAGGCAGTCAGTCTGTCGTCACAGCTTGTTGTAAGTAAGACGTGAACTAAATTCGAGAAGAAAAGTCAATTCCCGCTAAATCCATGATGATTAACTGTGTGATCAGGCAGAAAATCCGGTTTATTATTAGCCTACAGAACACGACTTCTATTGATTTTTACTGGCACTAGGGAGTGGGGGGTTGGGGGTAGCATTGAAATAAATGTCATATGACAATAGTGGGGGGAGGTCAGCACTGAAACAAATGTCATATGACAATAGTGGGGGAGGTCAGCATTGAAACAAATGTCATATGACAATAGTGGGGGAGGTCAGCACTGAAACAAATGTCATATGACAATAGTGGGGGAGGTCAGCATTGAAACAAATGTCATATGACAATAGTGGGGGAGGTCAGCACTGAAACAAATGTCATATGACAATAGTGGGGGAGGTCAGCACTGAAACAAATGTCATATGACAATAGTGGGGGAGGTCAGCACTGAAACAAATGTCATATGACAATAGTGGGGGAGGTCCGCACTGAAACAAATGTCATATGACAATAGTGGGGGAGGTCCGCACTGAAACAAATGTCATATGACAATAGTGGGGGAGGTCAGCATTGAAACAAATGTCATATGCCAATAGTGGGGGGAGGTCAGCACTGAAACAAATGTTATTAACATACATAATTTGCAATGTATGTCACGTTTGTCCCGCCCTGTCCGTGACGCTAATCGAGGTAACTCCCGATTTTTAAAAATGAAAATATAGACGTTAAAATGTTGCTTTTTGAGATTAACAAAATATGTTTTTCGCCATAAAATATTGTGACATGACGTCATTATTTGAGCTTTTATTGATGTGTGAATGGAACGAAGTAATAAAAAAAACGTAAAAAACAAGTTTTTGACTATAAATCCTTTATGTACGAGACATAACTAAAAGAATGTTCATTATAATACGCAGCGCAAGACAATCCAAAAATACAAAATTGTAGTTGTGTCGTAAAACATGTTTAATATAATGCGCACCGATCGGGGATATGTTTATTAAAAGTATTTTTTATTAAAAGTATTGTCAATAAAATACGCACCTTATTGCGCGACAGGAAAGGTTGTTCAATATAATACGCACCACGACACTATAGCAAAACAATTGAACATGTTACATAGAGATAAATAAAAGATAATATAAAAATTCATTAATTTAATTACGGTACAATCGATTTATCTGAAATTTTGATACATCATTTTTAGCATCGGCACGAGTCTGCTTGCACAATTTCAACTCGCTAGCTTACGAGGAAGTGTGTTAGAAATCGATCCAAAGTTTTTCCGGCACTCAAGCAAGCAGACACCACGAGTTAATATAAAGGATTTAATTTAAAAAACCGTAAAAAAAACTTAGTTTTTGACTATAAATCCTTTATGAACGAGACATAACTAAAAGAATGTTTATTATAATACGCAGCGCAAGGCCATCCAAAAATACAAAATCGTAGTTATGTGTCGTAAAACATGTTTAATATAATGCGCACCAATCAGGAACATGTTTATAAAAAAGTGTTGTCAATTAAATACGCACCTTATTGCGCGATAGAAAGATTGTTCAATATAATACGCACCGCGACATTATATTTCAAAAAAATAACATGATACATAGAGATAAATAAAATAATCTAAAAATTCAATAATTTAATTACAGTATATGCGATGGATTTGAACTTTTGATACATCGTTTTTATCATCGGTACGAACCTGCCTGCGAAATTTCAGCTCGCTAGCTTACGATGAAGTGGGTTAAAAATCGATCCAAAGTTTTTTCGGCACTCAAGCAAGCAGACACCACGAGTTAATATAAAGGATTTTAAAAAGAGCCATGTTTTATTTGATGTGAATTAATATTATTACTATCTTTTTTTTGTATTAAATGTCCGTTTTGGTGTATGTGTCCATGTCAATATTATATACGTAATTATAAATTTAATTTTCTATATCAGTGTATAACATTCGTTTTTCGGTTATGAAATTCTCAATTGGTTGTCGTTTGGTTGTCAAGTTTCGATGCGTTTTGAACTACAAAGCCATTATTTATTACTGCAAATGAAATTTGTCAATTTACTCTTCAGTTTAGCTTTTTTTCCTTCTTTTATACACTTTGAGATTGCATATTTATATGTATATTATTTTGTATGTTTAAAAAATAACATATTTAAAAATCGGACTCCTCCCCACAATAGTTTTTGTTTCATTGTTATTTACATGTAATATTTTCATGCGTCTTAGACTAATTTATAATTTGAATTAAAAAATCTTTGCTTTTAACATAGGACTGGAAATAGTGCTGACCTGACAATAATGAAAACGTTTATATGAATTCCTAAAACGTGTTTATTAAATTGTATATACGATTAACTGTTGATACTTTAATATTTTCTTTTATCCTGTGATAAACTTAACTTCAAAGGTTTCATGCAAAATAAATAGTTATTTGTTATTCATATTTGTAAATAGTTACAATTTTTTTGTTTACATGTTTTTGATAATGTTGTGGTAATAATGTATGGACTAATGGGCGCATTAACTGACAAGTCATAATAGATCTTGAAAAGATGCTGACTTGACAATAATAAAAACGTTTATGTGAATAACACGTGTATATTAAATTGTAAATATGATTAACTGTTGATAATTTAATCTTTTCTGTTATCCTGTGACAAAAGTTGCTTACTAAGTTTCATGCAAAATAAATAGGTCTTTGTTATTAAAACATTATTATGTGTAAAAATTACATTTTATTATTTACGTGTTTTGGCAATGTTGTGGTAATAATGTATGGACAAATGGCGAATAAACTGACAAGTCATAATCTTCAATGAAGCTTCAACGGCTTCAAATCACAGATGTGCTTGATGTGGATCACATTACAGTCACATAATTTATTTTTAACGCACTGTGCTGTATTATTGGTGCACTTATTGGTGCGTACTATTCAATGCCGCAAGTTAACGTCCGGCTGACTCCTCAGCAATATTTGTTGATACTTCGAACTTCAAACTTCTTTGCTGCAGTATCACTTTATGCTGTCTTTAGTTCACTATGCATTTACTAGTATCATGATTATATCATTATTATTCATGCAAATTTATATAACGCGAAACCTAACCCTGGAAGTTTTCACATAACACATATATTCGTGTATATAATCAAAATATATACTTTGCTATATCCGTTCCAAACGCTAGATTTTAGAAAGCGCACCGCTAAAAAAATTGCCTTGAAAAAAATACTGCAAAAAACAAAAACAAAACAACAACACTATTATCAAACGTCCCGCATACAATTGTTCAATATGGAAAATATATTTACTTTTTTTCTGTTGTTCTCTACATTTTCTGATTATTTACAATGCGGCTTTCAGGCAAAAGGGACAATCATAAAAACTTAAATATATCCATTTTGAAAACTTCCGTCATTTTTGACAGGTAATACACTAGTAAACAATATAATAGCCTAAGTCACTGAATGATGAATGTATCTGAAACGCTGAGAAGCATAGTGCAACAGTCCATTGCAGTTAAAATAGAAATTATTTTTTAAAATTGAAAATATAGACGTAAAATCATAATCGTTTTGGTTTCGAGATTAACAGATCGTGTACTGTTTCTCACCGTAACATATTATATGACGTCAATTACCCAAACAATAATTATAAAATACTTTGTGTACATTTCAGGAAGTTTAATATTTCGTACTAGGTTGTGCGCGGCGCCTGCGGTGCCAACTTTTTTTAGGGCGCCTACGGCGCCCACCTTTTTAAACAACCCAACTAACTTGTCCTTGTATGATAAATACTAAATATTAAATTTCCTTTAATGTACATTAGTATTTTATAATAGTGGTTGTAGGGCGCCTAAGCCTACTTAACTTACCCTTGTATGATAAATACTAAATATTTCTGAAATGTACACAAAGTATTTATATAATATTTTTTTACAGCACTAATCACCACACGATTTTAAAACTAATTTTAGAAAGCAGCGCACCAAATTACTGCACCAAAAAATAACTCTTTGAGTCAGTCAGCACTGTTTATAACACAAATGCTGACGTCAAAGGAAAGGTTCGTGCGTTGTTTGGCTAATGTTAATCTGGAAACCAAAATGTTTATGATTTTTAAGTCTATATTTTCAATTTTAAAAGCAGCACAGTGATGTCCCTTAGCGTTAGGCTAAAGTGAGTCAGTCATACATAATTGAGGGTAAATGTATATATGATTTATCTAACAAGGATACTGTGGCGGAGTCGTTGTCTAGGGGTTGAGGTTCCCCCTTAGCCACAGATATTTACCACGTAGACGGGTAAAAGACTTAGCAACGCTGGGTTGTTTTCTTTCAACATAAGTTTAATGACATCCAGAAGCTTTGAACATATTTATGGTACAGTACAATTGGCAGTTTACAGTTGATGGTCATACCATCCAGAGTCCTCGGCCCAGCTTGACCGGATTGGACTACGTTCACAAACTCCACACTCTATCGTACGTCTTTCACCTGTCTGCTACTTGGCAACTTAACAATCTCACAGCGACACACAATGTGACCCATTTTATACCCCGTCTTGTCCGACTGGTTTTTGACTGGCCCCTGGGTCAATCACCATGTCTCCCTTTGACCGTGGTCCTGTCAATTCATTACAACTTGCACGTACCTTGAGTTCACCCGCCCCCCCGTTCCACGAGGACAAGTGTTCACAACCCCATTTATGCGTAGTCATCCCCACACCACAACATCTGACCGTAACACCCCCCTCCTCACGAGCGACCTTAGCAAGAATGTCGCGAGTTTATAAACATAAGGTCTTGAGGTTTTGGTGTGTCATGATCTACTAATAATATATCCCATTCTTACACACACAGGTATTTCATTAATATATAGTTATTTTAACAATATTCAACAATTGCAATGTGCACTATATACAGAATTTTCACCAGTAATATGCTAGCTTCCAAAAAAATATTAGTTCACAATAGCTGGTGTATATTCCCAAATACATAATAAGGAATCGTTTTATTTACATTGTGGAACTACCCGGTTTTCGTACCTGCGTACGAGTCTAGTCCTATACTACCTCGCTTTCGAGGGTAGCAAAGGTTATTATTACTCAAAATGATAACGATATATATACATCAATATACTAAAAAAAAATTTGTCACATTTGAAGTATTAATATTCTTCACATACAAAAAAAATCTTGGTATGGTTAAATGACTTAAATGATACCCATGTTTCACAAGCAAAGAATCTCATGGTTCAATGATTTAGATGATCCCCATGTTTTACAAGCGAAGAAAGTCATGGTTCAGTGACTTAATTGCTCAACATGTCTCACAAACATTGAATGTCATGCTTCAATGGTTTAATTGCTAATCATGTGTCACAACAATCACTATCCACCCAATTTTCTGTCCCTTTTCATTAATACTTGCATCTGTATCTTTATGGGACATGTTATGTATGTTTTCTGTCCCCATAGCGGGATCTCGTATGTATATTTATCGTCCCCCCTACTGGGACCAGTTATAACCACCAGTTAATGGGTTACAAATTATCATATTCATAATCATAACATAGTCATCGGCAAAATTTTCATGAATCAAAAATTTCATCATCATAACATATAATAAATACATATTATCAATGTTATACCAAATGCCCGAGGGCTCCAAACATGTTGTGCTTACATAATCAAAATGTGTCGTGCACCTAAGAATTGTCTTATCAATTCATATAATAGTAATACTGGGAAATGGTCGCTCAGACCCCCCAAGTAAATACAAAAATACAGTATCATAACTCCTCATAGTTATCAACAAATAGCAGCCTCATCATCCTAATCAAAACATTATCATCATAACAACATCTCTTATCATAAAATTTGGACTGAGGTCTCCAGTGCACAAAATTTCTTATATGATCAACACATTTGTCATGAACATACGAACCACTTTATTTCATTTCACAATGATACTGGTACAAGGTCACTCAGACCCCAACTTCAATCCCAACAATATTATCATTAGTCATCATAATTTTCAACAAATTATCATCATCATAGAAGACACAATACCAATTCCGTGTTAATTCAATGTATGCATCAAAAATCATAGTCATTGTTTTTGATGGTGGAACATTTCGTATATTTCCCATTCTAAACAAGAAACGACTCTTATTAGCATTACCAAGAGCGTACCCTAAAATTTGGGAAACTACAATCATTTGTCATTGTCCCAGGCTTAATTATTAGCTATTTTGATCATTCTTGTACTCAACCCTACAAAATCTGTCAGTATACTGGTAGTCTTAGTGGGATTAGTGGGACCGTGATTTTCTATCAGTCTTTTGTCTGTCCCACTACCACTGTCTGCTAAGTACGTCAGCCAATGTATTATCAGCCCCTGGGATCGGTCTGATAGTAAATTTGTATTCTTGTAATGTTAACGCCCATCGTGCCACGCGGTTATTAATGCTCTTGGATGTCTGTAACACCGTCAATGGTTTGTGGTCCGTCTCGATAGTAAAGTGATTACCAAAAAGGTATCTTGAGAATTTTGTAATCAGAACAGACGCGAGCGAGTCCGCTATAGGGGGATGCTTAATGCAAGAACGGGAGGGATTATTACACCCGATAGCGTACGTAAGCAGGAAACTATTATCCCGGGAGACCCGATACTCCGTAATTGAAAAGGAATGTTTGGGGGTAGTATGTCCCGGACGGGCCCCCACTGTGGCGGAGTCGTTGTCTAGGGGTTGAGGTTCCCCCCTTAGCCACAGATATTTACCACGTAGACGGGTAAAAGACTTAGCAACGCTGGGTTGTTTTCTTTCAACATAAGTTTAATGACATCCAGAAGCTTTGAACATATTTATGGTACAGTACAATTGGCAGTTTACAGTTGATGGTCATACCATCCAGAGTCCTCGGCCCAGCTTGACCGGATTGGACTACGTTCACAAACTCCACACTCTATCGTACGTCTTTCACCTGTCTGCTACTTGGCAACTTAACAATCTCACAGCGACACACAATGTGACCCATTTTATACCCCGTCTTGTCCGACTGGTTTTTGACTGGCCCCTGGGTCAATCACCATGTCTCCCTTTGACCGTGGTCCTGTCAATTCATTACAACTTGCACGTACCTTGAGTTCACCCGCCCCCCCCGTTCCACGAGGACAAGTGTTCACAACCCCATTTATGCGTAGTCATCCCCACACCACAACATCTGACCGTAACAGATACGTTACTTGGGCTTTTGAAAAAAGTGGGTGCCGTAGGCGCCCTACAACCCCTAGCATGACAATGGTCATATTTTTCAAAGGTAATACTGATGCTATATAGATATATAAATTCTCCTAGTGATGAATCTACCCATTAAATCCACTGTCTCCGTGTATCCACAAGCCAATATGACCCCTATCTCTGTGTATCCACCAGCCATTAAAACCCATATTTCTGTGTATCCACAATCCACTAAATCCCATATATCTTTTTATCCACCAAACATTAAATCCCCTATCTCTGCGTATCCACCAAACATTAAATCCCCTATCTCTGCGTATCCACCAAACATTAAATCCCCTATCTCTGCGTATCCACCAAACATTAAATCCCCTATCTCTGTGTATCCACAATCCACTAAATCCCATATATCTTTTTATCCACCAAACATTAAATCCCCTATCTCTGCGTATCCACCAAACCTTAAATCCCCTATCTCTGTGTATCCACCAGCCATTAAATCCCCTATCTCTGTGTATCCACCAGCCATTAAATCCCCTATCTCTGTGTATCCACCAGCCATTAAATCCCCTATCTCTGTGTATCCACCAGCCATTAAATCCCCTATCTCTGTGTATCCACCAAACCTTAAATTCAATATCTCTGCGTATCCACTAGCCATTAAATCCCCTATCTCTGTGTATCCACTAGCCATTAAATCCCCTATCTCTGTGTATCCACCAGCCATTAAATCCACTATCTCTGTGTATCCACCAGCCATTAAATCCCCTATCTCTGTGTATCCACCAAACATTAAATCCCCTATCTCTGTGTATCCACTAGCCATTAAATCCCCTATCTCTGTGTATCCACCAGCCATTAAATCCACTATCTCTGTGTATCCACCAGCCATTAAATCCCCTATCTCTGTGTATCCACCAAACCTTAAATTCAATATCTCTGCGTATCCACTAGCCATTAAATCCCCTATCTCTGTGTATCCACCAGCCATTAAATCCCCTATCTCTGTGTATCCACCAAACATTAAATCCCCTATCTCTGTGTATCCACCAGCCATTAAATCCACTATCTCTGTGTATCCACCAGCCATTAAATCCACTATCTCTGTGTATCCACCAAACCTTAAATTCAATATCTCTGCGTATCCACTAGCCATTAAATCCCCTATCTCTGTGTATCCACCAGCCATTAAATCCCCTATCTCTGTGTATCCACCAGCCATTAAATCCCCTATCTCTGTGTATCCACCAGCCATTAAATCCACTATCTCTGTGTATCCACCAGCCATTAAATCCCCTATCTCTGTGTATCCACCAAACATTAAATCCCCTATCTCTGTGTATCCACCAAACATTAAATCCCCTATCTCTGTGTATCCACTAGCCATTAAATCCCCTATCTCTGTGTATCCACTAGCCATTAAATCCCCTATCTCTGTGTATCCACCAGCCATTAAATCCACTATCTCTGTGTATCCACCAGCCATTAAATCCCCTATCTCTGTGTATCCACCAAACCTTAAATTCAATATCTCTGCGTATCCACTAGCCATTAAATCCCCTATCTCTGTGTATCCACCAAACCTTAAATTCAATATCTCTGCGTATCCACTAGCCATTAAATCCCCTATCTCTGTGTATCCACTAGCCATTAAATCCCCTATCTCTGTGTATCCACCAGCCATTAAATCCACTATCTCTGTGTATCCACCAGCCATTAAATCCCCTATCTCTGTGTATCCACCAAACATTAAATCCCCTATCTCTGTGTATCCACCAGCCATTAAATCCCCTATCTCTGTGTATTCACCAGCCATTAAATCCCCTATCTCTGTGTATCCACTAGCCATTAAATCCACTATCTCTGTGTATCCACCAGCCATTAAATCCCCTATCTCTGTGTATCCACCAAACACTAAATCCCCTATCTCTGTGTATTCACCAGCCATTAAATCCCCTATCTCTGTGTATCCACTAGCCATTAAATCCACTATCTCTGTGTATCCACCAGCCATTAAATCCCCTATCTCTGTGTATCCACTAGCCATTAAATCCCCTATCTCTGTGTATCCACCAAATATTAAATCCCCTATCTCTGTGTATCCACTAGCCATTAAATCCACTATCTCTGTGTATCCACTAGCCATTAAATCCCCTATCTCTGTGTATCCACTAGCCATTAAATCCCCTATCTCTGTGTATCCACCAAATATTAAATCCCCTATCTCTGTGTATCCACTAGCCATTAAATCCCCTATCTCTGTGTATCCACTAGCCATTAAATCCCCTATCTCTGTGTATCCACTAGCCATTAAATCCACTATCTCTGTGTATCCACCAGCCATTAAATCCCCTATCTCTGTGTATCCACCAAACACTAAATCCCCTATCTCTGTGTATTCACCAGCCATTAAATCCCCTATCTCTGTGTATCCACTAGCCATTAAATCCCCTATCTCTGTGTATCCACTAGCCATTAAATCCCCTATCTCTGTGTATCCACTAGCCATTAAATCCACTATCTCTGTGTATCCACCAGCCATTAAATCCCCTATCTCTGTGTATCCACCAAACACTAAATCCCCTATCTCTGTGTATTCACCAGCCATTAAATCCCCTATCTCTGTGTATCCACTAGCCATTAAATCCACTATCTCTGTGTATCCACTAGCCATTAAATCCACTATCTCTGTGTATCCACCAAACATTAAATCCCCTATCTCTGTGTATCCACCAAATATTAAATCCCCTATCTCTGTGTATCCACTAGCCATTAAATCCCACTATCTCTGTGTATCCACCAGCCATTAAATCCACTATCTCTGTGTATCCACCAAACCATTAAATCCCCTATCTCTGTGTATCCACCAGCCATTAAATCCCCTATCTCTGTGTATCCACCAGCCATTAAATCCCCTATCTCTGTGTATCCACCAGCCATTAAATCCCCTATCTCTGTGTATCCACCAGCCATTAAATCCCCTATCTCTGTGTATCCACCAGCCATTAAATCCCCTATCTCTGTGTATCCACCAGCCATTAAATCCCCTATCTCTGTGTATCCACCAGCCATTAAATCCCCTATCTCTGTGTATCCACCAGCCATTAAATCCCCTATCTCTGTGTATCCACCAGCCATTAAATCCCCTATCTCTGTGTATCCACCAGCCATTAAATCCCCTATCTCTGTGTATCCACCAGCCATTAAATCCCCTATCTCTGTGTATCCACCAGCCATTAAATCCCCTATCTCTGTGTATCCACCAGCCATTAAATCCCCTATCTCTGTGTATCCACCAGCCATTAAATCCCCTATCTCTGTGTATCCACCAGCCATTAAATCCACTATCTCTGTGTATCCACCAAACCTAAATTCAATATCTCTGCGTATCCACTAGCCATTAAATCCACTATCTCTGTGTATCCACCAGACCAAGTACAAACTGGGCACATACATTCTCCCAGTGCTGTGTCTACCCAGAGACAAGTTCAGGCTTAGACTTGAGGCTGTCTACTTTCTCCAGAAACATGGCATCCTGGCAGACGACCTCACCTTCATTGATGACATCGACCTCCAGGCACTGATTCGGAATGAGGTTATACATTTGACTGTGACTTTGGTGGACCACCATGTCCTAAGTGATGCGGAAGAATGTTTGGGTCAGTTTGTGGCAGAGGTGCTTGACCACCGGCCAATCTATGGGGACTTACCCAAGAGGTGAGAGAGAAGGTTTTAAGTAAATATCCCATACCTTGTAACAAACTTAGGACCCAGTCTGGCCTGGGATGACCCGACGATTCAAATATAATGCAGAATTGTTCTCCTTATTTCTAGGATAACTAGCATTTATTATTAGGAGAGCTGTTAGCATTTATTGTTAGGACAGCTGGCAGCATTTATTGTTAGGAAAGCTGTTAGCTATTTATTGTTAGGACAGCTGGCAGCATTTATTGTTAGGACAGCTGTTACCATTTATTGTTAGGACAGCTGGCAGCATTTATTGTTAGGACAGCTGTTAGCATTTATTGTTAGGACATCTGTTAGCATTTATTGTTAGGACAGCTGTCAGCATTTATTGTTAGGACAGCTGGCAGCATTTATTGTTAGGACAGCTGTTAGCATTTATTGTTAGGACAGCTGTTAGCATTTATTATTAGGACAGCTGTCAGCATTTATTGTTAGGACAGCTGTTAGCATTTATTGTTAGGACAGCTGGCAGCATTTATTGTTAGGACAGCTGTTAGCATTTATTGTTAGGACAGCTGGCAGCATTTATTGTTAGGACAGCTGGCAGCATTTATTGTTAGGACAGCTGAGAGCATTTATTGTTAGGACAGCTGTTAGCATTTATTGTTAGGACAGCTGGCAGCATTTATTGTTAGGACAGCTGTTAGCATTTATTGTTAGGACAGCTGTTAGCATTTATTGTTAGGACAGCTGGCAGCATTTATTGTTAGGACAGCTGTTAGCATTTATTGTTAGGACAGCTGTTAGCATTTATTGTTAGGACAGCTGGCAGCATTTATTGTTAGGACAGCTGGCAGCATTTATTGTTAGGACAGCTGTTAGCATTTATTGTTAGGACAGCTGTTAGCATTTATTGTTAGGACAGCTGTTAGCATTTATTGTTAGGACAGCTGGCAGCATTTATTGTTAGGACAGCTGTTAGCATTTATTGTTAGGACAGCTGGCAGCATTTATTGTTAGGACAGCTGTTAGCATTTATTATTAGGACAGCTGTTAGCATTTATTGTTAGGACAGCTGGCAGCATTTATTGTTAGGACAGCTGGCAGCATTTATTGTTAGGACAGCTGTTAGCATTTATTGTTAGGACAGCTGGCAGCATTTATTGTTAGTACAGCTGTTAGCATTTATTATTAGGACAGCTGTCAGCATTTATTGTTAGGACAGCTGGCAGCATTTATTGTTAGGACAGCTGTTAGCATTTATTATTAGGACAGCTGTTAGCATTTATTATTAGGACAGCTGTTAGCATTTATTATTAGGACAGCTGTTAGCATTTATTATTAGGACAGCTGTAAACATTTATTGTTAGGACAGCTGTCAGCATTTATTATTAGGACAGCTGTTAGCATTTATTATTAGGACAGCTGTTAGCATTTATTATTAGGACAGCTGTTAGCATTTATTGTTAGGACAGCTGTTAACTGAGCTACAATGAATATTTGATAAAGATATGTTAATGAAAACTGACCTAATTATTTATATTGTATTTGTCAAGGTTCAGGGTTCACCCAGTTCAGGGGTCACCCAAAGGTGAAAACTTTTGTTAACTTTTTTGTGTTCTGTTAATTTCTTGTTAAAAATCCATACCAAGCTAGAATTTGTGTCTGCCTTTGATTGAACATGACAACATGACATGACGTCAATATATGACATCATAACATGACTTCCTGACACGACATCAAGATTTGACATAACATGACATGATGTCAATATATGACATAACATGACTTCCTGAAACGACATCAACATTTGACATAACATGACATGATGTCATATATTACATCATAACATGACTTCCTGACACTACATCAAGATTTGACATAACATGACATGACGTCAATATATGACATCATAACATGACTACCTGACACGACATCAAGATTTGACATAACATGACATGACGTCAATATATGACATCATAACATGACTTCCTGACACGACATCAAGATTTGACATGACATGACGTCAATATATGACATCATAACATGACTTCCTGACACGACATCAAGATTTGACAGAACATGACATGACGTCAATATATGACATCATAACATGACTTCCTGACACGACATCAAGATTTGACATAACTTGACTTGACATCAATATATGACATCATAACATGATTTCCTGACACGACATCAAGATTTGACATAACATGACATGCCGTCAATATATGACATCATAACATGACTTCCTGACACGACATCAAGATTTGACATGACATGACGTCAATATATGACATCATAACATGACTTCCTGACACGACATCAAGATTTGACATAACATGACATGACGTCAATATATGACATCATAACATGACTTCCTGACACGACATCAAGATTTGACATAACATGACATGACGTCAATATATGACATGATAACATGACTTCCTGACACGACATCAAGATATGACATGACGTCAATATATGACATCATAACATGACTTCCTGACACGACATCAAGATTTGACATAACATGACATAACGTCAATATATGACATCATAACATGACTTCCTGACACAACATCAAGATTTGACATGACATGACGTCAATATATGACATCATAACATGACTTCCTGACACGACATCAAGATTTGACATAACATGACATGACGTCAATATATGACATCATAACATGACTTCCTGACACGACATCAAGATTTGACATAACATGACATGACGTCAATATATGACATGATAACATGACTTCCTGACACGACATCAAGATATGACATGACGTCAATATATGACATCATAACATGACTTCCTGACACGACATCAAGATTTGACATAACATGACATAACGTCAATATATGACATCATAACATGACTTCCTGACACAACATCAAGATTTGACATGACATGACGTCAATATATGACATCATAACATGACTTCCTGACACGACATCAAGATGTGACATAACATGACACGACATCTGTTCATGAACAAAATATTGTGTAAGTTGGGGGCCGTCCATAAAGTACGTCACGCTATTTTTTTTACCATTTTTTACTCCCCCCTCCCCCCCTGTCACAAACTGTCAGGGACCTCCCCCCCTAAAGTACGTCACACTTTCGAACAAAAATGTTGTTTTTTATTAATAAAATAATCAAAATTTAATATAAAACAGCGTGCCATCACACATCGCGGGACCCCCCTCCCCCCTGTCACAAACTGTCACACTTTCTTACACCCCCTCCCCACCCTCTGGACCGTGACGTTCTTTATGGACGGCCCCTTGTGTGATGTGTTAGGAAGCATGTTTTTAGAGATGTTACATGCTTGAGTTGGGTAAACAAATGGAAGTCATTGATTGAGTAAAATGTCATGGTAATGGAAGACATGGTTTCAAATAAAATTGACATGACAGAAATTTAGTCCATGGAGATTTTCGTAATCTCAACATATAAAGAATTCTTGAATGCATATATCATCATAGATTGACATTTTCATCTGTCAGTTGCATAAGCTGACCTCATTTCATGACTGGTTATTATTGCTAGCCCTGTTTCTCTAGTCTGTAGAAGTGAGTAAGGCGTAAGGAGTTAAGTACTTGAACTAATCTCCTGACTTGGAAATTGTTTGGATCAGTCATGGGGATTAGAGATGCTCTCTGTCTATTAAATGAGAATCTCACCTTACCTCATGTTTGTGTATGCATACATTTACTCAAGTTTATTTACCCCATGCTTTTGTATGCAGCATACATTTACTCAAGTTTATTTACCCCAAGTTTGTGTATGCATACATTTACTCAAGTTTATTTACCCCAAGTTTGTGTATGCATACATTTACTCAAGTTTATTTACCCCAAGTTTGTGTATGCATACATTTACTCAAGTTTATTTACCCCAAGTTTGTGTATGCATACATTTACTCAAGTTTATTTACCCCATGTTTGTGTATGCATACATTTACTCAAGTTTATTTACCCCATGTTTGTGTATGCATACATTTACTCAAGTTTATTTACCCCATGTTTGTGTATGCATACATTTACTCACGTTTATTCACCCCATGTTTGTGTATGCATACATTTACTCAAGTTTATTCACCCCAAGTTTGTGTATGCATACATTTACTCAAGTATATTTACGTTGATGGTTTTAGTCTTGTAACCTACCATGGAAACCATTGTTGTTAGCACTGACTTAACTTCATGTCATAAAGTAATCTTTTCATCTTTCAGTTGGAATGTATATATTGAACTTGTCAATATGAAATAATGTACTTGTGTTTTTCAGCTGGAATGCATATATTGAACTAATCAATAAGAAGTAATGTACTTGTGTTTTTCAGCTGGAATGCATATATTGAACGTGTCAATATGAAATAATGTACTTGTGTTTTCATCTTTCAGCTGGAATGCATATAGTGAACGTGTCAATATGAAATAATGTACTTGTGTTTTCATCTTTCAGTTGGAATGCACATATTGAAGCTGTTGGTTCCTGCTCTACGCTGGTGGCCAGAAGGATGTTGGCAACAGAGGAGTTTACATTAGACCCAGTAGTGGCAGAGCTTTTGTTAGGTGAAACTTACTTTGTGGTTTTCTGGTGATGTTATAGCATACATGGCTCACCAGTGGTGTCATGGGTCATTGGTGGTGTCATGGCTCACCAGTGGTGTCATGGGTCATTGGTGGTGTCATGGGTCATTGGTGGTGTCATGGGTCATTGGTGGTATCATGGCTCACCAGTGGTGTCATGGGTCATTGGTGGTGTCATGGCTCACCAGTGGTGTCATGGGTCATTGGTGGTGTCATGGCTCACCAGTGGTGTCATAGCTCACCAGTGGTGTCATGGGTCATTGGTGGTGTCATGGCTCACCAGTGGTGTCATAGCTCATCAATGGTGTCAGAGCTTACCAGTGGTGTCATGGGTCATTGGTGGTGTCATGGGTCATTGGTGGTGTCATGGCTCACCAGTGGATTTATGGTCCACCAGTGGTGTCATGGCTCACCAGTGGTGTTATGGTTCACCTGTAATGTTATGGTTCACCAGTGGTGTCATGGTTCACCTGTAATGTCATGGTTCACCTGTTATGTCATGGTTCACCAGTGGTGTCATTGTTCACCTGTAATGTCATGGTTCACCTGTAATGTCATGGTTCACCTGTAATGTCATGGTTCACCTGTAATGTCATGGTTCACCTGTTATGTCATGGTTCACCAGTGGTTTCATGGTTCACCTGTAATGTTATGGTTCACCAGTGGTGTCATGGTTCACCTGTAATGTTATGGTTCACCTGTTATGTTATGGTTCACCAGTGGTGTCATGGTTCACCTGTAATGTCATGGTTCACCAGTGGTGTCATGGTTCACCTGTAATGTTATGGATCACCAGTGGTGTCATGGTTCACCTGTAATGTTATGGTTCACCTGTTATGTCATGGTTCACCTGTAATTTCATGGTTCACCAGTGGTGTCATGGTTCACCTGTAATGTTATGGTTCACCTGTAATGTCATGGTTCACCTGTAATGTCATGGTTCACCTGTAATGTCATGGTTCACCTGTAATGTCATGTTTCACCTGTAATGTCACGGTTCACCTGTAATGTCATGGTTCACCTGTAATGTCATGGTTCGCCATTGTTGTCATGACTTAGGTTGTGACTAAAAACCTTAGCAATAGTTTTTGGAAAAGCCATAGTGAATGATTTTGCTTTTGTCTGAAATATTTCTTGGATGTTGATCAACTAAGGTGAACTATAATAATAATAAAAATAACAATGATTATAGTAATTATGATAAGAGAACTCAGATAGCACAGTACCCTGGTCTGGGCTAATACACTTCAGATACAAAATAATAAAAATGCATTCAATAAAAAAAACATACATTATGAACAAAAAAAATATAACATGGATGGCAAACATAAGCTAGATGTTATAACTGAAGCAACATGTGATACATAAGCTTAATTTTTGTGATTCCAGACAATAAGTTCAGCTAATTTTGGTGCTTGTCCTCAGGTACAATCTTGTCTGACACTGGGAACATGTCCACTAGTGATAACATTGGAACCCCTGCCGATCACGAGGTCCTTGTCAAACTCAAGTCATTCCTACCTCCAAGTATATCAGCCACTAGCATCTATGACGAGATCAGAAACTACAAGTTTGATTTGTCTTGTAAGTATATAAACTCCAAGTTTGATTTGTCTTGTAAGTATATAAACTCCAAGTTTGATTTGTCTTGTAAGTATAGAAACTGCATGTTTGATTTGTCTTGTAAGTATATAAACTCCAAGTTTGATTTGTCTTGTAAGTATATAAACTCCAAGTTTGATTTGTCTTGTAAGTATAGAAACTGCATGTTTGATTTGTCTTGTAAGTATATAAACTCCAAGTTTGATTTGTCTTGTAAGTATATAAACTCCAAGTTTGATTTGTCTTGTAAGTATATAAACTCCAAGTTTGATTTGTCTTGTAAGTATAGAAACTGCATGTTTGATTTGTCTTGTAAGTATATAAACTCCAAGTTTGATTTGTCTTGTAAGTATAGAAACTGCAAGTTTGATTTGTCTTGTAAGTATAGAAACTGCATAATTGATTTGTCTTGTAAGTATAGAAACTCCAAGTTTGATTTGTCTTGTAAGTATATAAACTCCAAGTTTGATTTGTCTTGTAAGTATAGAAACTCCAAGTTTGAATTGTCTTGTAAGTATAGAAACTCCAAGTTTGAATTGTCTTGTAAGTATAGAAACTCCAAGTTTGAATTGTCTTGTAAGTATAGAACAAGAGTGAAATAGACTGTATTGAATTATTTTAAAGTTAAGCTAATACCCGTCACATGAGTAAATGTTAATAACTAAGTAAAAGAAAATGTATATATATATATATATCTCCACAAACCAAAGTTTGGCTTTCTATCTCTCATTCTATGAACCAATATTTTGTTGACTGTCTTCCTTAGCTCTGACTGTCCTGGAGATGTTGCACAAAGACCTGAAGATCTTGAAAGGCACACAAATCACAGTGGCTATGTCCACCATTACAATGGACATGGAGGTAATCTTTGTTATATGGCCATAGACCAGGGGTTGGAAAAACTACAACCTATTTGTCCCATTCAGGTGGCCCTTCAGACATTGTCATGTGGCCCATCAGACATTTTCTTGTCCCGTCAGACATTTTCATGTGGCCCGTGGGACATTTTCATGTGGCCCGTGGGACATTTTCATGTGGCCCGTTAGACATTTTCATGTGGCCCGTTAGACATTTTCATGTGGACGTCAGAAATTTTCATGTGGCCCATTAGATATTTTTATTTGGTCTTTTAGACATTTTGATGTGTCCGATCATACTTTTTCATGCAACCCACCAAACATTTTTATGTGGGCCCGTCAGACATTCTCGTGTGGCCCTTCAGACATTTTTGTGTGGCCCTTCAGACATTTTCGTGTGACCCTTCAGACATTTTCGTGTTGCCAGACAAGCATTTTCGTGTGGTTGTCAGACATTTTCTTTTGGCCAGTCAGACATTTCGTGTGACTCATCAGACATTTTCATTTGGTTTCGTGAGAAAATTCTTCATTCAAATGTTTTTACCTCATATTTTGTCCTAGTTCCTTAGTTTTAACACCTTGTTTGGATGGGATGCTGTGCAAATACTAAAAAAATATATAACAATTTCCTTAATTATACTTGATTGAATATGATTGTAATAATAATGTCCTTCATTATGTATACAATGATAACATTTAGAGCTAATGTAAGTTATATGATTGTAACAATAATGTCCTTCATTATGTATACAATGATAACATTTAGAGCTAATGTAAGTTATATGATTGTAACAATAATGTCCTTCATTATGTATACAATGATAACATTTAGAGCTAATGTAAGTTATATGATTGTAACAATAATGTCCTTCATTATGTATACAATGATAACATTTAGAGCTAATGTAAGTTATATGATTGTAACAATAATGTCCTTCATTATGTATACAATGATAACATTTAGAGCTAATGTAAGTTATATGATTGTAACAATAATGTCCTTCATTATGTATACAATGATAACATTTAGAGCTAATGTAAGTTATATGATTGTAACAATAATGTCCTTCATTATGTATACAATGATAACATTTAGAGCTAATGTAAGTTATATGATTGTAACAATAATGTCCTTCATTATGTATACAATGATAACATTTAGAGCTAATGTAAGTTATATGATTGTAACAATAATGTCCTTCATTATGTATACAATGATAACATTTAGAGCTAATGTAAGTTCACTCATGGAAAATTAATTGTAATGAAAATTAATTTAGATTGAGATCAGCAAATACATTTTGTCACAAATTCACTTTTCTTCATTTTCATTATATTTGTAGTCATGTCTCTGAACATGCAAAAAAATTATTTTTTTTTCTGGCTCAAAATATTAATTAGATCAGTAATTTTCATGCTTAAAAATGTACTTCATTATGTACAATAAGTAAAGTCCGAACTAGACATGTTTTGACCAATGGAAATTCACATTTTATTTGACAATTTTTCTCTGCACTTTTTGAAAGTGTTTTTTATCACTGTGATCAGATGCCAATGTCCTGTTGTTAATTATAAGAATGTCTATGAGAATTAATCGTTAAGAAATTTATTCAATTAAAATTAATTTGATCTATTAAAATTGGATTAAAATTTAAGAAGACATTTCATATATTTTGTTTTCCGATTTATTAATAATTTATGTTTTTTTGTTACTTACATACTTTTCCCTCGTATTATTATTAGTTATTTAGACGTGCATAAATAAACAAAAAGTTTTTTCTTCCTTATTTCTTACATAGCAGAACAAATTTGCTGTTTTACGTCACAAACTTGGGAGCCAAGGAATTACCGCGATTTAACTGATTTCAAGAAAATAATGAGTCGCGACTCAACGGGATCTATACATGCGTTGTATAATTAATCTAAATTAATCGATTAATTTTTCACGATTAATCGAACAAAAAATGTAATCAGTACCCGCCCTAATTAATTCACATTGTTTTAGTTTATAATGTGCTTAAATGTCATTAATTTTATACAACAATATAGTTTTAGTTGTCATTAATGTTATACAACAATATAGTTTTAGTTGTCATTAATTTTATACAACAATATAGTTTTAGTTGTGCTATTTGTTTGAAATGTTTGTAGAGCCAGTGATGAGCTAAATAGTGAGATTGGATGTTGAGCCAATGTTAACATTCTATGGTGTTTACTAATGAGATTGGATGTTGAGCCAATGTTAACATTCTATGGTGTTTACTAATGAGATTGGATGTTGAGCCAATGTTAACATTCTATGGTGTTTACTAATGAGATTGGATGTTGAGCCAATGTTAACATTCTATGGTGTTTACTAATGAGATTGGACGTTGAGCCAATGTTAACATTCTAATGGTGTTTACTAATGAGATTGGAGGTTGAGCCAATGTTAACATTCTATGGTGTTTACTAATGAGATTGGACGTTGAGCCAATGTTAACATTCTATGGTGTTTACTAATGAGATTGGACGTTGAGCCAATGTTAACATTCTATGGTGTTTACTAATGAGATTGGACGTTGAGCCAATGTTAACATTCTATGGTGTTTACTAATGAGATTGGATGTTGAGCCAATGTTAACATTCTATGGTGTTTACTAATGAGATTGGATGTTGAGCCAATGTTAACATTCTATGGTGTTTACTAATGAGATTGGATGTTGAGCCAATGTTAACATTCTATGGTGTTTACTAATGAGATTGGACGTTGAGCCAATGTTAACATTCTATGGTGTTTACTAATGAGATTGGATGTTGAGCCAATGTTAACATTCTATGGTGTTTACTAATGAGATTGGATGTTGAGCCAATGTTAACATTCTATGGTGTCTACTAATGAGATTGGATGTTGAGCCAATGTTAACATTCTATGGTGTTTACTAATGAGAATGGATGTTGACCCAATGTTAACATTCTATGGTGTTTACTAAACAATAACTATGATTTAGCACATGATACAATTATATTGCTATTAAATACATTATAAATGCTTTGTTTCAACAGGATCTACTTTCTAGTCCTGAATTTTCCCATGATGCCTCAGAATTTTGCCAGTCGCTACCCGCTGATGTGGTCATCATCATGACATTTCAGGTGGAGGATGTTGGGATACGTCGGCGCCGCATTGCAGTCTTCTCACCTAATCCAGTGTTTAGAGACCAGGTAAGAGAAATATGGTTTGTTAGTGTATAACATGTTGAACAACAAGTTTGTTAGTGTATAACATGTTGAACAACAAGTTTGTTAGTGTATAACATGTTGAACAACAAGTGTGTTAGTGTATAACATGTTGAACAACAAGTGTGTTAGTGTATAACATGTTGAACAACAAGTGTGTTAGTGTATAACATGTTGAACAACTAGTGTGTTAGTGTATAACATGTTGAACAACAAGTGTGTTAGTGTATAACATGTTGAACAACAAGTGTGTTAGTGTATAACATGTTGAACAACAAGTGTGTTAGTGTATAACATGTTGAACAACAAGTGTGTTAGTGTATAACATGTTGAAAAACAAGTGTGTTAGTGTATAACATGTTGAGCAACAAGTTTGTTAGTGTATAACATGTTGAGCAACAAGTGTGTTAGTGTATAACATGTTGAACAACAAGTGTGTTAGTGTATAACAGGTTGAACAACAAGTTTGTTAGTGTATAACATGTTGAACAACTTTTGTGTTAGTGTATAACATGTTGAACAAGTTTGTTGAGATTTTTCTTAGATTAAATGCTGGTTTTTAAGTATAAGATGTTTAATTGAAGGTTTGTTTAGTTTAGCACCTAGTTTAACAGTTAAACTACTGGTTTGTTTGTTAAAAACATAGTTTAGCTGCAGGTCTATTGGCTTAGCACATAGGTTAGTTAAACTTCATGTTCTCTAATATCTTCTATAGTTAAATTGCAGGTTTGCAAGTAAAAATAAAACACTATCTTAAACTCATTTGGCCTCATAGTAAAAAATGGGATATCGAGTCTGGAAGACCATATTATAACTAGTTCATTAAATACCTGTCAAAGTAGTTCAAGTCCGCTCCAAATAAATTTCAAATGATATCTTCCATTGCAGCTCACAGATGTTCTAATGAGTTCCACAAACCCCAGCCTTGACCTCCAACCTTTAAACTTCCCTGGCCATGTAGAAAATATCACGGCCTTTGTCCAGAACAACTTGCGGATGTCCCGTAAAGCAGTGTTGCCACTTGTTAGGGATTTCCTAGCAGGTGAAATGACAACACCTGAAGAGAACATCAATTCTTCACGTTGTGCAGCACAGTTCACTCCCTTCTCCAAACTTGAATCAGGCTCCTCGGGAGAGAAGGGAGACAACTCTGAGGAAGAAACCAGGCGACACATAAACCTAGCCAAGACCTTCCAGTCTGACCAGTTTCGGACATCCCAGGACAGATTTGATCTGGCCGCAGTCGGCATGGACGCTCTGATCTCTCCTAGTCTGAGTAGTGACAGTGACCTGGGCAGGAAGAGAGAAGAGGACGATGGAGATGAGTATAATGATGGCCTTGATGACATCATGGAGGAGGAGAAAGTCGGTGGTGAGGAAGGACTTGCATCTGCAGAAGGTAGATCTGGACAGGACCTTGTCAATGAATGTCAACTGACCAACCGGAGTGGGGCAGGAGATTTTGTGTCCAGTTTTGAGGACAAGAGCAGTCGAGGTGTTTCCCCCATCAAAAATGAGTTCGTCAACGACCTCATCGACTTTGGGGCTGACCACAGTCCAGAAAATTATTCTCGCAGCGATAGCGGGGCGCTGGTCACTCAACCATCAGTCCACCTTGAGAGCATTGACCTGTTCTCTGATGATGAGCCAGATCTCTTGGGCCTTGACCTTAAGAAACCTTCCCAGGATGGTGAGAGTGGTTCTGTGGAGATCCAAGCAGGTTCCAACCTGAGTTATTTGCAAGAAGAACCACAACTCTTGGCCAATGAAAGTGAAGATGATGGCCAGCCTCTGCCGACTGTAGACCAAGCTGGAGTAGTTGACATGCTGTCACCTAGTGACATAACCTCACCACCAGGTGACAATGCCATTGTGAATGTCACAGAGAGTTCACTGACCGATGATGTCCTTCAGCACCACAGTCCTTTTGATCTCCTGTGTCCAGGCAACGTAGACAGTCCCTATGACCTGTCCTCCATGCCGGCATCAGGGCAAGCCTCTGGTCAAGGGTCTAAAGTACCCAGCTATCCAGACACGCCCCCCAACAGCTACATGGAGTTATCTGGGGCAGTCTACTACAAAGAAACCCAGCTCCCAAGTTTTAACAGCTCAGAGATGGTCAAGAGAATTCAAGCCAAAAAGGCCACCCTTCCCGGACATGGCGGCCCAAAGAGAAACTTTGAGGACAACGAAGATGCCGACAGCTTTGAGAGTTTGTTTGTTGGGGAGGGGGGTAGCAGTGGGGGGGGAGGTTCCTTGATATCCCCGGCCGTGCCACAAAACAGTTACATGGACTTGACCTCCAACTTCATGTCTGCTGATTACCAGATTCCAAAACTGACCAATTCTGATATCATGGACAGGGTCAATGAGAAGAGATCCCAGTTTGAATGGCTGGTGGAGTCACTGGATTGCTCCACCAGTGGAGTGGATGTAGGCACAAACTCAGAAGAAGGGGCACATAATAAGTCCCCCACAGCCAACCAGGAGATCCCCAAAAGAGCCACGATAGATCCCCAGGTGCCGTACACCCCTCAGAACAGTTTTGTGGAAGGTAATTTTGATGCTTTTGCTCGAAGCAGCTTGCCGAGTATGAACAGTGCTGAAATGGTCGCCAAGATAAAAGCCAAACAGTCAGCCATGTATGGAGGAAGTCCTTCTGGGCGCATAAGTCGTGGCAGTCATGGAAGTGATGACAGTGGTGGTTGCAGAAGTCCTGATGTTGGTGCCAAAAGCTCAAGGGGAGCCAGTTTGGATAGCCCTCAACCATTCACTCCCCAAAATAGCTACAAGGATAGCCTCCACCTGATGGACACTCAGAATAGGTTACCTGACTTGAATGAAGTAGCTGAACGGCTCTCTGTGGAGCACAGCAGCAAGCGACACTACGGTACCAACGGGGTGGAGGAGGCTGTCAACATAAACTCCCACCACCCTGTGCGCCAGGCCAGGCACTCCAGCAGCCAATCAGACAGTCAGAACACCATGTCGGATGTGGAGTCGCTGATGAGTGTCAGCACAGACGTGGGCACGCCCTCAGAGAATATCGTGGCCAGTGGTCTGGCCGGGCTGATGAGGAACGAGATAGCCATGCTGACCCGTAAGGACACAACTGACTCGGACGTCTTCGCCCCAAACAAATCGGATGAAAGTGCCTCTGGTAACCCGGATCCCAAGAGGTCAGTGTTTAATCACATGGACTCTCCCCCTGACCCCAAGAGGTCAGTATTTAATCATGTTGACTCACCCACTAAAGGCCCCCCTGGCCCCAATGAAGACCAGGAAGTGACACAGACAGGACATATTCCCAATGGTTTTGCTGATAAGGAGTTATTTTCCCCTGTGGAAGACAGCCAACTTCGAACGGTGGAAGAACACGCGTTCTTCCAGGCTGCTGAGAGTATAGTTGCACAAAGCGTTGCTGCAGCATTGCAGGTCAGCCAGAAAAACATAGAGAAATCCACAGCTGGGGGTCGACTTAAATGGGCGGAACAGCCTGTGCTGAACTTGATTGATGATGAAGATGAGCACAGCTCTCATACGGATGAAACCAAAAATAATGATGCCAGCGATGATGAGGGGGCATCAAGTCATTCAAACATCAGCTGTGACCTCATGAACTCCAACAAGGAGGTCTTTGTAAATACTGGCAACTTTGAAGTGCAGGAAGACATGATGGTGATGGTTGATGATGAGGAGGCCACGCAACAGCAACCTGACAATGATGATTATTATCACCTTGAGCAACCTGCTGGCGATGAGTCCCGCAACCATCAACAACCCACCAATGGAGAAGTGTCTGCTGAGCTATCAGAGGTGTTGCTGGCCGTGCAGGGGGACCCCTCAGAGGATGTTCTCATTGACCAGGCTCTTAATGAACTTGCATTTGAATTTGCCAGAGATCTCATCCAGAATGTCTTGAATGATTTTGATGAGAAAGCAGATCAAAATGGCGTTGGATTTGAGAACAACGGGCCGACAGGTAAAACCAAGACTGTTGTCTGGCAGCTCCCGGCTAGCAGCGAACAACCCTCCACATCTGGCGTTTCTAAACCTCCACCAAAAACCCTTGAATCTGCTGATCCCCCAAATAATGAGCAGAAAATCTTGGGCTTCAACACAGATTCAGAAAAGTACCTCGGCTCATCTATAGATTCGAACTCATCTGCCTCTTCAACAGAGAGAAGGAGGTCAAAGGACCTAACGTTGACAATATTAGAAGGGGAAGTTGTTTCAAACTTTCCAGAGAGAAAACTTTCCTCAGACATGCCAACTGCTGAGGATGAAGAGGTCATGGAATCTTTTCCAGGACGGAAGTTCTCAAAGTCTGAAGATTTTCCAGCAAGAAGGTTCTCAAGGGAAGATAACTCCTCCCGCAGATCTTCGCGCATGGAAGATTCGGATTATGAAAATTCCATAAAACCTGAGGATCTTGAGACAGATTATCTCCCTAACATGGATCCACTGCAAGGCAACCTGGATATCATTGACGCATCTTTTACCAAAATAACAGACGCAGACAAGGAGGTGGTGGAGGGGGAGAGCTTCCGTAAAGTCAGCAGTGAGGAGTACTGTAACAGAACTGATGAGGAGGAGGAGGAAGAAAGCATGGAGGGCTACAGGAGGAGGCTGGGACAAGAACTGGAGGATACAGAAGCCAACAATAATGGTTGTGTAGAATGGAAGGAGGAACCTTCAGTGGATGTTGAGGCACAGAACCTCATCAATGAGGGTGTGGAGGCACAGGACCTCATCAATGAGGGTGTTGAGGCGGTACGGACAGAGATTGAGGTGACTGCTCCCACTGAGACAATTTTGTTTGAAGTTGAAGAGAAAGATCAGGAGGACACATTTGAGGAAATGAAGCGGGCAGCGACAAAGTCTAGGAAGAAGATACGAGTAAGCTTCTCTGAAGATTTTGATGATGAAATCGGAGATTTCAACATTCAGTCATCATCCAGGTCACACCTGAGATCTCCGCCTCCACCTTTACACTCTCAGGACTCAACGTCTTGGTCTCCCCCGCCCTCAGGGGAGGACTTTTCCGAACAAGCACCCGAGGAAGAGCCTGTGAGTGACAGCTCACCATCATCATCTGTCACGGCTGAAGGCAGAAGCCCTCAGGTGAAGAGAAAAGAAGTTTTCAATACGACCGCCGGGCGCATCAGTGTACTGGGGGACGATGGCGATGACACCACTTCACTGCCTCTGACATCAATGGAGGATGTTAATCTGACCGTCCAACGTGCCCAGGTGGGAAAGATTATCGAGTCGGCAGAGGAAACCATCTTGGTGGCCGATCGTGACTTGCAGTTGTTTAACTTGCCATGCTCCTCACCTGCTTCTGTTGAACCCACTTCCTTGTCTCCTTCTAACCATTCCCTCCCTAACATATCAGATCATGAGCAACATGCCAGGCACAGTGGTGAGCCCTCGCTCAGCTCAATAACCACACTGTCAGCTTTTAGGGCTGTCCAGGCCCAGGGGCACTTGGATGACCTTGACCCCTTAACTTGTCATGTGGACAATGACCTTGACCTGACCCCTAAGCCTGACCCCAGCATGGCCACTGACCCAAACACTGAACAGTTGACCCGTGAGCAGCTCCTGCTACCTCATCCTGTGACCTCTGACCCCCTGACATCCATACACACGCATGCACGCAATCTGTCTAGCACATCATTCGGCTCTATAAAGGTTTGTGTGGTGTTTTTTGTTTGCTCTATTCCTTAAATATATATATATATATTAAAATGTTTGTGTCTTGGGTTTCTATTATTTCAGAGTTGAGCGTCTTGAATTAACAAGCCATCTGTAAAGGATGTCAAGCTAACTTTAGATGATTTATTTCTACAAACCTGGTCACAAAATTGTATTAAAAATATGATAACTTTGATCACACAGGTTCAGGTTATTGGCATTCAATGCTGTTGATCACAAGGTTCAGGTTATTGGCATTCAATGCTGTTGATCACACAGGTTCAGGTTATTGGCATTCAATGCTGTTGATTTCCTTTACGGATGGCTTTAAGGCTATCAACATGTTTTTATCTGTGACATTGAATAAATAATTTATGTCTACTAATATGAAAACCTTCATATGATACTCTTTTTGTAGGTTTAATTAGCCAAATCTTCGAATATATGCATGGTCTAGTCTGTGCTAGTAAGTCTTGGTTTGAAAACCCTGAGTTTTTACCTTTGCTTTTATTAACATCATGTTTCTCCATTTGCCAAGATTTTTAACACTGAGTTATCCCTCTTTTCCCCACATAATTAGATGAATCTTTGTTTAACTTCAATAAGTGCTCAGATGTGCGCCTCTGAGATTAAAATAAATTGCAGTGTCCAGATTTGGCTACAAGCATTAATATAAACAATTTCACATATTATATCTAAACAACAAAATAGAAAAAATAAAAATTGTGTTTTTTAAGTGATGTGAAATTCTTCTTCTAGTCTGTGATTAGAAGGAAGAGTACAATTAGAGTCATATAAGACTTTATATATGACTGAAACTAGTTTAAGTTAGAGTTGTCTTTAATGTCATTTTATTTTTTCCTACATTTCCCTTTTCCCCCATTTCTTTTAATCAACTTTTCACCAAAAATCTACAACAGTTTTTATTTATATAATTTAAATAGTTTAATAATGCTAAGTCCCACAATGATAAAACTAATTATTTCAAGTTCAACAAAATTATGCAACTCAAAGACTCTGAATTAAACAAGATCAACACTAATATTTCAAAAAATAATTCATGAGGTTTTCTTCCACTGAATGTTGATCAACTAGTAAAAGAGAGCAACATGAAAACAATTATTTTAGTACAACACAAATTGTCCTGGTGCAGCCCCATACATATACATACTGAATGTGTAGGGAAATTCCTTTCCTAACTTAATTCTTATCTGTCTATACAGAGAGAGGGAAATTTGTTTAATCATTAAATAATTTTTTCAAAAATTAAAGTGCTTCCCATTAAAATATTTGACTTATCATAACTGTCCAAATAATATTTAATTATTATTTGCATGTGAGTATCTTAGTTTATTCAATTTAACAACCAAAAAAATTACTTAGGGTCATTAATACTTGATTTTATCAAATTTTATTATTGTAATATGTACATGTTTCATCGTGGTAAATTTTGGTCCCTTGAGAAGCACTGGTCCACATTAAGGGCGTGTATCACAGATAAAACATTTGCTACTAACAGTTTATCACTTGACTGTGAGATAGGCCTTAAAATTTCTTGATGACATTGATGGTATTAATCACAAGCTGTTGACTTGTTGCAGTGCTAGAGACAAGGTTAATCATTGTCTAGTCATGTGTCAGCAACTTTGACTCATGTATTTGTGTTTATTATGTGTAGGGAGCTGTGTACACAGAGGAATGGCAGGATGATGACATACAAGAGATGGCAGCACAGTCAGGAATAGGTAACTCATTCTTTGTTATCGTAGGTCAAGGACATAGGGAACTCAGTCTTTGTTTATGGTATAAATATCTTTATGGGCATGAGGTAAATATTTTTAAGAATCCTTGTCTTGCATTTAAGTCCCAGTCTTATTTTTCTCAATTTGCTGTAACTCAGCTGATGTCAGCAATGGAATTTCAAATCTGCTTCTATCATTGATAGTGATTGGTGGATACATTCACTTGTTATTTAGATAGATACGTCTAGTTTTCTATGACTCATTTTAACATTTTATTTAGATAGCTATTTCTAGTTTTCTATGACTTATTCTACATTTTAATCTTGTAAATAATTTAAATAAAAATGATTTAAGAACTAATATACATGTGTATGGGCTCAAATATTAAAAAAGTGTAAAATGTACATTCAGTTCATACAATTGGTAGTGTACATTCAGTTCATACAATTGGTAGTGTACATTCAGTTCATACAATTGGTAGTGTAAATTCAGTTCATACAATTGGTAGTGTACATTCAGTTCATACAATTGGTAGTGTACATTCAGTTCATACAATTGGTAGTGTACATTCAGTTCATACAATTGGTAGTGTACATTCAGTTCATACAATTGGTAGTTGTTAGTGACCCAAAACAAAACATTGACTGTGATTGTGCCTTTATTCCCTTAAAACACTAAACATGAACTGTTTTTGAAACATTGTAAATAAAATAAAAATACATCATTAAACAGTATTTTGCCCCTGTAAATCTTGTTGACAGAGAATACAATAAACTAAATAATATGGCACAACAAAAATACTGGTTGTTGACATTTACTACACAGTCAAGAATAACTCTTGTTGACTTAGGGAATTAGATAATCTTCTTGCCTGAGAAAACATTAAACATCAATGGGCTACTACTCACCATCTTTGTTGTATAACCCAGTAAAGAATGATAACTCTGAATGATAAGTGAAGTAATATCCCTCCAGGCCCCAGTGTTGTCCCTTGGATGACTAGCTCATTAATTCACCAAATTCACTTTTGGTTCGGGACACATCCTCCATATTTGAAAATGTTTTTTTTTCTCCCCCACACAGAACCCCCAGCGGTGGATCCACACCGTAAGAAGATTGTCCCCGACTCTTCATTTCTTAAAGCCATCGCTGCCGATGATGACGGTCTGGAGGAAGAGGAGGATGAGGATGATGAGGCGGAGAATGAAAGTGATACAGGAGATCTGGAGTGGGAGAGTACGTTAGATCACTGTGGCGTTTAGTGTTATTGTTTGGTATAAGTTTGTTGTACTAAAAAGTTCACCAGTGATCTACAAGCTGGTGATTCAATGAGTACGTTAGATCACTGTGGCGTTTAGTGTTATTGTTTGGTATAAGTTTGTTGTACTACAAGGTTCACCAGTGATCTAAAAGCTGGTGGTTCAATGAGTACGTTAGATCACTGTGGTATCTAGTGTTATTGTTTGGTATAAGTTTGTTGTACTACAAAGTTCACCAGTGATCTACAAGCTGGTGGTTCAATGAGTACGTTAGATCACTGTGGTATCTTATTGTTTGGTATAAGTTTGTTGTACTACAAGGTTCACCAGTGATCTACAAGCTGGTGGTTCAATGAGTACGTTAGATCACTGTGGTGTTTAGTGTTATTGTTTGGTATAAGTTTGTTGTACTAAAAAGTTCACCAGTGATCTACAAGCTGGTGATTCAATGAGTACGTTAGATCACTGTGGCATCTAGTGTTATTGTTTGGTATAAGTTTGTTGTACTACAAAGTTCACCAGTGATCTACAAGCTGGTGGTTCAATGAGTACGTTAGATCACTGTGGTATCTTATTGTTTGGTATAAGTTTGTTGTACTACAAGGTTCACCAGTGATCTACAAGCTGGTGGTTCAATGAGTACGTTAGATCACTGTGGTGTTTAGTGTTATTGTTTGGTATAAGTTTGTTGTTCTACAAAGTTCACCAGTGATCTACAAGCTGGTGGTTCAATGAGTACGTTAGATCACTGTGGCGTTTAGTGTTATTGTTTGGTATAAGTTTGTTGTACTACAAAGTTCACCAGTGATCTACAAGCTGGTGGTTCAATGAGTACGTTAGATCACTGTGGTATCTAGTGTTATTGTTTGGTATAAGTTTGTTGTACTACAAGGTTCACCAGTGATCTACAAGCTGGTGGTTCAATGAGTACGTTAGATCACTGTGGCATCTAGTGTTATTGTTTGGTATAAGTTTGTTGTACTACAAAGTTCACCAGTGATCTACAAGCTGGTGGTTCAATGAGTACGTTAGATCACTGTGGCGTTTAGTGTTATTGTTTGGTATAAGTTTGTTGTACTACAAAGTTCACCAGTGATCTACAAGCTGGCGGTTTAATTAGGTCACATGATACAATGGTCTATGACACACAGGATGCATTAGACACAAAAGTACACAGACAAAACACATGGACACACAAGACACACTAGCAAAACACTCATACACAGTGTTGACACATGGGCAAATAATCATAGTGTTGTTTACTTCTCGTGTAAATAGGAAGTTTACCTTTGATTACCTCAGGATTAAAACTATTGGTAAATGATATCAAGCTTTACACATTTGGTGGTGGAAGTTTCAGCAGAAAGTAAACATGAAATATTTTATTTTTAGATTGTGATGTCATTGTACTGTCATTAAAAATTGATTATTTGCTAGTTGTGTCTGACCATGATAAAATGATTCCACCTGAATTCTTACCTATAGAAAATAATGTCCTCTTTTAAATAGACAGCATTAGCAGTTAAACTAGAGAAAATAATGGTCATTTCTAGGATGGACTCACCATAAGTTAGTGATCATTTTTAGGGTGGAGCCACCATATGTTACTGGTCATTTCTAGGATGGACTCACCATATGTTACTGATCATTTTTAGGGTGGAGCCACCATATGTTACTTGTCATTTCTAGGATGGAGCCACCATATGTTACTGATCATTTTTAGGATGGAGCCACCATATGTTAATGGTTATTTCTAGGATGGAGCCACCATATGTTACTGGTCATTTCTAGGATGGAGCCACCATATTATGTTGCTGGTCATTTCTAGGATGGACCAACCATATGTTACTGGTCATTTCTAGGATGGAGCCACCATATGTTACTGGTCATTTCTAGGATGGAGCCACCATATGTTACTGGTCATTTCTAGGATGGAGCCACCATATGTTACTGGTCATTTCTAGGATGGAGCCACCATATGTTACTGGTCATTTCTAGGATGGAGCCACCATTTGTTACTGTTCATTTCTAAGATGGAGCCATCATATGTTACAGGTCATTTCTAGGATGGATCCACCATATGTTACTGGTCATTTCTAGGATGGAGCCACCATATGTTACTGGTCATTTCTAGGATGGAGCCACCATATGTTAATGGTCATTTCTAGGATGGAGCCACCATATGTTACTGGTCATTTCTAGGATGGAGCCATCATATGTTACTGGTCATTTCTATGATGGAGCCACCATATGTTACTGGTCATTTCTAGGATGGAGCCACCATATGTTACTGGTCATTTCTAGGATGGAGCCACCATATGTTACTGGTCATTTCTAGGATGGAGCCACCATATGTTACTGGTCATTTCTAGGATGGAGCCACCATTTGTTACTGTTCATTTCTAAGATGGAGCCATCATATGTTACAGGTCATTTCTAGGATGGATCCACCATATGTTACTGGTCATTTCTAGGATGGAGCCACCATATGTTACTGGTCATTTCTAGGATGGAGCCACCATATGTTAATGGTCATTTCTAGGATGGAGCCACCATATGTTACTGGTCATTTCTAGGATGGAGCCATCATATGTTACTGGTCATTTCTATGATGGAGCCACCATATGTTACTGGTCATTTCTAGGATGGAGCCACCATATGTTACTGGTCATTTCTAGGACACTGAAACTCTATGTTCACTGTATGTTTTGTTCTTATGTAGTGAATACATTAGCTCAGGACACACCTACCAATAGTCATTTGGGCCCAGAAGGCTGATGTAGTGGTCAATTATGTTCCAACAGGCTCATGTCAAGACATTTAAGTAGTGTTCAGTTGTTATGTCCACTAGGGTACTGTCCACTCTTGTCCAGCTTGTTGTCTAATGTTCGGGTGTGGTCTGTATTTGGTTGCTGTCTGGTCCAAAGTTTAAGTCAGAAGCACCGCCAGCCACCGTGGCCACCACATACACCAACACAATAGATAATCCAAGACTTCCTCTTATTCCTGAGACTTCATTTTGGTTTCACCTGCTCAATCATGTTAGTCAGTACCATATATTTCGGCTATAAGATGACTTTTGAACCCATAAAAATCTCCTCAAAAGTCGGGGGTCGCTTCAGAAGCGTAACTGGGTTTTTCCCTCTAGTTCCAGTATATCTCATCTGTGTATAGAGGTAATGTGAACTGTATCATGTCTCCCCTCTAGTTCCAGTATATCTCATCTGTGTATAGAGGTAATGTGAACTGTATCATGTCTCCCCTCTAGTTCCAGTATATCTCATCTGCGTATAGAGGTAATGTGAACTGTATCATGTCTCCCCTCTAGTTCCAGTATATCTCATCTGTGTATAGAGGTAATGTGAACTGTATCATGTCTCCCCTCTAGTTCCAGTATATCTCATCTGTGTATAGAGGTAATGTGAACTGTATCATGGCTCCCCTCTAGTTCCAGTATATCTCATCTGTGTATAGAGGTAATGTGAACTGTATCATGTCTCCCCTCTAGTTCCAGTATATCTCATCTGTGTATAGAGGTAATGTGAACTGTATCATGGCTCCCCTCTAGTTCCAGTATATCTCATCTGTGTATAGAGGTAATGTGAACTGTATCATGGCTCCCCTCTAGTTCCAGTATATCTCATCTGTGTATAGAGGTAATGTGAACTGTATCATGTCTCCCCTCTAGTTCCAGTATATCTCATCTGTGTATAGAGGTCATGTGAACTGTATCATGTCTCCCCTCTAGTTCCAGTATATCTCATCTGTGTATAGAGGTAATGTGAACTGTATCATGTCTCCCCTCTAGTTCCAGTATATCTCATCTGTGTATAGAGGTCATGTGAACTGTATCATGTCTCCCCTCTAGTTCCAGTATATCTCATCTGTGTATACAGGTAATGTGAACTGTATCATGTCTCCCCTCTAGTTCCAGTATATCTCATCTGTGTATACAGGTAATGTGAACTGTATCATGTCTCCCCTCTAGTTCCAGTATATCTCATCTGTGTATAGAGGTCATGTGAACTGTATCATGTCTCCCCTCTAGTTCCAGTATATCTCATCTGTGTATAGAGGTCATATAGAGGTCATGTGAACTGTATCATGTCTCCCTTCTAGTTCCAGTATATCTCATCTGTGTATAGAGGTCATATAGAGGTCATGTGAACTGTATCATTGAGTGTTACATTTATGTCTGTTTGTTCTGTTCTATAACATGTGTGTGCACAATTGCTTTATTGTGTTCAAATATTGTTGGTGGGTATTCTTTCAGTTGGGTTCAAATATTATTGGTGGGTATTCTTTCAGTTGGGTTCAAATATTGTTGGTGGGTATTCTTTCAGTTGGGTTCAAATATTGTTGGTGGGTATTACTTCAGTTGGGTTCAAATATTGTTGGTGGGTATTCTTTCAGTTGGGTACAAATATTGTTGTTGGTGGGTATTGCTTCAGTTGGGTTCAAATATTGTTGGTGGGTATTACTTCAGTTGGGTTCAAATATTATTTGTTGGTATTCTTTCAGTTGGGTTCAAATATTGTTGTTGGTGGGTATTACTTCAGTTGGGTTCAAATATTGTTGTTGGTGGGTATTGCTTCAGTTGGGTTCAAATATTGTTGGTGGGTATTCTTTCAGTTTCAGCTAGTGTAGTGTGTTGTACAGGATCAAATTGCCATGATGTCTCCACTTGGCTGCAGTTTATTCTTATGGAAAGAAGTTTTATGAAAAACTTACGTAAACAAATTGTTCAGTGAATACCTTCTTTTGTCCATACCACCATTTATTTACGTACAGGGCATCTCAACTTGGAGTGTGAGGGGCAATGTTCCCTTTAACCTGCCGGGACAAGCAGATATCTGACCAATGCAGCACAGATATCTGACCAATGCAGTACAGATTTCTGACCAATGCAGCACAGATATCTGACCAATGCAGCACAGATATCTGACCAATGCAGTACAGATTTCTGACCAATGCAGCACAGATATCTGACCAATGCAGCACATATATCTGACCAATGCAGCACAGATATCTGACCAATGCAGCACAGATATCTGACCAATGCAGCACAGACATCTGACCAATGCAGCACAGATATCTGATCAATGCAGCACAGATATCAGACCAATCAGGGTCGGATTAAGGCATGGGGCCCCTGGCTGAAATTCAAACTGGGGCCCAATCCAGCCAGCGTCCCTTGAAATAAAATGATTGCTGACAGCTAATAATATAAGACTATAACTGTAACTTGTAACTAAATAGTCCATTGGTTCCGTTCTCATAATTTGTCTGTACTACGGGATCGGATTCATCAAAAAACCGAACACAAAGAAATAACTGTTCGCCGGTATCGTAAAATTGAGTGTAAAAAGATAGTTTTTAATTTAAAAAAAGACAAATTTAAAAAAAACTCATACCCCCACTGGGTTTCGAACCTGACACTGCTTGCACTACAAGCCTGTAGGCAGCCACAAGACCACTAGAACTTGATGGGAAAGACACATTTAAAAGATATAAAAAGTATTTACTATCGGGTCTGAATAGCAATCAGATTAATACATAAGATTTTATTAATTTATTTAATTTAACATATTTTTAAGGATTCATGCAAATATTTTTCCACCTTTATTATAAAATATACTAAATTTGGGGGCCCCTAAATCATCGGGGGCCCCTGGCTTTAGCCCGTTCAGCCCCCCCCCCTTAATCCGCCATATAGACCAATGCAGCACATTTAATTTTTTTGAGGGAAATAAAGGTGATGTGCAAGTAATGTTATGAAATCAACAAGAAATACTCCACTGCAAAATAAGTTTTCCAAAAAACTTATTTAGAAGAACATAATTTAATTAAATTATTACACTTTATTTTCTATTGAATTTATTTGCGGTTGATTGTTGCCTAAATTTTTTAATTTAGTAAATAAATAGCTGATGGGTTACAGTTAATAATAAAAAGAGTTTTAAATTCTTTTGTTGTGGAATTGCTCAGCACAATACTTGCCATGCAGGTTTAAAATAATAGAGAAAATGCAATCATTGCTAGTGGTGTATACATGATTGGATCATATCTTTAATGAGATCCATTCATTTATTTACAAAGGTTTTGTTTTGGACTGTGAATAAACCATCTAAATCCTTGTTCTCTACTAGTTTACAAGTATTTGTTAATGTACTCAGAATTGTGGGGTTGGTTTTATCATAGTTTGAGAACATCTGATCTAGTGATGGATAGATCAAGTATTTTTTATGTGATTATAATGATACAAAGTATTTGTATGGGATTATAATGATACAAATTATTTGTATGTTATTATAATGATACAAAGTATTTGTATGTGATTATAATGATACGAAGTAATTGCAGTTGATTATAATGCTAAGCATCAATCTTCCACATTTTTGTTCTATCCCTCACATATAACCTGGCAACTGTTTCAACAGGACGAAAGCTTTTACAAAGAGGAGGTAATCTTGATTGGTGGCATGCTTGTGTTTTAATTTCCCCTGGATGTTGTCAGTTTTTAGTTAGTTTCACTGCCTAACACAACTTCAGCCCCCTGGCACGGCACGCTACTTTTACAGTCTGTCGTAGTTATGGGTCCTTCATGAACGCCAAGTCTAACACCTAAAGTCGTTCATAGACTTAAGTGATTTTATCGCATTTAGTATTTTGAAATGCTTTTGTATGACATAGAATTCTAATAGTATCTGATGTTTATGCTCCTGCATTCATTATTCCTCAGTGTCTTGTAATAACTAATATTTATGATTAACATGTTTGTTATTATTGCGTTAGAATATTTATTTCTAAAAGTCAAACAACAATTCATGTATCAATTCAAGTGAGCCAGTAGATGCATTATTTTATAAGAGGCAAAAATAACATTTCTCTAAGGTTGTTTCCTTCTGAAATCTGAACATGAAATCTGTCGAGTTTTTATTATTTTTTTTACAGTAAAATGATCAGTCAATGTGGATGGCTACTTAATGAAGGTAGTCAGTGTGTGAAGATGTCAGTAAAATGATCAGTCAATGTGGATGGCTACTTAATGAAGGTGGTCAGTGTGTGAAGATGGCAGTAATTGCTTGCTTGAATTTTTGTTGTTGCTTGTGGAATTGTATCAAAATGTTGAAGCTATGGTCTGCGGAAAGGATAAGTCTATGTAAAGAGAGGCCAAGATTCTGTTGATCAAGTATTTCCTGATGTTAGTGGATTGAGTTCAAACATGGATTATTCTCTCTGGTCTTTGTCTTCAGTGCGACTTAAGCCATTTTCCTTCTCCATACATTCTCGTTCTAACACTTAGACAAGGCTCTTACTAAAAAAAAACAAATAATAATAAACACAAAAACTATAAAAAAAATAAACCAATAAATAATTTTACAAAAATAATTCTAATTAATTTAAAGATTAAAGAAAATAAATCGCCATACATTGTAGTAGTCAGGAAATTTAAAATTATTTCTGCAGGGATGCCAAACTTTTCTCTTTCTTTTGACAATGTTGTAACAATGTTGATAATGTATGTAACACGTAATGGATGTAACACATTATGGATGTTCTTATTGTGCCTTGAAACTTTGATGTTCACCTTTGTGTTAAAATAAACATAGAATTCCCCAGCATGAAATTCTAAACTTTTTTTTAATATAAGCCAAACGATCTAGGATTAATGTATCAATTTAATGTCTTTTATAAGCTAGTTTGACCAACTGTGTGGCTAAGCTTGAGTGGACAACCGTGTTGATTTGTTGCCAGTCACATGACAGTAGTCAACTACATAAGTGTTGACAACCTCGTATTGATAATACTCGTACAAATAAAATAAACTGTTGGAATCTTATAAAGATTTTGAGAATTATTATAATGATCATAGTTTGACAGTTGAGCACTGGGAACATTCATTCTCTGAATTATAGTTCACAATTTGCTAAATTTATTAATGCTCATGCAATCTGTGAAAAAGTTTTATGGGCTACATTGTACGTCACAGAGGGTAGTAGTCATGCCATTGGCTTTACCCGTAATGGTGTTACAAATGGCAGTGTTTACTGCTTTGTAACAACTGTTTGTGCATATTTAACTGTTGTTTACATGAACTTGTTTGTTGCTACATGAACTTGTTTGTTGTTTACATGAACTTGTTTGTTTTTTACATGAACTTGTTTGTTTGTTGTTTACATGAACTTGTTTGTTTGTTGTTTACATGAACTTGTTTGTTGTTTACATGAACTTGTTTGTTTGTTGTTTACATGAACTTGTTTGTTGTTTACATGAACTTGTTTGTTTGTTGTTTACATGAACTTGTTTGTTTGTTGTTTACATGAACTTGTTTGTTTATTGTTTACATGAACTTGTTTGTTTATTGTTTACATGAACTTGTTTGTTGTTTACATGAACTTGTTTGTTTGTTGTTTACATGAACTTGTTTGTTTATTGTTAACATGAACTTGTTTGTTGTTTACATGAACTTGTTTGTTTGTTGTTTACATGAACTTGTTTGTTGTTTACATGAACTTGTTTGTTTGTTGTTTACATGAACTTGTTTGTTTGTTATTTACATGAACTTGTTTGTTTGTTTTTTACATGAACACGTTTGTTTGTTGTTTACATGAACTTGTTTGTTTGTTGTTTACATGAACTTGTTTGTTGTTTACATGAACTTGTTTGTTTGTTGTTTACATGAACTTGTTTGTTGTTTACATGAACTTGTTTGTTTGTTGTTTACATGAACTTGTTTGTTGTTTACATGAACTTGTTTGTTTGTTGTTTACATGAACTTGTTTGTTTATTGTTTACATGAACTTGTTTGTTTATTGTTTACATGAACTTGTTTGTTGTTTACATGAACTTGTTTGTTTGTTGTTTACATGAACTTGTTTGTTTGTTATTTACATGAACTTGTTTGTTTGTTTTTTACATGAACACGTTTGTTTGTTGTTTACATGAACTTGTTTGTTTGTTGTTTACATGAACTTGTTTGTTTGTTGTTTACATGAACTTGTTTGTTTGATGTAGCTGATCTAAAGTTGAGTATTTGAACAATCAAAGCCCATGGCTACGTATTACTTGAACTTGAACAATCAAAGCCCATGGCTACATATTACTTGAACAATCAAAGCCCATGGCTACATATTACTTTAACAATCAAAGCCCATGGCTACGTATTACTTTAACAATCAAAGCCCATGGCTATGTATTACTTTATCAATCAAAGCCCATGGCTACGTATTTCTTTAAACTTTACCATCTGCCTGTGTATTTTATGATTGTAAGTTTCACTTTCAAATTTTGTACTTTTGATCTTATTCCAACTTGTAACAGGAAAGCTGTGCATGCCTATAGTTTGATGAAATGTTGGCAAAGCTTGTAGCAGGAAAGCTGTGCATGCCTATAGTTTGATGAAATGTTGGCAAAGCTTGTAGCAGGAAAGCTGTGCATGCCTATAGTTTGATGAAATGTTGGCAAAGCTTGTAGCAGGAAAGATGTGCATGCCTATAGTTTGATGAAATGTTGGCAAAGCTTGTAGCAGGAAAGCTGTGCATGTCTATAGTTTGATGAAATGTTGGCAAAGCTTGTAGCAGGAAAGCTGTGCATGCCTATAGTTTGATGAAATGTTGGCAAAGCTTGTAGCAGGAAAGCTGTGCATGCCTATAGTTTGATGAAATGTTGGCAAAGCTTGTAGCAGGAAAGCTGTGCATGCCTATAGTTTGATGAAATGTTGGCAAAGCTTGTAGCAGGAAAGCTGTGCATGCCTATAGTTTGATGAAATGTTGGCAAAGCTTGTAGCAGGAAAGCTGTGCATGCCTATAGTTTGATGAAATGTTGGCAAAGCTTGTAGCAGGAAAGCTGTGCATGCCTATAGTTTGATGAAATGTGTGCAAAGCTTGTAGCAGGAAAGCTGTGCATGCCTATAGTTTGATGAAATGTTGGCAAAGCTTGTAGCAGGAAAGCTGTGCATGCCTATAGTTTGATGAAATGTTGGCAAAGCTTGTAGCAGGAAAGCTGTGCATGCCTATAGTTTGATGAAATGTTGGCAAAGCTTGTAGCAGGAAAGCTGTGCATGTCTATAGTTTGATGAAATGTTGGCAAAGCTTGTAGCAGGAAAGCTGTGCATGCCTATAGTTTGATGAAATGTTGGCAAAGCTTGTAGCAGGAAAGCTGTGCATGCCTATAGTTTGATGAAATGTGTGCAAAGCTTGTAGCAGGAAAGCTGTGCATGCCTATAGTTTGATGAAATGTTGGCAAAGCTTGTAGCAGGAAAGCTGTGCATGCCTATAGTTTGATGAAATGTTGGCAAAGCTTGTAGCAGGAAAGCTGTGCATGCCTATAGTTTGATGAAATGTTGGCAAAGCTTGTAGCAGGAAAGCTGTGCATGCCTATAGTTTGATGAAATGTGTGCAAAGCTTGTAGCAGGAAAGCTGTGCATGCCTATAGTTTGATGAAATGTTGGCAAAGCTTGTAGCAGGAAAGCTGTGCATGCCTATAGTTTGATGAAATGTTGGCAAAGCTTGTAGCAGGAAAGCTGTGCATGCCTATAGTTTGATGAAATGTTGGCAAAGCTTGTAGCAGGAAAGCTGTGCATGCCTATAGTTTGATGAAATGTTGGCAAAGCTTGTAGCAGGAAAGCTGTGCATGCCTATAGTTTGATGAAATGTTGGCAAAGCTTGTAGCAGGAAAGCTGTGCATGCCTATAGTTTGATGAAATGTTGGCAAAGCTTGTAGCAGGAAAGCTGTGCATGCCTATAGTTTGATGAAATGTTGGCAAAGCTTGTAGCAGGAAAGCTGTGCATGCCTATAGTTTGATGAAATGTTGGCAAAGCTTGTAGCAGGAAAGCTGTGCATGCCTATAGTTTGATGAAATGTTGGCAAAGCTTGTAGCAGGAAAGCTGTGCATGCCTATAGTTTGATGAAATGTTGGCAAAGCTTGTAGCAGGAAAGCTGTGCATGCCTATAGTTTGATGAAATGTTGGCAAAGCTTGTAGCAGGAAAGCTGTGCATGCCTATAGTTTGATGAAATGTGTGCAAAGCTTGTAGCAGGAAAGCTGTGCATGCCTATAGTTTGATGAAATGTTGGCAAAGCTTGTAGCAGGAAAGCTGTGCATGCCTATAGTTTGATGAAATGTTGGCAAAGCTTGTAGCAGGAAAGCTGTGCATGCCTATAGTTTGATGAAATGTTGGCAAAGCTTGTAGCAGGAAAGCTGTGCATGCCTATAGTTTGATGAAATGTTGGCAAAGCTTGTAGCAGGAAAGCTGTGCATGCCTATAGTTTGATGAAATGTTGGCAAAGCTTGTAGCAGGAAAGCTGTGCATGCCTATAGTTTGATGAAATGTTGGCAAAGCTTGTAGCAGGAAAGCTGTGCATGCCTATAGTTTGATGAAATGTTGGCAAAGCTTGTAGCAGGAAAGCTGTGCATGCCTATAGTTTGATGAAATGTTGGCAAAGCTTGTAGCAGGAAAGCTGTGCATGCCTATAGTTTGATGAAATGTTGGCAAAGCTTGTAGCAGGAAAGCTGTGCATGCCTATAGTTTGATGAAATGTTGGCAAAGCTTGTAGCAGGAAAGCTGTGCATGCCTATAGTTTGATGAAATGTGTGCAAAGCTTGTAGCAGGAAAGCTGTGCATGCCTATAGTTTGATGAAATGTTGGCAAAGCTTGTAGCAGGAAAGCTGTGCATGCCTATAGTTTGATGAAATGTTGGCAAAGCTTGTAGCAGGAAAGCTGTGCATGCCTATAGTTTGATGAAATGTTGGCAAAGCTTGTAGCAGGAAAGCTGTGCATGCCTATAGTTTGATGAAATGTTGGCAAAGCTTGTAGCAGGAAAGCTGTGCATGCCTATAGTTTGATGAAATGTTGGCAAAGCTTGTAGCAGGAAAGCTGTGCATGCCTATAGTTTGATGAAATGTTGGCAAAGCTTGTAGCAGGAAAGCTGTGCATGCCTATAGTTTGATGAAATGTTGGCAAAGCTTGTAGCAGGAAAGCTGTGCATGCCTATAGTTTGATGAAATGTTGGCAAAGCTTGTAGCAGGAAAGCTGTGCATGCCTATAGTTTGATGAAATGTTGGCAAAGCTTGTAGCAGGAAAGCTGTGCATGCCTATAGTTTGATGAAATGTTGGCAAAGCTTGTAGCAGGAAAGCTGTGCATGCCTATAGTTTGATGAAATGTTGGCAAAGCTTGTAGCAGGAAAGCTGTGCATGCCTATAGTTTTATGAAATGTTGGCAAAGCTTCAAGTACAATTTCTTTTATGAACACAATAACCATTTCATTGCTTGAACATTGTTGATCCTTGTTATTGCTTACCCTCGTTTTTGATTCTCCATCTATTGATTTATTTGATCCATTCCATCTTGAATAGAATGGACATTGATGAGAGGCCTCATATGATCTTCACATTTTCTGTTTGATTCATGTCAACAATTCAATTAGTCATAAACTCAGTCACATGTTCTTTGAGATTGTTTGGACCATCATGCAGACATTGAAAATATCTTTCCACATCTTCTAATAATTGTTGACATGTTTGCCCTTGCCTAGAAATGACATCACCTGTTAACATTATTTCAATGAATAGTAACATCACCAGCAGTAAAGTTACAATTGTTCACTGCTACCAAAGAGTTGTGGCATTTAGCAACTTACATACACCAAACAATAACATGACATTGTTTAACCCATACACCAAACAATAACATGACATTGTTTAACCCATACACCAAACAATAACATGACATTGTTTAACCCATACACCAAACAATAACATGACATTGTTTAACCCATACACCAAACAATATCATGACATTGTTTAACCCATACACCAAACAATAACATGACATTGTTTAACCCATACACCAAACAATAACATGACATTGTTTAACCCATACACCAAACAATAACATGACATTGTTTAACCCATACACCAAACAATAACATGACATTGTTTAACCCATACACCAAACAATAACATGACATTGTTTAACCCATACACCAAACAATATCATGACATTGTTTAACCCATACACCAACAATAACATAACATTGTTTAACCCATACACCAAACAATAACATGACATTAGTTAACCCATACACCAAACAATATCATGACATTGTTTAACCCATACACCAAACAATAACATGACATTATTTAACCCATACACCAAACAATAACATGACATTGTTTAACCCATACACCAAACAATAACATGACATTAGTTAACCCATACACCAAACAATAACATGACATTGTTTAACCCATACACCAAACAATATCATGACATTGTTTAACCCATACACCAAACAATAACATGACATTGTTTAACCCATACACCAAACAATATCATGACATTGTTTAACCCATACACCAAACAATAACATGACATTGTTTAACCCATACACCAAACAATAACATGACATTGTTTAACCCATACACCAAACAATAACATGACATTGTTTAACCCATACACCAAACAATATCATGACATTGTTTAACCCATACACCAACAATAACATGACATTGTTTAACCCATACACCAAACAATAACATGACATTAGTTAACCCATACACCAAACAATATCATGACATTGTTTAACCCATACACCAAACAATAACATGGCATTATTTTACCCATACACCAAACAATAACATGACATTGTTTAACCCATACACCAAACAATAACATGACATTAGTTAACCCATACACCAAACAATAACATGACATTGTTTAACCCATACACCAAACAATATCATGACATTATTTAACCCATACAGCAAACAATAACATGACATTGTTTAACCCATACACCAAACAATAACATGACATTATTTAACCCATACACCAAACAATAACATGACATTGTTTAACCCATACACCAAACAATATCATGACATTATTTAACCCATACACCAAACAATAACATGACATTGTTAAACTCACTCTCCAAATAGAGATGATTACCTCTCTTTACAGATGACACTCCAGTCAAAACTCCCCAGCGCCCCGGCCTTGAACCTGCCATAACACAGGAAGGTGTCAGCACAGATGTCAGTCAAGGTCAAGGTCGGTGGAAGAGAGTGTCTGTGTCTGGAACAGACTTTGATATTGATCTACAAGCTGTGGAACCTTTTAGGAATGTCTTATCACATGGAGGTCAGTAGGTCAGGAACCTTTCAGGAATGTCTTATCACATGGAGGTCAGTAGGTCAGGAACCTTTCAGGAATGTCTTATCACATTGTCTGTAGGTCATTTGTTGCATTTTGTGGATTACTGTCAGGATGGATTGTTGTGGCTGGATGACCAAGACCTATTTTATTATTCATGTAACCATGGACATTCATATTTTGAATTGTAGAGTAACAAATATGAGTAAAGAAGATGTTCATTCATATCATATTAATTATTCTATTATATTTTCTCTTCAATACACCAATAGAAGGAAATTATTCAAAATGTCCTTCTCACCTTAACACTAACTCTAAACCAATTCTTTCAAAAAGTTTGTCTTTCTTATTTCAACTCTAACCCAGACCTTAACTCTATGTGATTTCTTTATTGTTTATACTTAACTATGTGTGGTTTTTATATTGTTTACTAGCAACAAAGCCTGTCCAAGGACGGGATAAGTGTAGGGTGACCTGTGAAGTTCATGGTATGACATCACAACATTACCCACCCCCGTCTGTCCAGAGACCCTACCCCCCACACACCATTGTCTGTCCAGAGACCCTACCCCCCCACACCGTGGTCTCTTTAGAGACCCTACCTCCCCCCCACCCCCACGCGGTCTGTCCAGAGACCTACCCCCCCACACCGTGGTCTCTTTAGAGACCCTACCTCCCCCCCAACACCACTGTCTGTCGCGAGACCCTACATCCCCTCCACTGCAGTTTGTAGAGAGACCCGCCGTCTCGACCGGTCATAAATGTGTAACACGTCAAAAATACTATACATTATAGTTATAACATTATTCCCCCCCCCCTGTCTATCCAGAGACCCTACCTCCCCCCCCCCAGCACCCTATCTCCCCCCAACACCGCGGCCTATCGAGAGACCCTACCTCCCCTCCACCGCGGTTTGTTGAGAGACCCGCCGTCTCGACCGGCCATACATGTATCATGAAAAAAATACTATACATTATAGTTATAATAAATAACCCTTAAAAACAAAGTTTTTTGCTACAAATCCCAGCGCGCATCGCTCAAAATAAACTCTAGGAAAAAAACTGCACCAAAAATAACTTGTTTTGAACGTCGTTCAATATGTAAATGAGATTTAATTTTTCTCCGCCAGTGATTGGCTGTAGGAGTCTGCAGGAGTTTGAGGGACCAAACGCTCTCAATGACGGACAGATCATTGCCTTTTATTATATAGGATGCTTAACTCTGTGTGGTTTTTATATTGTTTGCCCTTCTGTTCCAGGCTACTATGCTGAAGGTCTCAATGCCATAATTGTATTTTATGGATGTCATCTACCAAGTAGAAGAAGGGAAGATTACTCATACGTCATGAACCACTTATTTCAGTAAGCATTTGTCTCTACGGTTAATCAATAGTTTAAGTCATGCACTTTGGATTTTTACAAGTTTTTGTTTCTTGATATATTTACTAATTGCTCTGCAGGTTACCTGACAGCTATGTCATCTATAGGTGTTATGTTTTCTGCCTGACAGCTATGTCATCTATGCATTCTGTTTTCTGACTGACAGCTATGTCATCTATATGTATTCTGTTTTCTGCCTGACAGCTATGTCATCTATGTGTATTCTGTTTTCTGCCTGACAGCTATGTCATCTATATGTGTTAGGTTTTTCTGCCTGACAGCTATGTCATCTATATGTATTCTGTTTTCTGCCTGACAGCTATGTCATCTATATGTATTCTGTTTTCTGCCTGACAGCTATGTCATCTATATGTATTATGTTTTCTGCCTGACAGCTATGTGATCTATATGTGTTATGTTTTTCTGCCTGACAGCTATGTGATCTATATGTATTCTGTTTTCTGCCTGTCAGCTATGTCATCTATATGTATTATGTTTTCTGCCTGTCAGCTATGTGATCTATATGTATTATGTTTTCTGCCTGTCAGCTATGTGATTTATATGTATTATGTTTTCTGCCTGTCAGCTATGTGATTTATATGTATTATGTTTTCTGCCTGTCAGCTATGTGATTTATATGTATTATGTTTTCTGTCTGTCAGCTATGTGATTTATATGTATTATGTTTTCTGCCTGTCAGTATGTGATCTATATGTATTATGTTTTCTGCCTGTCAGCTATGTGATCTATATGTATTATGTTTTCTGTCTGTCAGCTATGTGATTTATATGTATTATGTTTTCCGCCTGTCAGCTATGTGATTTATATGTATTATGTTTCTACCTTACAGCTATGTGATCTATACGTTAGAAGAACTTGTAGCTGATGACTATGTTATTATCTACTTCCATGGGTCAACACCTCGTAGACAGATGCCTGGTCTGTCGTGGCTGAAACGATGTTACCAGTCCATTGACCGAAGGTGGGTCATTAGTTAGGGTCATGGACAAGTCATGTCACTGGTCAGTTTGGACATGTCATTGGTAAGGGTTAGGGTCAAGTCATATCACTGGTCAGTTTGGACATGTTATTGGTTAGGGTTAGGGTCAAGTCATATCACATATCACTGGTCAGTTTGGACACGTTATTGGTTAGGGTAAAGTCATATCACATATCACTGGTCAGTTTGGACATGTTATTGGTTACCTCTTTAAAATATAAATTTTCGTATGCAGTTATAAATCTCTAAATACTGTAAAAATTTATTATTTAATGCTATAACTCACTAGATGAATTTTTGATGTACAGTCAAAACTGGTTAAGTCGACGGCGTTGGGGTATGAAAAATGGCATCGAGATAACCGATGATCGAGTTAAAACGAAAACCAATATGGCGGCAAAATATTAACATGCGCTTGAAATTTCTTTATATACGTGTTGTGCGTTAATTAGTGATGGGACGATTAATCAGAATCATATCGGAAAATACGAAATATCAATATAATGTTAAATTATGTGATATATTATATTATGCGAAATGGAACGTCCTTGCGAGTATGATTTATGTAAATGAATTAGTGACTCGGCTCTGACTGAGGCTCTAGTTCTAGTTCATTTGCTCGTTCGTCCTTGAACTTTATTATTTCATGCTATTTACTACTAATACTAATGATGTAATTATAATTAAAGTCATAATCTTAGTGTAAGTTTATTACTAATTAATACCAAGGCATTTATTTGTATAAGGACCTAGGAAAACAATCAATATTAAAATAAATATATTTGTTAATAATTGGCTACTATTACGCTAGGACTAGTGTTTACCGTAGTTACGACTATCGAACGACCGCTTACACTCATCTTTAAAATATTTAAGCTTATTTATTTAAGTTTTAAGTCTTCGGAATTTAAATAATTTATTCATCTGCAAAACTAAGTGTAAAGAAATATTTTCTTGCAAAACAATTGCATCAGAATATCGTTTTTAGTGAGATCAATCAGAGTATCAAAATACGCTCTTGTAATGGATCTTTCAGAAATGTTTGACCTGAATCTAAAAATGACCGAATGAGTTATGACGTTTTCCGGTCTTAGAAATGACAAAGACTATATGACTCATGACAAAGCGAACTCTTCTCTATAAAAACGTACACAAATAAATTAGGAACTCCTTTTGAACTTTTGAACGTTCAACTTTGACACATTTTAATTAATTCTAACCAATAGTTAAATGGCTTTTGCACACGACCACTTCTTATGAATGAAACAATGAGAACAAAGCAGTAGTAATTGAGTCAAAATGAGGTTGAAGGATGAATGGTTGCCAATGACAACAAGTCTGCACACGGTACATTTTGTTATTCCATACGATCCCCTCAGCTTACAATGGACTTAGAGTGGGGGTGGGTAAACTGTCTGTTTTTTTGCCATTATTTGTTTGATGAAGCTATCGGCACGGTATAAAAATGTACATACATGTTTGCTAACAACAAAAGGTATATGTGCACCAACTAACAGCAGAAATTTACAAATTTAAAATAAAAACCAACGTCGATTATCGATACAAACGTTTATTATATTCTCCAACATTGCAAACACAAAATTCGCGAGTCATTTCACTCTGACACAGCTCTGAAAAGTATCTGAACGAAAGCGGGCTGTGACGTCACTAGCACACCTCGCAAGGCTGAAACTTTTTGCTTGGCCTTGTTGGTTATAAAATAACTAAGAAGAACAAAAGCTGGTGATTGGCATAGCACCAGAAGCAACACAGGCCTGAACGCAAGCGGGCTGTGACGTCACCAGCACACCATGCAAGGCTGAAATTTGACGCGTGGCCTTGTTGGTTATAAAATAACTAAGAATTTCAAAAGTTGGTGATTGCCATAGTACCAGAAGCAACACAGCGCTGAGAGCTAAATGCAAGCGGGCTGTGACGTCACCAGCAGACCCTGGTGAGGCAGAAAATTGGTCCCTTCCCTTAGTTATAAAAAAATCATAGCTAACATTTTCAAAAGCTGGCGATTGGTCATGAGGATCGAGATAACCAACGTTAAGTGGCAAATTTGACCCTATTTTGTGCTCGTGTTATTATGTTTCGGCGACTTAAAAAAATCGAATTAAACGACGAGAAAATGCTAAGATTAAAAGAGAGAATTTGGCAGTTCCAATAAAAAACGTCGACTTAATAGGGTATGCGAGTTAACCGAGCTGGAGTTAAGTGGGTTCGACTGTAATATTTGTTTATATAACTAATTTTTTTTTGTTATATGTCATGTATGTTTATACAACTCACTAGTTATTTTTTTATCCAATACACTAGTTATTGTTTATACAACTCACTAATTATTTGTTTATACAACTCACTAGTTATTTTTTATCCAATACACTAGTTATTTGTTTATACAACTCACTAATTATTTGTTTATACAACTCACTAATTATTTGTTTATACAACTCACTAGTTATTTGTTTATACAACTCACTAATTATTTGTTTATACAACTCACTAATTATTTGTTTATACAACTCACTAATTATTTGTTTATACAACTCACTAGTTATTTGTTTATACAACTCACTAATTATTTGTTTATACAACTCACTAGTTATTTGTTTATACAACTCACTAGTTATTTGTTTATACAACTCACTAATTATTTGTTTATACAACTTACTAATTATTTGTTTATACAACTCACTAATTATTTGTTTATACAACTCACTAATTATTTGTTTATACAACTCACTAGTTATTTGTTTATACAACTCACTAGTTATTTGTTTATACAACTCACTAATTATTTGTTTATACAACTCACTAATTATTTGTTTATACAACTCACTAGTTATTTGTTTATACAACTCACTAATTATTTGTTTATACAACTCACTAATTATTTGTTTATACAACTCACTAATTATTTGTTTATACAACTCACTAATTATTTGTTTATACAACTCACTAATTATTTGTTTATACAACTCACTAGTTATTTGTTTATACAACTCACTAATTATTTGTTTATACAACTCACTAATTATTTGTTTATACAACTCACTAATTATTTGTTTATACAACTCACTAATTATTTGTTTATACAACTCACTAATTATTTGTTTATACAACTCACTAATTATTTGTTTATACAACTCACTAGATTTTCATTTCAGACTCAAAAAGAATCTAAAAGGTCTTTTCCTGGTGCACCCAACTCTGTGGCTGAAAACTATCGTCACTATGATTAGACCATTCATCAGGTGAGCACCCCAGGGCGGGGGAGGGGGGGGCGGACACTGGCTTAGGGGGTGCAAAATGTTGGGTTTTTTATGGTATGTTGATTATAACAAAGTGGGTTTTTGATGGTATGTTGATTATAACAAAGTGGGTTTTTGATGGTATGTTGATTTGATCAAAGTGGGTTTTTGATGGTATGTTGATTTGATCAAAGTGGGTTTTTGATGGTATGTTAAAAGTTAGGTTAAGATAAAAGATGTGGTAAGTGTTTGGTAAGGGATGCAATAAAAGTTTGGGTTAGAGTTAGGGTTAGGGTTAAGCTGCACCCCTAAGTGCAAGTGTGATGTTAAGTTTAGATTAACTAAACTCCATTTCAGTTACCAGCAACATGTAGAGTCAGCTCATTTGTTGGTGAGATAGTGTGTCCGCACATCACACTGGAACTTAATAGTCTATCTATGATTGCTCTTGTTAACAACATATTACATAAAAGTACATTAGATGATCTATTACATAACCTGACTATGTATGAGATTTACTAGACTTGATTGTTCCATTACAAAAACCTGACCATGTTTGTGACCTGTACTTGCTCCATGCACAGCTCAAAGTTCTCCTCCAAGCTGAGGTTTGTCAGAAGCCTTGAAGAGCTCAACTCTCTTGTCCCCATGGCTAACGTCACTATCCCAGAGCCCATCACACAGTAAGTCATTCTGGGTGACTTGTCTTGGTCTTCATCATTTTTTTATTTCTATACCTCCCGCTTTTTTTTATGAGTGAAACATTTTACCTCCTGTAATAAAAATTCGTAATATCCTGTTTCCTTGATATGAAACATACAAAAGCCAAGCTTTAAAAAAATATTATACTAAGATTGAAACTTAAAATTTATTAAAATGTTCTTAAATATTAGACAAATGTTTTCTTAGCTTTAAGTGGGAAAATGATAAAATATGGTCGGAATAAATTGACGCAATTGAGCTAAGTGAGTTTAGGATAATATTCTCTGATAGCCCACCTAATGTCTATTGTACACACTGGGATCATGGTAGCACACTGAGCTTCTTTTACACATCAACACACATCTGACCTAATTATAGAATTCATTGTTGTAGTTTAATGTCTACACTGAGATATGTCAGTGTTGTCACATGACAGTAGCCAGCTAGTTTATTTTTGGTTATAATATTCCATGTAGGAGCTTGCCAGTGAGTTGATGATCAAATCAAATTCTTTATAAAATTAAACCCAAAAAAAATATTAATTCAAAAGGATGTTAAATGTTATTTTATTCTCAATTGTGAAAAATAATATTTATCCAATTATTGTTCAACTAACATTTTGAATAAATCAAATTTATGAATAGGAACCTAATTTTCTGATCATTTTCAATTTTCTTTATAAATTCAAATACAAAGCTGAGGAGATCAAGTCTTTAATTTATGTTCAGTTATTGCAAAAAAAAATTTTGTTGGTGTTTTTTGTCCAAAGATTGACAGCTATTTAACTATAACAATAACTAACTCTAGAATTGAATCATTCAGATTGATTTATTTGATATTTCTGCTAGAATTACATTTAGAGTTATTCCCCATCATGCTTTTTGAAAAAAAAATTGTCTCCTCTTGATTTTTCAGAACTCTTCTCTGTCTCTTAATTATTTCATTATATATCAAGAGATGATTATAGTCATCTTTAAGTTCTCATGTTATTCAGATATAAAGTAATCCTTACAGACGTGGACAAAGATATTTTAGTAATAGCATGAAATTGTTCGATTATTAATAATAGTGTGGAGGTTGTTTAATGTTAATCTGGAAACCAAAATGATTATGATTTTTAAGTCTATATATTCAACAAAAAAAGCCAAGTGATGTCCCTTAGCGTTAGGCATCAGCCAAAATTGAGGGTAAATATATATATGATGACTATCTTCATGCTGAAAGATTATATATAAATATATTAGTTGTTATCATTAAATAAGGCTTTTAATGCTTTTGGTTCATTGTATTTCTTAAATCAGTTTCATTTTTTTGGGTCCCCCCTTCCCCATTGTTTGGGTCCCCCCTTCCCCATTGTTTGGGTCCCCCCTTCCCCATTGTTTGGGTCCCCCTTCCCCATTGTTTGGGTCCCCCCTTCCCCATTGTTTGGGTCCCTACCACGCTGTTACCTATAGGGGCTGTGTGTCAATAATATACTGTTCTTGATTCATGTGTATGATATGCCAGGGGCCAAGTTAAGGAAAAGTGGATCAAATATTAAAATATGTATGTTATTTTTACATCATTCTTAACTCACACAATCTCAATGTAGACCATATCATTTCTAAAAATATCAATAAATACAATTGTAATTGTCTGAATCTCAAAGCACTATTACAGTCAGCATTATATCAATACACACAAAGTACTATTACAGTCAGCATTATATCAATACACACAAAGTACTATTACAGTCACCATTATATCAATACACACAAAGTACTATTACAGTCAGCATTATATCAATACACACAAAGTACTATTACAGTCAGCATTATATCAATACACACAAAGTACTATTACAGTCACCATTATATCAATACACACAAAGTACTATTACAGTCAGCATTATATCAATACACACAAAGTACTATTACAGTCACCATTATATCAATACACACAAAGCACTATTACAGTCACCATTATATCAATACACACAAAGTACTATTACAGTCACCATTATATCAATACACACAAAGTACTATTACAGTCACCATTATATCAATACACACAAAGTACTATTACAGTCAGCATTATATCAATACACACAAAGTACTATTACAGTCACCATTATATCAATACACACAAAGTACTATTACAGTCAGCATTAATTCAATACACACAAAGCACTATTACAGTCACCATTATATCAATACACACAAAGTACTATTACAGTCAGCATTATATCAATACACACAAAGAACTATAACAGTCACCATTATATCAATACACACAAAGTACTATTACAGTCAGCATTATATCAATACACACAAAGTACTATTACAGTCACCATTATATCAATACACACAAAATCCACATACAATCCATATTTACAAACTAACTACCTATAATATATTTGACACCCTTTTATGAATATGAAAAATAGGTAACCCAATAGTAAAAATTATTTGTTAAAATAGAGCCTAGTACACACAATGCCAGTACACACAATGCCAGTACACAATGCCAGTACACACAATGCCAGTACACTGCTGACATACAAACCTTGAGCTTATATTGTGTATGTTGTCTAACTGACACACGTCATGTTGTTATTTTACCCGTTCTCTCCCACCCTCCGACACTTCCTGCCACAGCTACGACATCCACCGTGAGCATATCCCCTCCCCACCAGCCAGTTCCCACACCTCCCCCCTGCGACGCTAGCACACGGCCCCCCCCAAGGTGACACCACAGTCCGGTGGTCAGACCTGGGATGACCAGGTAAGTCAGCTACATGTACCCTCTTGTTAGCTGCAGGTGTGAGAACCTTTGTGACAGTCACATGTGAAGTTGGGGACATTTGGGTAGGGTTGGGCTAGGAGTGGACTCTATGAAAGTCATGAGAGGGTTAGAGTTAAGCTTAGATTTGAGTCTATATGAATGTCATTTTTAAGAATTGAAATTACTATATTCATATTGCAATTGTTTACTCAAAAAGTCTGTTACATTTATTTTAAAAAAACTCTATATACATATTAAAACACACGTATACTTAGAATGTTGTGTTAATAAAATAATGAATAAATTTTGGTATCAAACTTTCCTGGATAAAAACAGTAAACATTAGGATAAAGAAATTTTATGTGTAATTAATTTGTTGTATTTCCAATAGTTCACCATTTATGTTATGTTTTTGTTGGTTAAATTATAATTTTGAATTTTCTTAAAATTTCTTTCCCCTCCTTGAGAAACTAGGTGGTTGGTCAGCACTGGTCATTGGTCAGCACTGGTCATTGGTCAGCTCTGGTCATTGGTGCTTTTTAAAAATATTTTCTTAAACCATCCAATGTATTTCCTACAACCAACAACTTGTAATGTCTCCAATTGTTGATATTTTCAAATGTCTCCAATTGTTGATATTTTCAAATGTCTCCAATTGTTGATATTTTCAAATGTCTCCAATTGTTGATATTTTCAAATGTCTCCAATTGTTGATATTTTCAAATGTCTCCAATTGTTGATATTTTCAAATGTCTCCAATTGTTGATATTTTCAAATGTCTCCAATTGTTGATATTTTCAAATGTCTCCAATTGTTGATATTTTCAAATGTCTCCAATTGTTGTATGATAGAAATGAAAGCTCAATGTAATAAGTGAATTATTTTAAAAGTATTTTAATAGCTCTATCATTATTTATTTTTAGTATCATTATTTACTTGGCCTGTCGTAGCCGAGTCACATTTGTTGATTTAGGTCATTCTTAAATTTGTGTGTATCCTTCTACAACCTCACCAACAACTCCAGTGCTTCAATAATCAAACCATTATTTGTAGTCAGCTAGAATAATCCTATGTTATAAGTTTCTCCTATTAGTAGAATAATCATAGCATTTAGTATCCTAGTAAACCTTGATTTTTGTAAATGATTAATTCTCAAGTTTATTTTTTAACAAACAACTTGATCTTGTTTTGATATTCTCACCCATGAGCCTGACTATGTAACAAATTCAACAGTTATTTGAATGATTTAAAGTTTTGGACTTTTTCTTTACATTTTGTGCTGGTTTCAAATAGTAGCAGCACTTCTTCTGACTAGCTTCCCCTTGATTTAATGATCTTTGATTGGTAGGATGTAGACTAGCTTCCCCTTGATTTAATGATCTTTGATTGGTAGGATGTAGGCTAGCTTCCCCTTGATTTAATGATCTTTGATTGGTAGGATGTAGGCTAGCTTCCCCTTGATTTAATGATCTTTGATTGGTAGGATGTAGGCTAGCTTCCCCTTGATTTAATGATCTTTGATTGGTAGGATGTAGGCTAGCTTCCCCTTGATTTAATGATCTTTGATTGGTAGGATGTAGGCTAGCTTCCCCTTGATTTAATGATCTTTGATTGGTAGGATGTAGGCTAGCTTCCCCTTGATTTAATGATCTTTGATTGGTAGGATGTAGGTTGTGTGTTAGAGTCTATATTGTGTGGAAGTCTTTTAACAAACATCTTTATCTATTTTCCCCCTACTGAATATTGATATCTTAAATTGGCATGTGTACATTGAAGTTTTGTGTATGTTGAAGTTTTGTGTACATTGAAGTTTTGTGTACATTAATGTGCTATGTATGTTAAAGTTTTGTGTACATTTAAGTGTTTGTACATTTAAGTTTTGTGTACATTGAAGTTTTCTGTATGTTGAAGTTTTGTGTATGTTGAAATTTTGTGTACATTGAAGTTTTGTGTACATTGAAGTTTTGCTGTTATAGTTTAATCTATTTTGTTTTCTTAGACTTGAAGAGATCTTGAAACATAATCCACATTACTTGGAGGAACAGGAGGAAGAAGAGAAAAGGATGCTGAAAGAGGAGGAACGTGAGGGGAAAAGGAAGGAGAAGGAGAGAAGAAAACAGGAGAAAGACAGAAAGAAGCAAGCAGATGAAAGAAAGAAACAAGAGGCCAAGGAGGAAAAAGAGAAGAAGAAAAAAGAAAAGGAAAAAGAAAAAGAGACGAAAAAAGAAAGGGAGAAAGAGAAGAAGAAAGCAGAGCAGAAGAAGAAGTTTCAAAAGTGATCTACTGTGTGGGGGTGGGGGGTTGCTATATTGCTGGGTTGTTGTTGTTGCTGGGGCGGGGAGGGGGGTTGAGTGTGGTTGACAGTTTGTTGTGTTGACAGTTTGTTGTGTTGACAGTTTGTTGTGTTGAAAGTTTGTTGTGTTGACAGTTTGTTGTGTTGACAGTTTGTTGTGTTGACAGTTTGTTGTGTTGAAAGTTTGTTGTGTTGACAGTTTGTTGTGTTGACAGTTTGTTGTGTTGACAGTAGCTGTGAACTGAAGGGGACAAATGGAAAGAAAGAATATGTAAAGATTCAATGAACATTCATTGACTGAAGATTTTGTCTGTTGATGTTTTGTATCATTGAGTTTCGGGTGAATGTGAATACAGGACACAGTCAGCCTCCAGTGGAAGAATGTTTGATTTAAATAGTGATGAGAATTGATGCAGATAATCAGAGAAATGATCAGATGGCATTTGTGAGTGTAAACCACGTTGACAGAAGACATGAGTTTGTACTCAGCTGTCAATATTTGTGAGTGTAAACCACGTTGACAGAAGACATGAGTTTGTACTCAGCTGTCAATATTTGTGAGTGTAAACCACGTTGACAGAAGACATGAGTTTGTACTCAGCTGTCAATATTTGTGAGTGTAAACCACGTTGACAGAAGACATGAGTTTGTACTCAGCTGTCAAAATTTGTTGTTGTTGTTTTCATTTGTTTAATATGTGCACTTAGAGGTTAAAAATGTTTGTTTTAAGATCTTAGAAAGAGTACTGATTGATTGATTGTTGTACTGATTGGATGTTTGATTGATTGTTGGACTGATTGGATGATTGATTGATTGTTGGACTGATTGGATGTTTGATTGATTGTTGGACTGATTGGATGTTTGATTGATTGTTGGACTGATTGGATGTTTGATTGATTGTTGGACTGATTGGATGTTTGATTGATTGTTGGACTGATTGGATGTTTGATTGATTGGTATATTGATTTAGATATGACTAGAGGTGGGTCTTGCTTTAAAGTAATTTATCCCTTGAGTCATGTTATAGATTGCAATAATCTTGTGTAGAGGAGTGTCTGTTACAGATATGATTGTGTCTTGATTACAATGATTTTGTTTATTTAAAAATTTGTTTATATGAGTGTGTGTTTATTTGTTCTAAGCTCATCATTATTTTTTTTGTGGTTATTTGATATCATCAGTTGTTAGTTGAGGCTATCATAGACTGACTGGCCACAGCCTGATGGATAGATCATGTGGACATTAACTGTTCTAACAGTCTGATAGATAGATCATGTGGCCATTAACTGTTCTAACAGTCTGATAGATAGATCATGTGGCCATTAACTGTTCTAACAGTCTGATAGATAGATCATGTGGCCATTAACTGTTCTAACAGTCTGATAGATAGATCATGTGGCCATTAACTGTTCTAACAGTCTGATAGATAGATCATGTGGCCATTAACTGTTCTAACAGTCTGATAGATAGATGATGATTGAATGAACAAGTCAACCACTGAGTTAGACAATAACTATATCAAGTATTAATAAGTTTTGGGATATATATCTTATACTCAGAATATTTATCAGCAACATATAATTATCTATGTCAGTCTGTGTTGTACAGAATGTTGTAAGAACACATGTGTGTACATAAACAGACTGAATGTGTATTATCACAATTCAGAGTTACATATTATTAGTAGTATTTTATGTTTGTATTGTGTTTATAATGAATTATTCCCAGGCCAGGCAGGCTCTGTCATTATACTACATCAGTTTATCAACTTGCTGTGTGTTTCTGGTCATTTTTATTAGTGATTTCAATTCTGAAAGATTTTAAAGTCATCAAAAACTTTTGTTTCATTTCTTGTTGTGGGTAGCTGAATTTTTGTTGTGGGGTATATGATTTATAGTTGTGGGGGATCTGATTTATAGTTGTGGAGTATCTGATTTATAGTTGTGGGGTATCTGATTTATTGTTGCGGGGGATCTGATTTATAGTTGTGGGGTATCTGATATATAGTTGTGGAGTATCTGATTTATTGTTGCGGGGGATCTGATTTATAGTTGTGGGGTATCTGATATATAGTTGTGGGGTATCTGATTTATTGTTGTGGGGTATCTGATTTATAGTTGTGGGGTATCTGATTTATAGTTGTGGGGGATCTGACCTTGATGATGGTAATTTTTCTTAAAGCTACGAACTTGTAACATCAGATCAACATATGAGCCCTGTATGTGGCTGTTGATGGCAAAGCAGCAAGAAGTAAAGAAGGGCCCATAGTGCACAGAGTGAGAAGCCTGAATTTAAGCCAAATGGAAAATGTTGAATTGTTTATTCTAGTTGTAGAGTTTAGCATTTGATTTATTCAAAATTACACGTGATTTTAAGCTTTTTTTACCTTACTATTTTTAAAAATTGTTTTACAAAGGATCAAAGACAATGCATCTTTTTTTAAATTTGTATTTTTAAAATATTCTGAATATAATTTAATGTTTAAACAATACAGTCTTGTTTTATTTAGGAGGCATTATATTAAATAAATGATATATCCGACATTTTCACTTGACTTAATTGAATGTTTATGTTTACCATAACAACAATTGCCAGTTTGATAAAAGCCATTCTCCTTAATTCTATTCAGACTTTGCATTGAGTTTAATATTCAGACTTGCACACAATATGAAAATTTTTAATTACTTTGTTTAGTTTTCTTATGTGTTTCTGACATGTTGGTTAGCAGTTAGCAATTTATTTAAAAATTCTTTAAGCTTGTTGTTACTTTCTTCTCATTTTTTTGTTGGATTGAAAATAGTGGGCTTGAAAGTTGGATTGAAAATAGTGGGCTTGAAAGTTGGATGAAAATAGTGGGCTTGAAAGTTGGATTGAAAATAGTGGGCTTGAAAGTTGGATTGAAAATAGTGGGCTTGAAAGTTGGATTGAAAATAGTGGGCTTGAAAGTTGGATGAAAATAGTGGGCTTGAAAGTTGGATCTTGCCAGAATGTTTGTCATTATCAGTTATCAGTGATTGTATGCAAGGAGAAAAACAAACCTGACTTCTTGAAATTGTTTGGCTCATACTTGGCTCTGAGATAGTTGGTCCTTACTTGGCTCTGATATAGTTGTACAAAATGGCGGAACCTAAATTTCTCTGCTGTCATTAAAAGACAAAAACAATCAAGCGCTGGAGAAATATACAACATACAAATGCAAATTAAGGAAATTAAAGTTATCAAGGAACTGATCTTCGAAAGGAATTCCCTCTATGCTCGTCTGGTTGTATTTTACTTGGTTTTGTCATTTTGTGGCTGTTAATACTATTAATATTAATCCGGAAGTTGTCTCACAGCCCACAGCTCTCACCAGTGGCTCATAGAAACTGCAACGTGCGCAGTAGTCACACCCCGGGCAACGGCTTCGACTGGCTGGCTAAACCTGGTGAGGGTAGCCGACGGGTCTCAAACCCTCGGTGATCTAGATATTTCTATCTATGCACGTGAAGACTGGATTCGGTGGACAGAGCGGAGGAACCACTAGTTGGTCAACGGTCAAAAAGGCGAATCTCAGCAAAGCGTTGTGGAACGCTAAGGGCATGACAAGACACACAGGACATCATGGCCATCCACTGCACCCGTCTCCATCACCAGCCGTCTCGACTTAGTCCTGCCGCTGGATAAGATGGCCTCGGGCGAGAGAGTGAGATCGACGAACTGCGCAACTCCTTCTCACTTAAATCAAAATCACCGCGCAAGTCACTTTTGTCATCCATCCCACACCAGCGGTCTACAACCCTCGGATGACTAGAGTGGTCCTCGTCGTATCGACGGACGAACGAACATAGTTGGTCCTTACTCGTATCTGGGATAGTTGGTCCTTACTTGGCTCTGAGATAATTTGTGCTTACTTGGCTCTGAGATAGTCGGTCCTTACTTGGCTCTGAGATAGTTGGTCCTTACTTCTCTCTGAGATAGTTGATCCTTACTTCTCTGTGAGATATTTGGTCCTTACTTGGCTCTGAGATAGTTGATCCTTACTTCTCTGTGAGATAGTTGGTCCTTACTTGGCTCTGAGATAGTTGATCCTACTTCTCTCTGAGATAGATGGTCCTTACTTGGCCCTGAGATAGTCAGTCCTTACTTGGCTCTGAGATAGTCGGTCCTTACTTGGCTCTGTGATAGTTGGTCCTTACTTCTCTCTGAGATAGTTGGTCCTTACTTGGCTCTGAGATAGTTGATACTTACTTGGTTCTGAGATTGTTGCTCCTTACTTGGCTCTGAGGTAATAGGTCCTTACTTTGCTCTGAGATAGTCGGTCCTTACTTGGCTCTGAGATAGTTGGTCCTTACCTCTCTCTGAGATAGATGGTCCTTACTTCTCTCTGTGATAGTTGGTCCTTACTTGGCTCTGAGATAGTTGGTCCTTACTTCTCTCTGAGATAGTAGGTCCTTACTTGCCTCTGAGATAGTTGGTCCTTACTCGGCTCTGAGATAGTTGATCCTTACTTGTCTCTAAGGTCATCGGTCCTTACTTGGCTCTGAGATAGTCGGTCCTTACTTATCTCTGAAATAGTTGGTCCTTACTTGGCTCTGAGATATTTGGTACTTACTTGGCTCTGAGATATTTGGTCCTTACTTGGCTCTGAGATATTTGGTCCTTGCTTGGCTCTGAGATATTTGGTCCTTACTTGGCTCTGATATATTTGGTCCTTACTTGGCTCTGAGATATTTGGTGCTTACTTGGCTCTGAGATATTTGGTCCTTACTTGGCTCTGTGGTGATTTTTACAGAGACAAATGCTGTTTGATAAATAATGATAAGATCTCGTCCAACTCAAGAGACTCTAAATGACAACATGTGTCTGCTAGTTCTGTGATATTTCAAACTGTATCAATAAATAGATATCAATAAGGGCTTTAGAGCACCATAGCTTATAGTCTTTGTTGGTTGTTTATAATCTTTGACCATTGCTTTTAATCGTTGACCATTGCTTTTAATCATTGACCATTGCTTTTAATCATTGATCATGTCTTGTATTCTTTGACCATGGCGTGTAATATGTGTGGATAGTTTTGAGGGGCTAGTGCAATGGGTTGATAGCATTAGGGCATGGGAGATTAGCTAGGGTTGATGGCATGGGAGATTATCTAGGGTTGATGGCATTATGGCATGGGAGATTAGCTAGGGTTGATGGCATTATGGCATGGGAGATTATCTAGGGTTGATGGCATTATGGCATGGGAGATTAGCTAGGGTTGATGGCATGGGAGATTATCTAGGGTTGATGGCATTATGGCATGGGAGATTAGCTAGGGTTGATGGCATTATGGCATGGGAGATTATCTAGGGTTGATGGCATTATGGCATGGGAGATTAGCTAGGGTTGATGGCATGGGAGATTATCTAGGGTTGATGGCATTATGGCATGGGAGATTAGCTAGGGTTGATGGCATTATGGCATGGGAGATTATCTAGGGTTGATGGCATTATGGCATGGGAGATTAGCTAGGGTTGATGGTATTATGGCAGGTGAGATTAGCTACGGTTGATGGCATTATGGCATGGGAGATTAGCTAGGGTTGATGGCATTATGGCATGGGAGATTAGCTAGGGTTGATGGCATTATGGCATGGGAGATTAGCTAGGGTTGATGGCATTATGGCATGGGAGATTAGCTAGGGTTGATGGCATGGGAGATTAGCTATGGTTGATGGCATTATGGCATGAGAGAGTAGCTAGGGTTGATGGCATTATGGCATGGGAGATTAGCTAGGGTTGATGGCATTATGGCATGGGAGTTGGGAGATTAGCTAGGGTTGATGGCATTAGGGCATGGGAGATTAGCTGGGGTTGATGGCATTATGGCATGGGAGATTAGCTAGGGTTGATGGCATGGGAGATTAGCTAGGGTTGATGGCATGGGAGATTAGCTAGGGTTGATGGCATTAGGGCATGGGAGATTAGCTAGGGTTGATGGCATTATGGCATGGGAGATTAGCTAGGGTTGATGGCATTATTGCATGGCAGATTAGCTAGGGTTGATGGCATGGGAGATTAGCTAGGGTTGAATGCATTATGGCATGGGAGATTATCTAGGGTTGATGGCATGAGAGATTAGCTAGGGTTGATGGCATTATGGCATGGGAGATTAGCTAGGGTTGATGACATTATGGCATGGGAGATTAGCTAGGGTTGATGGCATTAGGGCATGGGAGATTAGCTAGGGTTGATGGCATTATGGCATGGGAGATTAGCTAGGGTTGATGGCATTAGGGCATGGGAGATTAGCTAGGGTTGATGGCATTAGGGCATGGGAGATTAGCTAGTGTTGATGGCATTAGGGCATGGGAGATTAGCTAGGGTTGATGGCATGGGAGATTTGCTAGGGCTGATGGCATTATGGCATGGGAGATTAGCGAGGGTTGATGGCATTATGGCATGGGAGATTACCTAGGGTTGATGGCATTAGGGCATGGGCGATTAGCTAGGGTTGATGGCATTAGGGCATGGGAGATTAGCTAGGGTTGATGGCATTAGGGCATGGGAGATTAGCTAGGGTTGATGGCATTAGGGCAAGGGATATTACCTAGGGTTGATGGCATTAGGGCATGGGAGATTAGCTAGGGTTGATGGCATTAGGGCATGGGAGATTAGCTAGGGTTGATTTCTTTGATAGCATTAGGGCATGGGAGATTAGCTAGGGTTGATGGCAATAGGGCATGGGAGATTACCTAGGGTTGATGGCATTAGAGAAGAAATTATTGAATTACCTGGCGGAAAGTTTTGATGGCTATCTAATGATGTCATGGTTACCAGACCTGGTGCCCTATTAATGATGTCATTTCTACCAGACCTGGTGCCCTTTTAATGATGTCATTTCTACCAGATCTAATGCCCCTTTAATGATGTCATTTCTATCAGACCTGGTGCCCTTCTAATGATGTCATTTCTACCAGACCTGGTGCCTTTCTAATGATGTCATTTCTACCAGACCTGATGCCCTTCTAATGATGTCATTGCTACCAGACCTGGTGCCCTTCTAATGTCATTTTGTGCCAGACCTGGTGCCCTTCTAATGATGTCATTTCTACCAGACCTGATGCCCTTCTAATGATGTCATTTCTACCAGACCTGGTGCCCTTCTAATGATGTCATTTCTACCAGACCTGATGCCCTTCTAATGATGTCATTTCTACCAGACCTGATGCCCTTCTAGTGATGTCATTTCTACCAGACCTGGTGCCCTTCTTATGATTTCATTTCTACCAGACCTGGTGCCCTTCTAATTATGTCATTTCTACCAGACCTGGTGCCCTTCTAATGATGTCATTTCTACCAGACCTGGTGCCCTTCTAATGATGTCATTTCTACCAGACCTGGTGCCCTTCTTATGATTTCATTTCTACCAGACCTGGTACCCTTCTAATTATGTCATTTCTACCAGACCTGGTGCCCTTCTAATGATGTCATTTCTACCAGACCTGGTGCCCTTCTAATGATGTCATTTCTACCAGACCTGATGCCCTTCTAATGATGTCATTTCTACCAGACCTGATGCCCTTCTAATGATGTCATTTCTACCAGACCTGGTGCCCTTCTTATGATTTCATTTCTACCAGTTCTGGTGCCCTTCTAATGATGTCATTTCTACCAGACCTGATGCCCTTCTAATGATGTCATTTCTACCAGACCTGGTGCCCTTCTAATGATGTCATTTCTACCAGACCTGAAGCCCTTCTAATGATGTCATTTCTACCAGACCTGGTGCCCTTCTTATGATTTCATTTCTACCAGACCTGATGCCCTTCTAATGATGTCATTTCTACCAGACCTGGTGCCCTTCTAATGATGTCATTTCTACCAGACATGGTGCCATTCTAATGATGTCATTTCTACTAGACCTGATGCCCTTCTATAGATGTCATTTCTACCAGACCTGATGCCCTTCTAATGATGTCATTTCTACCAGACCTGATGCCCTTCTAATGATGTCATTTCTACCAGACCTGGTGCCCTTCTAATGATGTCATTTCTACCAGACCTGGTGCCCTTCTAATGATGTCATTTCTACCAGACCTGGTGCCCTTCTAATGATGTCATTTCTACCAGACCTGGTGCCCTTCTAATGATGTCATTTCTACCAGACCTGATGCCCTTCTAATGATGTCTACTTTATATATTTTTTGCATTTTATTTGTTTTTATTACATCACACTCATCCTCTTGAGTGACGTCAACTAGTTTGGCTGTGTGTGTGGGGGGAGGGGGTAGGGTGGAGCGAGTGATGTCCACAAATACAGAGGGGGAACATTAAAACAAATTCCAGCTACATCCACACCCCACCCACACACACACACAGTTGCCCTGACAAAAAATAAAATTATGTTATTTCTGATTTTGAAATTGTTTGTAACAAGTATTGAATATCATTGTTGAATATTGTACCAAAAAATGATTATAATTTCATGCAACAAATCAGAATAAAAGCTAGCAGGGAAGTGTTTTTTAATGACATATGTTGGATGAGTATTAGTTGAACATTCGACATTATTCAACATTTACAGAACTCGCCTTTTCTGGTTGTGAGAACCCCTGAACAAAAAGTTGTCTGTAAAGACCACCAGTGGCCTCCCTTGGTTGTGACAGATAACTCTAGCTTCAGTGTTGTCTGTACAGACCACCAGTGGCCTCCCTTGGTTGTTAGAGGTAACTCTATCTGCAGAGTTGTCTGAACAGACCACCAGAGGCCTCCCATGGTTGTGACAGATAACTCTAGCTACCTTCTGACTTGAACCTCCTTCCATTAGCTCAAGGTCAAGGCTGTCTTAATGTGATTATTAAAGGTCAAGGATGTCTTAATGTGATCATTCAAGGTCAAGCATGTCTTAATTTGCCAGCATTCTTTAATCAATCTATCCCTCCATTCTCAGAGTGCTATTCTATGCTAACACAATATTGCTTTGAATATATCTACTGAAATTATCACTACCATATGTTCTACGGAAACTACCACTGCTAATGAATATATTACAACAATGAATTTTAGGTTATTCACTAAAATTTGTGACTAACCGATCTACTCTTTAAAATCTATGTTAAACTATATAAATTGATATATAGCTAGGGATATGTTTCTTATTAAACCATACAACTTCATAAATTGCAAATTTCTTATTGTTTTTTCGAGTCACTCTTTTTTCTGCGACAGTTTTATCTGTTGTTTTTCTATATACTCTCTGTAATTACTGTAAATAGAATTCAAATTTAGAAAATCCATCTTTTTTAAAAATAAATTGGAAATATCCTAGTCCCCTTTGGCCTCCGTATTTTAGGAATGATTTTTTTTTAAACTTACATATTTCCAGAATACATATGTATGTAGTACCTGTAACATGTGTACGGCATTTCTATTGATAGTAGTACCTATAACATGTGTACGGCATTGCTATTGATAGTAGTACCTGTAACATGTGTACGGCATTGCTATTGATAGTAGTACCTGTAACATGTGTACGGCATTTCTATTGATAGTAGTACCTGTAACATGTGTACGGCATTGCTATTGATAGTAGTACCTGTAACATGTGTACGGCATTGCTATTGATAGTAGTACCTGTAACATGTGTACGGCATTGTTATTGATAGTAGTACATGTAACATGTGTACAGCATTGCTATTGATAGTAGTACATGTAACATGTGTACAGCATTTCTATTGATAGTAGTACATGTGTACGGCATTGCTATTGTTAGTAGTACCTGTAACATGTGTACGGCATTGCTATTGATAGTACATGTAACATGTGTACGGCATTGTTATTGATAGTAGTACCTGTAACATGTGTACGGCATTTCTATTGATAGTAGTACCTGTAGCATGTGTACAGCATTGCTATTGATAGTAGTACCTGTAACATGTGTACGGCATTTCTATTTATAGTAGTACCTGTAACATGTGTACGGCATTGCTATTGATAGTAGTACATGTAACATATGTACAGCATTTCTATTGATAGTAGTACATGTGTACGGCATTGCTATTGATAGTAGTACATGTAACATGTGTACAGCATTGCTATTGATAGTAGTACATGTAACATATGTACAGCATTTCTATTGATAGTAGTACATGTGTACGGCATTGCTATTGATAGTAGTACCTGTAACATGTGTACGGCATTGCTATTGATAGTACATGTAACATGTGTACGGCATTGTTATTGATAGTAGTACCTGTAACATGTGTACGGCATTTCTATTGATAGTAGTACCTGTAACATGTGTACAGCATTTCTATTGATAGTAGTACCTGTAACATGTGTACGGCATTTCTATTTATAGTAGTACATGTAACATGTGTACGGCATTTCTATTGATAGTAGTACCTGTAACATGCGTGCGGCATTTCTATTGATAGTAGTACCTGTAACATGTGTACAGCATTGCTATTGATAGTAGTACCTGTAACATGTGTACATCATTTCTATTGATAGTAGTACCTTTAACATGTGTACGGCATTTCTATTGATAGTAGTACCTGTAACATGCGTACGGCATTTCTATTGATAGTAGTACCTGTAACATGTGTACGGCATTGTTATTGATACTAGTACATGTAACATGTGTACGGCATTGCTATTGATAGTACTTGAACAGTTGTACATATATTTCTATCAATAACTTATATCTCTTCGTGTCCATGGTTTGTTTCAGTAAGGACATGTTATGTTATATGATGTTTGAGGGATTGGGTGTTGTGGGCAGAAATGTGACCTTTGACCTTTTGTTTTTGGTTGAATCATAAATTAGACTTATTGTTTAAAAGTGTATTTCTCTTGTACAAATGTTTACATGTTCAAGCGGTCCATTTCTGCGGTCAGTTCAATATCTACCTTGTTCTTGTACACGTCTGTGTAGGCTACATGTTTCATTTCGGTTATGGTTTGAGGTCATATATAATTTATATCTAATGCACGTGTGTACCTGGCCAAATGACTTGTGTTTTAAGTGCGCATATGTTCGTTTCCATTGCACATGTATGTGCCTGGTAAAAAGACTATTTCTACTTGATATGTATGTGTGGTAAAATGACTGGTTTCTCGCGCGCACTTTTGCACTTGTCTTTTATTTCTCTAGGCACTTTTGTGCACCTGTGTTTTGTTTCTCTGTGTGATGTTACATCCTTATAATGAACACCCACAACCAATACTCTTTTATCTCTTTGTCCCAACATGCGTCCAGAGATGACCTTTGACCCCTGTCACTTCCCATGGTTAGATATTTTTTATGTTTACCTTATAGTGTTTCCCATTATGGAGAGGTCATCATAATAATATTTAAAAAAGAATAATAAAAATGTTTCACTTTTTTGTTTATTTGTTGTTGTTTTTTTGTCTTTGTCAGTGACATCATTGCATACGTATTGATTTGCGATAGCCAGTGCTAGATATAGGTATAAGCTACACAAGCTATAATTTAGGACCTTATCAAATCTAATCCCTGGCCTAGTGCTAGCTGCTTAATCAGCAGTTGAAAATCTCCATCAAGAAAATCATTGAAATGACGTCACAAATGTTAGAAATGAGCAACAAAGTGATGGTGTTTTTCTTGTCTGAAATTCGGATGTGGAATGGGTTGTCTGATCAAACAACCGGACGTGGAATGGGTTGTCTGATCAAACAACCGGACGTGGAATGGTTTGTCTGATAAAACCAGGAAAATCAACACACTATGTCATCAACATTAAAAACTCTAATAAAATTAAAGGCTAGACAAAAACAATGACTGTTGGACGCAATAATCTTCTGTATAGAAGGAGTGTCTGTAACAGATAAGATATAAAGACAAATTATAATTTAAAAAGAAATAACTGGTTGTTATTTTTCCGTCAACTAAACATCGATATAAATACCTAAACACGCCATGCAGTATTTTTGTCTAAGTCCAGATTTAACCCCACCCCTTTTTTCAGTTTAAAATTAAAATAAATTCCTCAACATAAAATAAGATAAATCATGTAGATTTGCAGTCCCGGTTATATTGTTGTTGAAATCATTTTATGTTTCATTGTTTTCTTTCCCTTAAAACGACTTATAACCATAAAATTGCCTTAGAGACGCGGGAAAATAACTGCAGTTAAACCTCTTATTACAATTTTTTTTATTTACAGAGGCGCATTTGAAAATCGGATATTTCCATGGGACCACACTAAACATAACTTACGAAAAACGTAATCTAGATAGAATTTGTGTCTAGATAGAATTTGTACAAATTAATGAAAAGATTGGCATGCAAATTTACTAATGCAGATGTCTAGATAAATATTGGATCAAATCAATTTTAAAAAATGTCCTTCTCCGCACCTTCAGTCCATAGTGAAAACACCAGTCACAAAAAAATGAGGTAAATTGTAGAGAAGTATTGGGGTGGGGGTGGCTTTTTCGTCCATCTAGTGCAGATTATTTTCTGAGGATGTAGATATTCGTTTATATAGGCAATATATTATATTGGCCATATAGTATATTGGCCATTTAGTATATTGGCCATTTAGTCATATAGCCATTTTTGGTCAATCCTATAGGCTTGTCATCATATATTCATATATGCGTCCAATCATATAGGCTTGTCATCATATATTCATATATGCGTCCAATCATATAGGCTTGTCATCATATATTCATTATATGCGTCCAATCATATAGGCTTGTCATCATATATTCATATATGCATCCAATCATATAGGCTTGTCATCATATATTCATATATGCGTCCAATCATATAGGCTTGTCATCATATATTCATATATGCGTCCAATCATATAGGCTTGTCATCATATATTCATATATGCATCCAATCATATAGGCTTGTCATCATATATTCATATATGCGTCCAATCATATAGGCTTGTCATCATATATTCATATATGCGTCCAATCCTATAGGCTTGTCATCATATATTCATATATGCGTCCAATCCTATAGGCTTGTAATCATATATTCATATATGCGTCCAATCATATAAGCCCATTATCATACAGGCCATTTGTCAAATAGGCTTATAGTCATATAGCTTATTGTTATATAAGCTTATAGTCATATAGCTTATTGTTATATAAGCTTATAGTCAGACAGTCATGTAAGCCTATAAATATAATGCTTAAATATAAAGATAAATAATGTAAAAAACACAAGTCATCTCTAGGGACGAGTATAATTTATTTAGTATTACATGGTACCTCCTTTATTGGTACCTCCTTTATTGGTACCTCCTTTATTGGTACCTCCTTTATTGGTACCTCCTTTATTGGTACCTCCTTTATTGATGCCGACGAAAGCATCCATACACAAATAGACTTGAATTACTCAAAGTTGGAAACAATCACACGTAACAAATCTTGGATTTTTTTACATAAACATTTTTTCTGATATTTATTACAACAATCACTTCAACTTCAATGCAGGGGCGGATTAAGACTGCACGTGGCCATTGGCTGCAATCCCACCTGGGGCCCGTTCCAGCCACCTTTATTATACAATATAATAAGTTTACGGCCTTTTAATCATTGGGGCTCCTGGGTTTAGCCCAATCAGCACCCCCCCCTAATCCACCATAGCCTCTATGTGCCCCCCCCCCACACACACCAACAATACCCCAAAACAAATATGGTTTAGTTTAGTCCACGTGTCCCCCAAGATCTGTGTCACTCTCAGTAATATCTCTCACTTATTGAACTGTCTCACTTGATGACGTGTCTCACTTGATGACGTGTCTCACTCATCCCCCCCCCCACACACACACCTCAATAATTCAACTGAAATTTTAATCACAGCGGCAGCAGCTACGCGGAGTCGTTGCGTCTGTCGGAGTCGGAGGGCGCCATTTCGGGTAAATTCTGTTGTTATTGTTTTCTTGTTTATGTCAGTAGGCCATTTCAGGTAAATTCCATTGTTATTGTTTTCATATTTATGTAAGTAGGCCATTTCAGGTAAATTCCATTGTTATTGTTTTCATATTTATGTCAGTAGGCCATTTCAGGTAAATTCTGTTGTTATTGTTTTCATATTTATGTCAGTAGGCCATTTCAGGTAAATTCTGTTCTTATTGTTTTCATATTTATATCAGTATGCCATTTCAGGTGAATGTTCATTCTCTTTTGGGTCGAGCCGTTAAGCTCTTGGGACCCGGTTCATTTTATCGCAAGCGAGCCTCATCAAGCGGGCATCGCCGTAGAGGTAATCCTCTGCAGGTACCGTTACTTCTCCCTCCAAATCCCCGCACAGCTCGGGGCACTCTTCGAGTACGTGGGCCACCGTCTCTTCAGGACACAGCCGCCAGGCCAGTTCCCTTCTAGTGTTAAACTTGTACAAGTAGCTTCGTGTGGGACAATGTTCAGTTCTCATTCTAGTTATGAGCGTCTGATTGCTACGTCCAATTTTCCACCAGGAGTCGCTTTTGCTCGGTCGCGGCCTGTACTGGAATACTCTTCTGGCCGTGCTTCCAGAGGCCCAGCCCTGAAGCCATTTCTCTCGGAATGGTCCTTAAGCCACGATCTGACCCCCAGCTGGGTCATCGGGCGATCGGGTTGGGGCTGAGCTGAACCTTCTCTCGCCAACTTATCGACCCTGTCTGAATGAGGCTCGCCACTGTGCCCAGTGATATACTGAAGGACTACTTTTCCGCCTCGTGCTAGGATTTAACCTACTGTTTCCAAAATGACACTGACCGTTTTCGTCTCCAGAGAGGATTGACCCACAGTCTCGAGCGAAAACCGTGAATCGATGAAGACTACGACGGTCGGGAAAACCTTTCTTCTTGCTAGACGTCGGCGCACTTCCTTCAAACCCTTGCAGATCGCCTCCAGTTCGGCGTCGTGACTACTGTATGTGGCTCCGCACGGCCCTGACAGTTCGATACTGTCAGGTCCAGGTTGAGGGTATTGAATTAGTACTCCGTATCCACTTCTGCCATCCTTGAAACGTAAGCCGTCCGTAAAGACTTTTACCACGCTGTCGCCATAAGCCTCGATTGTCTTCAGAGTCTCGTCTCGCTGGAGCTCGACGGGACTGGCTTTAGTCACCACTGTATTTGCCAGTGTCAAACGTAGTTCAGGCAAGTCAAAGCTTTCATGTGGTCCTCGAGCAGGGACCAGTCGCATTCGTTCCCTGTGCTTGGGTATGGGGACTGAATCTTCTAGTTCGTAGACCGTATCCATGAAGGATGGTCTTTTCAGTCGGGTCCTCTTTACCCATCGGTCTTGTAATTGGAAGCAGGGCTCGTCATGCTCCAACCTACGGTGTCGCTCCACCGTGGTCATGATTGCCTTTTCTCGCCTTATCGCCAGGGGTTCTACGTTAGGACATAATTTCTACAGCGGCTGTGGGTGTCGTACGCAACGCCCCGCATACAAACCGTAGAGCTTGGTTCTGTATTCGATCCAGACCCTCTAGAGCCGTACGGCTCGCAAAGGCCTGGACCGGGATGCTGTAGTCAATGGCACCCTTCAAACTACCGAGATAGAAAGCTCTCAGTAATCTTGCGTCCGCACCCCAACTAGTGCTAGCCAGTTTCTTCACCAGGGACAGTTTAGCTGTGGCTTTGGCGCACAATTCACGCACATGGTTATGTAGTTGGACTTTCTGGTCCAACTTGATTCCCAAATACGTTGGTGTCCGATCCAAATTCAATCTTTTCCCTCATATCTGAAGCACCACCTCGTGCTTCAGTGCATTCCGTCCATTTGTAAAAATGGAGTGGACCGTTTTCTCCGTATTGACTACTAGGCGCCATCGGTTGGCATAGTCTTCGATTCCATTCAGATCCTCCTGCAGTCGGTTCTGCAGTGTTGCAACGTCCTTTCCTGAACTCCATATAGCAAGATCGTCAGCAAACATGGCATTCTGCGACCCAGAATACCTTGTAGGTCGTGGACGTAGGCTAAGAACAGTGTACAACTAAGGGCGGACCCCTGTGGGAATCCGTCCTCCAGGCGCGCTTCGTTGGATAATGACTCCCACACTCGGGTCTTGATCGTTCTGTCCGTAAGGAACAATTTTATCCAACTGTACATGTTCACAGTGACACCCAACTGCTGCAACTTATAGAGTAGCCCTCCACGCCACACCTTGTCCTATGCCTGCTTCAGATCGAAGAACACCGCAACGGTGTGATTCCTCGACTGGAGTTCATTTGTAATCGTCTGAATTAGTCGGAGAGCCTGGTCCATCGGTTGGCGTCCCTTTCGGAACCCACCCTGAGTCATTGGAATGCATTTGGTCTTTTCGAGGAACCAGTAGAGTCGTGCGTTCACTAACCGTTCAGCTACCTTCCCCACACACGACGTGAGGGAAATTGGCCGGTAGCTGGACGGGTGTTCGCCTGGTTTCCCCTCTTTGGGAATTGGGGTTATTGTGGCCTTTTCCCATAGCTTCGGCAGCGTGCCTGTTGTCCAAGTTCTATTTATGAAACTCAACAGTTTCATTCGGCCTGTCCTGCCCAGATGTTTGAGCATTTCATTGTGAACTTTATCTGGCCCCGGTGCTTTGCCAGCTTGACACTTGTTAAGTGCAGTTTGCAATTCTGTCATTGTGTAGGGGGCCGCGAAAACCTCTAGTTGAGGGCCCTTGCTTTGTCTCCTTGAGCCCTCTTTGCGCATTCGGTCGATCGTTCGGCTAAAATCAGATCTGGCGCCTTTCTTGTTAACCTGGGCAAAGTGTTTGTTTAGCGCTCGTGCGCGCTTAACTTCACTAGCCCTTTGGCCCTTTGGTGTCGTCAAAGGGTTGGAATTCTTTGTCTTCCCCGCGCCAGATAATGCATCTAAGAGCCGCCAAACTTTTCTTCCGTCTACGAGGTCGAGTTTTTCGCACGTATTTACCCATTTCGCCTTCTTCGCTTTGTCGACAGCGGCCCGGACTTCAGCCGTCAGTCTGTTGCACGCCCTACGAGCTTCGGGTGTCTTCAGCCTGGCTGCCTTTTTCCGTGCTTTTGCTCTTTGTTTCACCAATTCTGTCAGACTCTTGTCCCAGTAAGGTCTGAACTTCTGTTTCCCGTTAGTCCTTGGGATCGTTCGCCTCGCAACCCCAAGGATTGTGTCAATAAACAGCCCGTAGGTGGCATCCATGTTGTCTCCTGCAACATCCAGCAGAGCGAGCTTGGTCTCGCTCTCGGCCTCGTACTTTCGCCAATTGGCCTTACGGAACTGCCAATGCCTTCTTTCAAATCGAGGTTTGCCTGCACCAAGCACAAATTCGATCAGGATTGGTAGATGATCGCTACCTACTTCCTTTAAGACTTCCAGTCTATGCTTCGACTCTAGGTCAGCGGATATAAGCGTTAAATATGGGCGGGACTACGTGCTGTTATTTGAATGTGTATTTGAATGTGTATTAACTAAATATCATTTTAATTGGTTTGATGGGGATGGCGGTGGTGAGATGAAAGCAGAAACCTAACACAGAACCTCACACTGGACCTCACACTAGACCTCACACAGGACCTCACACAGGACCTCACACAAGACCTCACACAGGACCTCACACAAGACCTGACACAAGACCTCACAAACGCCCTCACACAGGACCTCACACAAGACCTCACACAAGACCTCACACAGGATCTCACACAAGACATCACCCATGACCTCACACAACACCTCACACAGGACCTTACACAGGACCTCACAATGGACCTCACACAGGACCTCTCAATGGACCTCACACTGGACCTCACACTGGACCTCACACTGGACCTCACACAGGACCTCACATTGGACCTCACACAGGACATCACACTGGACCTCACACAGGACCTCACACTGGACCTCACACAGGACCTCACACATGACCTCACACATGACCTCACACAGGACCTCACACAGGACCTCACACTGGACCTCACTCAGGACCTCACACAGGACCTCACTCAGGATCTCACACAGGACCTCACACAGGACCTCACACAAGACCTCACACATGACCTCACACTGGATCTCACTCAGGACCTCACACAAGACCTCACACATGACCTCACACAGGACCTCACACATGACCTCACACAAGACCTCACACATGACCTCACACAGGACCTCACACTAGACCTCACATAGTACCTCACACTGGACCTCACACAGGACCTCACACAGGACCTCACACAGTACCTCACACAGGACTCACACAGGACCTCAATAAGCACCTCACACTGGACCTCACACTGGACCTCACACTGGACCTCACACTGGACCTCACAAAGCACCTCACACAGGACCTCACACTGGACCTCACACAGTACCTCACACAAGACCTCACACAGGACCTCAAACAGGACCTCAAACAGCACCTCACACAGTACCTCACACAGGACCTCACACAGTACCTCACACAGCACCTCACACAGCACCTCACACAGTACCTCACACAAGACCTCACACAAGACCTCACACAAGACCTCACACAGGACCTCACACATTACCTCACACAAGACTTCACACAAGACCTCACACAGCACCTCACACAGTACCTCACACAGGACCTCACACATGACCTCACACAGCAACTCACAGTACCTCACACAGGACCTCACACAGGACCTCACACAGGACCTCACACAACACCTCACACAGTACCTCACACAGGACCTCACACAGGACCTCACACAGGACCTCACACAACACCTCACACAGTACCTAACACAATACCTCACACAACACCTCACACATTACCTCACACAGGACCTCACACAGGACCTCACACAGCACCTCACACAGTACCTCACACAGTACCTCACACAGCACCTCACACAGCACCTCACACAGCACCTCATACATGACCTCACACTAGATTTCACACCAGAACTAACTGACTTTAATATGTCAATACCTTGTTTTCTTAACTTGAGGGAAAATGTATACTTTATGTTTTATGTACTCTATTTAAAATGCAAGACTGATATTACCCATGGATAAGCGTGGGACGCAATAAATTAGTATAATTTTTTGTATAGAAGGATTGCCTGTAATAGATAAGATACATTTGTAATTATGTGTACTTATGTTAAAATGTATTGATGTGTGTGCGTCCTTGTGTCTGTTCTTGGATGTTTTAGGAGTTTGTGTTATGACCGTAGTTGAAATTCTTTGCCTCGATCTCCCCTCCAACACCACCTCTGATTACTCACGTGACCTCCTGACACATGTCGTATATCATTAGCCACGCCCCTTCAGAACACGCCCAATGTAGCCAGCACGGTCCACGAGACAAGCACGGCCGATGAAGAGAATGAAGCTCGGATGACGTCTGAAACAAGCACGACCAATGAGAAAATGGTGACGCTGGACTACATGAATATGGACATGTTGTATATAGTGAAAGCCCTCGGCAGCACGCTCGTGGAATGTCTCAAGGATCTGTGCGAGCGCAGACCGGCTGACCCCATCGAGTTCATCGCCCACTGGTTGTACAAACACACAGACAACGAGGTTTACTTCTTCGAGAAACAGAAACAACTTGAGCTCTTGGAGCTGGCAGCGTGAGGAGCTAATCAAATGTTCTTTTTCAATCAAATGTTCTTTGTCAATCAAATGTTCCTTGTCAATCAAATGTTCCTTGTCAATCAAATGTTCCTTGTCAATCAAATGTTCCTTGTGATCATATGTTTCCTGTCAATCAAATGTTCCTTGTCAATCAAATACTCCGTGTTAATCAAATGTTCCCTGCTATTCACATCTTCCATATCCAAAAAATATTTCCAGTCAGTACAATGTTCCCTTTCAATCAAAGGTTCCTTTAACTTTCACGAAATAATGAACTATGAAATATATATCAAATAATGACATATGTCCTTATATCCAATAATGACCTATATCCATATATCAAATAATGACATATGTCCGTATATCAATTAATGACCTATGTCCTTATATCAAATAATGACCTATGTCCTTATATCAAATAATGACCTATGTCCTTATATCAAATAATGACCTATGTCCTTTAATTATATCAATTAATGACCTATGTCCTTATATATAATAATGACATATGTCCTTATATCAATTAATGACCTATGTCCTTATATCAAATAATGACATATGTCCTTATATCAAATAATGACCTACGTCCTTAGATCGAATAATGACATATGTCCTTTTATCAAATAATAGCCTATGTCCTGATCAGGGCCGTCGTAACGCAGATGCCCGTTGGGCATTTGCCCGGGGGGGGGCCTTGAGCATAGGGGCCCCATGCGAATATGTTGTAGGGTTTTAACAACAATTTGTTGAAATTAGTATAGTGACAATAAAATAAATAATACATTATTTTTAATATGATCAACCATTTATTTTTTCATTCCTGCGGGAGGAAGGGGGAGGGGGGTAGCACTCTTTATTTGCCCAGGAGCTCAACACTATTTCTTTGCCCGGGGGGGGGGCACAATTGTGTAAAGACGGCTCTGGTCCTGAGATCAAATATTCATCGTTCTCTTAAACATAATATCGACAATTCCTTGACGCTGTCACACCGAAGATACATCTTTTAAAATTAAAATATACTTTCATCCTCACATGATAACGAACAATTTATTTACAATATTTTGTTTTCATCCACTTATCCTCACATGATAACCAATAATTCATTGCCAAAATTTTATTGTCACCATGACCACCCATAATTTATTGCCAGTATTTTGTTGTCACCACGACAACCCATAATTTACTGCCAATATTTTGTTGTCACCATAACTACCCCTAATTTATTGCCAATATTTTGTTGTCAGCATCGATGAAGCCAAAAGACAGGAGCAGCAGAGGTTCAGGATCAGACAACTCCGTCTGCTGCTAGCCCACAAGAAGGTCAGTCAATGACTTTGAGACAAGCTGTCACCGACCCCTGCACCAAGTCTTTTATTCAAATTTAATTTCTTCCGCTTTTACTTGCAATTAGTAGATTAATAGAAAAATATATGCTTTAGGTTTTTTCCCCTTGCTTTCTAAAAAAATTAATTTAAAAAATATAATTGGTAAAAATGTAAGAAAAAAAAATTGAACTAATTTTGTAATTAAACTATTAAAGAATCAAAGTGTTTTTGTAGGGCTGCGGAAATTAACGATTAATTTCTCGATTAATCGTTAAAAAATTTAACGATTAAATTATTTTTTAACGATTATTCTACCCATCACTTACAAATTATTGGAAGTCAAAAAGTACAAACTAAAAAATTATTTTAAAAAATAGAGGCCGATAAGTAATAAAAAAAATTCTGACGATTACACGAATATTTAGGTTTTAAACTATTGACTGACGGGAATGTTCAAAATATTGATATAGTTTATTGTATTCATTGTGAGAAATCGTTTGCCTATCATGGTTTTAACACTTCGCCTACTTATCAAACCAAATGAAAAGCGTATTAAGCTAATGGCAGTAATGGAGTCTAACTCAGAGACAGAAAATGACGACAGCTCCTCTGATGAATTACTGCGTTACAAAATGGAGATGAAATGGTGGAAACTTAATGAACACCGATATCCGATAATGCAGGTGTAGGGAAACTTTGTCTGAGAGAGCCATAAACACCACATATTATGTCTGAGAGAACCATAAACACCACATATTTTGTCTGAGAGAGCCATAAACACCACATATTTTGTCTGAGAGAGCCATAAACACCACATATTTTGTCTGAGAGAGCCATAAACACCACATATTTTGTCTGAGAGAGCCATAAACACCACATATTTTGTCTGAGAGAGCCATAAACACCACATATTTTGTCTGAGAGAGCCATAAATACCACATATTTTGTCTGAGAGAGCCATAAACACCACATATTTTGTCTGAGAGAGCCATAAACACCACATATTTTGTCTGAGAGAGCCATAAACACCACATATTTTATCTGAGAGAGCCATAAACACCACATATTTTGTCTGAGAGAGCCATAAACACCACATATTTTGTCTGAGAGAGCCATAAACACCACATATTTTGTCTGAGAGAGCCATAAACACCACATATTTTGTCTGAGAGTGCCATAAACACCACATATTTTGAAAAGTAATTCTGTGAGAGCCATACATTATGGTTAGATCTAAAAACTCAAGTAAATGTGTGCATTTGTGTCATTTCAACACTTTTAAGTACAATATTTATGTCTCTGAATTCTTATAATGACATTGTTATGCTGTTTTATATGTAATTAATATGTAGATCAAAGGAATCTGAATAAACTTTTTTTTTAATAATCGAATATTTGTCTGAGAGCCAGATCTGGCTCGCGAGCCATGGTTTCCCGACCCCTGCGATAATGTCATTCCTTGCCAAGACCGTTTTGTGCATACCAGTTACCTCAGTTCCATGTGAATGATTGTTCAGTTCGGCTGGTTATATTGTCAATTAGACCCGCTCATCACTTGAACCAAATAATGTCAACACACTTGTCTTTTTATGTAGTTGGTTAAAAGATGACATATAAAGGAGACATTCCAGTGTTATTTAGATTTTCAACAAGAACGTTTAATAAGTGTTAGTTATGACATCATAAATTTTAAATTTTGGCTTTAATCGAAATTAACGTTTAATTAATCGTTAATTTGTTCAAAAGTTAACGATTAGATTTAAATTAAACGTTAACAGCAATAGTTTTTTTTAAATAATTTTTTTTAAAAGCTGAATTCTAAAAAGGGAATAAACTATAAACATCTCTAATTCAGCTTTGCGATCAATCATTGGATGTTTCATAACATAATAATTATACAAATGTCATGTCTAAAATATGTTGATATCTGTCAGGCTCAGCTTAGAATAGTCAAGAAAGAACCAGATGTTGATAAAGACGTCAAGGAATTGGGTAGTTCAAACGACGATGACGATGATGATGATGAACCACGGTATGTACATCAACTTCAAACTTTACTGTACATCAACCATCAATTTTAATGTATACATGTATTAGCATCAACTTTACTGGATATCAATATCAACTTTACTGTACATCAATTTACTGAACATAACACATCAAATTTACTGAAAATGAACTTTACTGGACATCAAACATCAACTTTAATGTACATTAGCATCAACTTTACTGGATATCAATATCAACTTTACTGTACATCAACTTTACTGAACATAACACATCAACTTTACTGAAAATGAACTTTACTGGACATCAACCATCAATTTGACTGTCTATCAAACATCAACTTACCATATAACTTAATATCAATCTACTTAACAGAAGGTGAAGTATTTTTTTTTAATTAAAAAGAAAAAATTCTGTCAATACATTTTTATAAGATCTTTTCTCGTTTGATCAACTCTGTGTCGATGACTCTAAAATGACTGACCCATTAGAACAGTGGTTCCTAACCTTTTGGGGTCCATGCACCCCTTCAGATGCCCAAAAAAGTTCATGCACCCCCTCGTGAAACTTGCAGAAAATGCATAATAAACTATGTTTATTTTAGGAACGCAACAGTTTTTACCATAGGCAACAGGGAATTTAGTGAGAGATCTGCTGCTTCTTATGATCAATCAGCGATTTAAATTTGGGGACTGTTTTTTGGACAAAGCAACTCTCATGTCATCCTCTGCATTCAACTTATTCCTATCCTTGGTTTTAATCGTCAAAGGTGTGGAGAATCCTGCTTCACAGAGATAGATTGTGGCAAATGTAAGGAGAGTCAGTACTGCCCTCTTGGCTAGATGTGGGTAGGAATCTAGCTGGGCGCACCAAAATTCAATCAAGGTATTGCAACTGAAGGCACTCCTCAGTACTTCTCTGGTTCTCAAATCAATCAGGTCATCTTTAGCAAAGTCACTGTCATCAATGTTGTCCAAGTCACAGAGAAAAGGATTGCGAATCCAAATATCTTTCCTAGAAATGTCTTGACAGAAATACCCATCAAAGGACCTTTGCAATGTTGAAAGGTGCTCTGAAATTTCCCCTTTGATGTTGTCAGGCAGTGATCCCTCAGTGCTTCCTTCTGCACCAGATATTATAACTTCATCCAAGAGTGGAAAGTTGGTCAAGTTGGACTTTTCTAGTCGCCGTTGGAATAGTGCAGTTTTTTAAGAAAGGCTTGCAATATCTCAGTAGCATCCATTAAAGTCACAGCAGGTCCTTGGAGAGATGTTTTCAACTCATTCAAGATGGTGAAGATGTCAGCCAGGTATGCCAAGTAATGAAAGGAATTTGGACAGTCAAACTTGTCAGCAAGGTAACTCTCTTTTTCTTTCAAGAAAATGGCAAGCTCCACTCTCAGTTCTACTAACCGAGAAAGTATCTGTCCCCTGGACAACCAGCGCACCTCAGTGTGGTAGAACAGAACTTCATTCTCAGAGCTCACCTCCTGACAGAACAACTTGAAGAGGAAGTGGTTCAAGGCATGTGAGCTGATAAAATGTACAACTTGGACTGCAGTAGAAAGAACTGACTTCAAGGTTGGAGGTAGAGTTTTGCATGCCAGTGCCTGACGATGAAGAATACAGTGTGTAGTGACAATAACTGGAACTTCTTTCTTTACCAGTGCTGAAAATCCTGACTTATTACCGAGCATGGATCCACCTGTGCAAATTGAAGAAATTCTTGAAGTCCAGTCAAACTGGTTTTAAATGAAGAATGCCCTGACTAGCTGCAGCACATCACCAGCTTTGGTAGTAGCTAGGAATGGCTTACAAAAGAGAAATTCCTCCTTCAGCAATCCACTGAGAACATATCTCAGAAATACAAGAATCTGACTGCATTGTGCTACATCAGTGGATTCATCCAGCTGCATGCTAAATGGAAAAGGACTGCTTCTCATCTCGCACAAGACTTGATACAGAATGTCTGCAGCCATGTCACTAATCCTGGAATGAATAGTGTCATTGGACAAAGGAACTTTTTCAACATGCTTCCTCTGCTGGTGACCACACATCAGTTCCACCATCTCCAGAGCACAAGGCTTCACCAAAGGTCTCCAATGGTGTGGGGCTTCTTGTTCTTTGCAATAAGATATGCAACCTTGAATGATACCTCCAGTGCAGATTTCTGTGACAAAGAAAATCCAAGCTTTGGCAAGGTACCTGAGGTCAAGAAGCGCGCTCTCTTCTGCTTGAAGACCTCAACACTGTCCTTCGAATTGGATGGATGGACTTTCTCCAAGTGCTCTCGTAGTCTAACATACTTCATGTTGTCATTGCACAGGATTTTTCCACAGTGGAAGCACTGAGGCTTTTGTGTTCCATCTCTCTCTCTCCTTTTTTATTATTTATTAACGATTTTGAGGGGGTGATGACAATCGGAAAGTCGTACCAGTCACAGGCAAATTTTTAACTGACGAAGTTGATGTATTTAATGACCTGAATTAGATGCTCAACTCAAGATTTTAGGTTTCAATGACGAATACTGGCTTACAATTAACGATTTTAAGACCTTTGCAGCGTATAGAGCATTAAAAGTGAAGGGAAAAAAATCCTAAAGTTTACATCCGCTCAAAAGAGTTTGAGGGTCACCGGAAGAGATATATCTGACGTATTTGATGACAAAATTATATTATGTTTAGAAAACTGTGACGTAAAATACAAAAACCTGAGGAACACGTAGAGCGAACCGTTCATTTTTCGAAAAGTTTGCCGTCAATTTTCGACATGCGCAGAACGATGCGCGAACGAGTAAAAAAAAAGGTTATATATGGGCGCCCTTTAACGCGGCATGCCTTGCTTATGGATTACATTTTCAGATTATCAGTTTTTCTTTCTTTTTTTTTCCTTCTTCTTTTTCTTTTCTTCCTCTTTTTACTAGTCTTATATTAGCTTGCTTTGTAAGTTTAATCGGAACCGTCCGTCCAACTATTTGTTTATAATTTTTTCACGTGCCCCGTTCACGCGTTGACGCCGACCGTCACTGTTCACACCCCCTACCATCCCTGCGCCCAGGGGAGATAAAAACCAGGGGAGATAATTCTGTTTCAGTCTGTAAATGTCGCGTATGAACATAATCACTACTTTTAGTTATGTCTCATATATAAGGGATTTATAGTAAAAAGGTAAGCTGGCTTTGCACTTACTGTAAAATGCGTATACTAAAAAGTAGAAAATTAGTGCATTTTTAATATAATACTAGTTTTTAAAAAGTGTTTTTAAGGTTAATTATTCTTTTTTTCTTCTCTGAATGGTTCATGCACCACTGGTTAGGAACCCCTGCATTAGAAAATCTCTACTTACTAAATGAATTGTCACTTTAGCATGGGTAGTTACTGAATAAATTGTTACTAGAAATGTGTACTAACTGAATTACTCGTTACTAGACCATGTGAACTAACTGAATTACTCGTTACTAGACCATGTGAACTAACTGAACGACTCGTCACTAGAACATATGTACTAACTGAAGGACTCGTTAATAGAACATGTCTACTAACTGAAAGAATTGTTACTAAAACATGTGCAATAACTGAATGACTGGTCACTAGACCATGTGTACTAACTGAATGACTGGTCACTAGACCATGTGTACTAACTGAATGACTGGTCACTAGATCATGTGTACTAACTGAATGACTGGTCACTAGATCATGTGTACTAACTGAATGACTGGTCACTAGACCATGTGTACTAACTGAATGACTGGTCACTAGACCATGTGTACTAACTGAATGACTGGTCACTAGATCATGTGTACTAACTGAATGACTGGTCACTAGACCATGTGTACTAACTGAATGACTGGTCACTAGATCATGTGTACTAACTGAATGACTGGTCACTGGATCATGTGTACTAACTGAATGACTGGTCACTAGACCATGTGTACTAACTGAATGACTGGTCACTAGACCATGTGTACTAACTGAATGACTGGTCACTAGACCATGTGTACTAACTGAATGACTGGTCACTAGACCATGTGTACTAACTGAATGACTGGTCACTAGACCATGTGTACTAACTGAATGACTGGTCACTAGACCATGTGTACTAACTGAATGACTGGTCACTAGACCATGTGTACTAACTAAATGACTGGTATATTTCAGTGAAAGTGTCGATGAGACCAAGCCTAAAAATGAAGACCAGAATATGGCTGACTTCACGCCCTCTACAAAGAGCGTATATGAGAAAAGTAGTGATGAGAAGGTCAAAAGGTTATTATATTTCTATTGTGTACACTGTATACTATAATATGTCAATAAATTAACCTAAATTAATTATATGTTATATCATTGGCCTAGAATTGGTTGTGAAAGGTCCATGTTGTTTTACCAAACTCTTCTTGTAAATATGTACTTTACTTTGTCCTTTCCTACCTTTCCTTCTCCCCGTTTTATTTATATGTTAATTTAAATGCAAAATTTGATCATTAAAAGAATTGAACTCTCCCTCTATGTCTCTCACCTCTCTAAGTCTCTCAGTCTCTCTCTCTCTCTCTGTCTCTCTCTACCCCCTCTCACTGTGTGTCTCTCACCCGCTCTACGTCTCTCAGTATCTCTCTCTGTCTTTCTCTGACGCTCTGCCTCTGTCTCTCTCTACTCCCTCTCTCTCTCCTTCTCTCTGTCTCTCTCTGTCGGTCTCTCTCTCGGTCTCCCCCTCTCTCTTTCGCTATATCTTTCTCTCTCTGTGTCTCTCAGTCTGTTCTCCATCTATAAGTAAACATAACTTCTTACTTCCCTCAAGCCGCACACCAAGCACCGGGAAGTCCCTCAAGCCGTACAAGAAGAAACAGTCGGCGTCAGTCAAACAGAAGCGTCGTGAGCCGGGCACCAAGCCCGCCACAGAGTTGAGCTCCAGCGAGAGCTTGTCCAAACATTCGGTAGAATCACCCGAGTCATCCTTGACCACATCTGACACGGAGTCAGCATACACTGGGAGTGACATGGGTGACCGAGGGGAGCTGGCTGAAGACGATTTGACGCCCGCCAAGACGCCGAGTGCACAGATGAGCGTCAGGTACCCCAGGAGGGTCAAACGAATCAAGATTGTAAGGATGGATGACCATCACGAGAAGCTCAAGTCGGTGGACCAGAAAATGAGCAAAAAGCGGCCCAAGGAAAAGAAACGTTTGCGTGGTCAAGAGATGGACTCACCTGAGGATTCGTTGGCCAGCGATGTTAAGGCAAAACCTCAGACCCCTGAGGTCAAGAGAGTGACCACAAGGACTTTGTCTAGAGTCCTGTCCAAAGCATCGTCACTAACGTCCTTGTAAGTCATAGAATCGCTGGGAAATGTTATGTAAACATTTGGGTTTGTATTACATACTTTTGTTTGGGCTTACTACGTTAAATGCTACTATTCCATTTCATGGTTTTGAAGCGACAAATGTTTTGTTTACACCACGTGACTGTTCACTGCCTTACTTCATGCGTGTCAAACAATTTAAGTCTAAATATACTTAAGCACATTAGACTAATTAGAAAAAGAAATGTATAGCTTTTTAAAGTGAGAACATCATAATTAACTTTGACCTTTGATATTTTTTTGGTCATATTCTAGCCAAATAGCTGAAAAACTGAAAATAAAACAGTCCAGGAAATCAATTATGAAGACGAATGTCACAGACATGTAAGTTAATCTGTGGTTAAAAGAACTAATTAATAAGTTAAAATGTGTTTGAAATAACAAATTAATACTTTAGTCTACCTTTAAAATAACAAATTAATAAGTTAATCCGAGGTTAAAATTACAATTTAATTAGCTAATCTGTGATTAAAATTACAAATTAATAAGTTAATGGGCCGTCCATAAAGTACGTCACGCTATTTTTGATCCCCTTCCCCCTGTCACAAACTGTCACAAATCTCGGACCAAAGTACGTCACACTTTCGAAAAAAAGTTTAATCAACACCTACCGTAATTAAACTATTTAATTTAATACTTAAAATAAACTTTACTATTAAACTGTTTTAGAATTAGAATATAAAATTTCCACTTTAAAGTAGGGATATACCGGATTCAAAATTTTGAAATCCGGCCGCAGTCAGATTTGGTCGGATTTTATGGAGTGAAATCCGGCTTTAGCCGGAGTAATATTTGTTAAAGTGGCCGGATTTCAGATTTGCTGGAGCGATTATGAATATATATAAATTAGGGCTCTACAGGCCAGCCGGATTTATGATGTGAAATCCTGCCGGAGCCGAAGCCGGATTTGTAAAAATAGCCGGATTCCGGATTTGCCGGAGTTGGAGCCGAAATCCGGAACACCCCTAATTAAAAGAATTATAAGATTTATAAAGTGATTTAAATAATAGAATAGTTAATTGTCAACAGTTGTCATCACAGTTATTCAATGAAACAATAACTCAATCTAGAATAATGTAGATCGAATTTGAAAACAAAAATTGCAAAAATTAGACTTGACAATTTTATAAAACACATCATTTATCTGCTACCTTTTAATTTACAATGGGTGATGTCAAGTTTTAGATAATCTTCCGATTATGCATTCTATTGACTCAAGATAAGAAGTAGATTAGTGAAACTTGACCTCACCCTGTGATTAAATAATAAAAAAGGAAACAAAACACTTTGACTAAAAAAAAAGACTAGATTGACAAATAATATGACCAACTCATGTGCTATATTGAATCTGTTTATTATTGTCCTGGGACTTATGTTTAATTCAAAAATATTCACTGGACATCATCTTACAACGGTGAAGTGAAGTGTTCATCCATAGTTACGACTGACATCAATCTTTCACCATCATCGTTTCCTGGTAGGATAATTGCAGACAGATCAACTCGTCCTCATCTAGCCACTCAACAGCCTCTGTATGTGCATTTTCTCTTCTGGCAATAACTGCCATGGGTTCTCTTTGCTTTCTAGAAGCGATTCTCAAAGTACGGACGCGTTTTATCTGAGTTGATTCTTAAACAGTTTGGGTGGGCACATTCTCCTGATCCCGAGCTCTGTGTTGTACTGTATGTTTCTTCAACATTGTTTGTGAGGCAAAATATAAGTGACATTTTCGATGCAAATTCGATCAAGTAAGCTGGTCTGCAAAGATGGACAATAAAGATAATATGGTTGTACTTTGAAAACTCCCGTTGATCTCGGCATAATGTCATCAAATTTGAGAGTTTGTGCCACAAACAAGGAAGGAAATTTATTAGAATGTGCATCGGCTCTTTCTGAAGCTCTAAGTCCATCAGTTGTTTGGTTGATTGGGATCATTGGAGGAAAGAATCTTGAAGATAAAACGTTGAAATATGAGCTTCGTACTTTGTCGCAACATTTTCTGTCCTGTGATTTCACAAGTTGAGTGAAGTATTGGCTGGTGCGAACATGATTGTCAAAACCATTCCTGATCCTTATATTAGTCCTGCTGCATCAAATTCAGATTTATGAACAACACATTCAGGAGATACGCATTTCATGCTATTTTGACATAAATTTAATACAAATGTTTCACACAATTTTTGAAAATTATTTTTAAAGCTATTTAAATTCTGCTGAAAAATATAAACAAATAAATTAGAAAAAAATATATAAAAAAATATTTGGTGACATCACACATGGCCTGACCCCCCTCCCCCTGTCACAAACTGTTACACTTTCTTACACCCCTCCCCCCCCCCTTTGGAGCGTGGCGTACTTTATGGACGGCCCCTAATCTGTGGTTAAATTTACAAATTAATTAGTTAGTCAGTTTTTAAAATTACATATTAATAAGTTAATCTGTGGTAAAATTACAAATTAGAAGTTATTGTAACCAATGGTCATAGCTAGATATTAGTAAGTTACTTTATTACTTTAAACTACACAATTTTAAGTTATTCTAAGAGTACAGATACACATCTTTAATTACAACTAGTAGGTTTATATTACAACTAGTAGGTTTATATTACAACTAGTAGGTTTATATTACAACTAGTAGGTTTATATTACAACTAGTAGGTTTATATTACAACTAGTAGGTTTATATTACAACTAGTAGGTTTATATTACAACTAGTAGGTTTATATTACAACTTGTAGGTTTATATTACAACAACTAGGTTTATATTACAACTAGTAGGTTTATATTACAACAACTAGGTTTATATTACAACTTGTAGGTTTATATTACAACAACTAGGTTTATATTACAACTAGGTATATATTACAACTATTAGGTTTATATTACAACTAGTAGGTTTATATTACAACTAGTAGGTTTATATTACAACTAGTAGGTTTATATTACAACTAGTAGGTTTATATTACAACAACTAGGTTTATATTACAACTAGTAGGTTATATTACAACTAGGTTTATATTACAACTAGTAGGTTTATATTACAACTAGTAGGTTTATATTACAACTAGTAGGTTTATATTACAACTAGGTATATATTACAACTAGTAGGTTTATATTACAACTAGTAGGTTTATATTACAACTAGTTGGTTTATATTACAACTAGTAGGTTTATATTACATTAGTAGGTTTATATTACAACTAGTTGGTTTATAGTACAACTAGTAGGTTTATATTACAACTAGTAGGTTTATATTACAACTAGTAGGTTTATATTACAACTAGGTATATATTACAACTAGTGGGTTTATATTACAACTAGTAGGTTTATATTACAACTAGTAGGTTTATATTACAACTAGGTATATATTACAACTAGTAGGTTTATATTACAACTAGTAGGTTTATATTACAACTAGGTATATATTACAACTAGTAGTTTTATATTACAACTAGTGGGTTTATATTACAACTTAACAAACATGTCCGTTAGTTTTACGTCTTTGACTTAACAGTATAGCACATTGTCTGCCTATATATATGTAGTGACAGGGCAGTATAGCACATTGTATGTCTATATATATGTAATGACAGGGCAGTATTACTATATGTTATATCTTTGTAGTGAGAAAAAAGGTATATGACTATATTTTATATTCATGTAGTGACAGAACAGTATAATATGTCCATATTTTATATCTATGTAGTGATACAAGGTGCAGTGTGTCTGTGTTGCTATATTTTTAGGCCTGTCAATGACATGGAGAGTTCGCTAGAGGAGAAATATTTAAAGTGCATTGAACTGTTGTCACAACTAGCGTCAGAGAGTGACAAGTTTCTCGAGGGATTCGGAAAAAAAGATTCTGAGAAAGATCTGCAGACACCACGTAAATTACCAAAACTCGGGGACACCAAATCTCCGTATAAATCGAGGAAAAAGTTTGGAAAAGCCGGCGAAGATAAAAGCAAGATGGTTCCAACATCAGAAGAATATCTGGACGAGTCTGGGCCAATAGATTCCGACATGCTGGGCGGGGAACAAGAGGAAAAACCAGGTGAGCAGATGGATGCGTCACCTCGGGTCAAGCCCAGGAAACTGTCTTTTAAAGAAGATGAAGACGTGCACCAACAGATACCAGACGCCAGGCGTGTTCCCAGGTACCAGGACTCGAGAGAGGATCAACTTACTCTCAAGGGGGAGAGAGATATGGATCAAATTGATCGAAGAGATGTGGACAGAGAGTATAAAAGAGATATGGATACATTTGACCGAAGAGATGTGGACAGAGAGTATAAAAGAGATATGGATAAATTTGACCGAAGAGATGTGGACAGAGAGTATAAAAGAGATATGGATAAAATTGACCGAAGAGATTTGGACAGAGAGTATAAGAGAGATATGGATAAAATTGACCGAAGAGATGTGGACAGAGAGTATAAGAGAGATATGGATAAACTTGACCGAAAAGATGTGGACAGAAAGTATAAGAGAGATATGGATAAACCTGACCAAAGAGATGTGGACAGAGAGTATAAAAGAGATATGGATAAACTTGACCGAAGAGACATTGATAAACTTGACCGAAGAGATGTGGATAAACTTGACCGAAGAGATGTGGATAAACTTGACCGAAGACATGTGGACAGAGAGTATAAAAGAGATATAGATAAACTTGACCGAAGAGATATGGATAAACTTGACCAAAGAGATGTGGATAAACTTGACCGAAGAGATGTGGATAAACTTGACCGAAGAGATGTGGACAGAGAATATAAAAGAGCTATAGATAAACTTGACCGAAGAGATATGGATAAACTTGACCGAAGAGATGTGGATGAACTTGACCAAAGAGATGTGGATAAACTTGACCGAAGAGATGTGGATAAACTTGACCGAAGAGATGTGGATAAACTTGACCGAAGAGATGTGGATAAACTTGACCGAAGAGATTTGGATAAACTTGACCAAAGAGATGTGGACAGTGATTATCAGAGAGATTCTGAAATAAGTTCTAGCAGTTCGAAAAGAAGTTCCACAAGAGATTCCGAGAGAAGTTCCAAGAAAAGTTCCGAGAGGTCGTCAGATGGAGAAGAACGTCTCCCCAGAAAGCCTCGAGGGCAAAGGGAGGAAATCTCAGAAAAGAACTGGATGACCTCGGGCAGTGACCAGGGAATGGACAGTCAGGAACAACAACGGCAGAGGCAAAGTGTTGTGGTGGACGAAATCTACAGGCAGAAGTTGATGAAGAGGGCGCTCAAGCGGGTGCAAAAGAGTGGCAGGGCTGTTGATGACGGAGTTCTTCCAGGGGATGACATGACGCCAGCGTCCAAACTTGATTCTCAGAAATATGACTCGCAAAGATATGACTCTCTGAAACAACAATCGCAAAGATATGACTCGCAAAGATATGACTCACAAAGATATGACTCACAACGAGATGACTCGCTAAAAGATGAATTCCAAAGACGAGATTCTCAAAAATATGACTCACACAAATATGACTTGCGAAAATATGGCTCGCATAAATATGACGCGCAAAAATATGACGCGGAAAAGTATGAATCGTACAAATATGACTCAGAAGTAAGAGAGCAGGACGAATGGTCAACTGGTAAAATGGCTGAGGGTGTAGAGAAGACCAGACATGACAAATCGTAAGTTTTTTTTTGGAATACTTGCCACTTTCTTGTTATGTTTTTTTTATATCTTAATTTTATTTTAACTTAGTCACTCAACCGCTTTGTTTCCTATCTCTTTGCTTCCTATCTCTTTGTTTCCTATCTCTTTTTTTCCTATCTCTTTGTTTCCTATCTCTTTGTTTCCTATCTCTTTGTTTCCTATCTCTTTGTTTCCTATCTCTTTGTTTCCTATCTCTTTGTTTCATATCTCTTTGTTTCCTATCTCTTTGTTTCCTATCTATTTGTTTCCTATCTATTTGTTTCCTATCTCTTTGTTTCCTATCTATTTGTTTCTTATCTCTTTGTTTCCTATCTATTTGTTTCTTATCTCTTTGTTTCCTATCTCTTTGTTTCCTATCTCTTTGTTTCCTATCTATTTGTTTCCTATCTCTTTGTTTCCTATCTATTTGTTTCCTATCTATTTGTTTCCTATCTCTTTGTTTCCTATCTATTTGTTTCCCATCTCTTTGTTTCCTATCTCTTTGTTTCATATCTCTTTGTTTCCTATCTATTTGTTTCTTATCTCTTTGTTTCCTATCTATTGGTTTCTTATCTCTTTGTTTCCTATCTATTTGTTTCCTATCTATTTGTTTCCTATCTCTTTGTTTCCTATCTCTTTATTTCCTATCTATTTGTTTCCTATCTCTTTGTTTCCTATCTCTTTGTTTCCTATCTATTTGTTTCTTATCTCTTTGTTTCCTATCTATTTGTTTCTTATCTCTTTATTTCCTATCTCTTTGTTTCCTATCTATTTGTTTCCTATCTCTTTGTTTCCTATCTCTTTGTTTCCTATCTCTTTGTTTCCTATCTCTTTGTTTCCTATCTATTTGTTTCTTATCTCTTTGTTTCCTATCTCTTTGTTTCCTATCTCTTTGTTTCTTATCTCTTTGTTTCCTATCTCTTTGTTTCCTGTCTATTTGTTTCTTATCTCTTTGTTTCCTATCTCTTTGTGTCCTATCTCTTTGTTTCATATCACTTTGTTTCCTATCACTTTGTGTCCTATCACTTTGTTTCCTATCACTTTGGTTCCTATCACTTTGTTTCATATCACTTTGTTTCATATCACTTTGTTTCCTATCTCTTTGTTTCATATCACTTTGTTTCCTATCACTTTGTGTCCTATCACTTTGTTTCCTATCTCTTTGTTTCATATCACTTTGTTTCCTATCACTTTGTGTCCTATCACTTTGTTTCCTATCACTTTGGTTCCTATCACTTTGTTTCATATCACTTTGTTTCATATCACTTTGTTTCCAACTTATACGTTCCAAGCCACAAAACTCACTTTCACTCTTACTTTGATCTACACAACTTATTCAGAAGGAGAGTGAGCCTGGGAAAACAGATGAGGGCGAAAGCGAAGTTCGCCAAAGCTCCTGACGGTACCACCATTGATTCCGATGATTATGAGCCAAGCACAGATGACCCTATACTAAGCTACTTTGCTGATGAACGAAAAGTTCAAAAGCTCATAGATACCCAGTTCATTCAACAAAAACTTACTCAGATCACAGACGGCGAGTCGAAGACGCCGGAAGAAAGGTGAGTCACCGGTTGTATCAGCTTGAGGCTCACTCCTGTCTCTGTGTCTTTATTCAATCCATTCATTTCAGTACTTTACATTTAATTGTATCAGCTTGAGGCCCACTCCTGTCTCTGTGTCTTTATTCAATCCATTCATTTCAGTACTATACATTTAATTGTATCAGCTTGAGGCCCACTCCTGTCTCTGTGTCTTTATTCAATCCATTCATTTCAGTACTATACATTTAATTGTATCAGCTTGAGGCTCACTCCTGTCTCTGTGTCTTTATTCAATCCATTCATTTCAGTACTATACATTTAATTGTATCAGCTTGAGGCTCACTCCTGTCTCTGTGTCTTTATTCAATCCATTCATTTCAGTACTATACATTTAATTGTATCAGCTTGATGCTCACTCCTGTCTCTGTGTCTTTATTCAATCCATTCATTTCAGTACTATACATTTAATTGTATCAGCTTGAGGCCCACTCCTGTCTCTGTGTCTTTATTCAGTCCATTCATTTCAGTACTATACATTTAATTGTATCAGCTTGAGACCCACTCCTGTCTCTGTGTCTTTATTCAATCCATTCATTTCAGTACGTTACATTTAAATATGAACAAATTTACATCATTAGGCAGAAAATAAAATGAATTAAAAATTTCAATTTTTTCGAATCAATAATATATTGTTATTATGTTTTAAATTTAAAAAAATAAATTGGTTGTTTGGAAACGAATGTTAGAAAGTACCGGACATGAATTTTTCAAAAAAATTATTCGTCTATTCTTATGTATTTCAACAAAATATTAAAAAAATTTACCTGTTAAGCATGCATTACTATATTCGTTAATCTTTTTCTCATGCATCTCATCCCTTTTGATTGACTATTATATGAATAATGTTATACTTCACTATCATTACTGTCTTGATGTAAGTCTTCTTATGCTAAAGCTTTTAAGTAGTTGAATATTTCTTGTCTTTTTAAACGGAATTATATCACTCCTCTAAGTAGTTCAATACTTCGTGTCTCTTTCAACGTGATACTAGCTCCGTGGACATGAATGAGATTTTGTTGATGCGGGAACAAGCTCTCAGACTTAACGAGAAACTCATGGAGAAGGGAATACTCCCTAAAACAACAGTACAGTCAGAGATGTAAGTATAAGGGAATACTCCCTAAAACTACAGTATGTGAGTTCATGTAGCACTAGAAACTGAATTAATAAAATCGACATTGCCCTATATTCTATATTAGGCTAGAGACCAATCAAATCGACATATTATCCTGTATTCTATATTAGGCCAGAGACCAATCAAATCGACATTGTCCTATATTCTATATTAGGCTAGAGACCAATCAAATCGACATTGTCATGTATTCTATATTAGGCTAGAGACCAATCAAATCGAAATTAGCGAATATCTTGACCGGCAGTTGAATGATCTCTGGGAAGATTTGGTGGAAATCGGAGAAAATCCGGAGGAAATCCTGGACTTTCAATTGTGAGTTTTGGGTTAGGGTTTAGGGTTAGTTTTTTTGGTTAGTGTTAGTGTTAGGGTTTGGATTAAGGCTATAAATGTACATCTGCCAATCTATGATTGCATGTTTGTTCACCCACCAATCACATTTCATTCTTGTATGATCGTATCCTTGTTCAGCCACCAATCTTCTATGATTGTTCACCCACCAATCATTTTTCAATCTTGTATGATTGTTCGCCCCACCAATCATTATCAAACTTGTATGATTGTTCGCCCCAACAATCATTTATCAATCTTGTATGATTGTTCACCCATTATTAACGTATCACTATTGTATGATTGTTCTCTCCCCAATCACGTACTACTCTAGTATGATTGTATGATTTTTCATCAACAATTCACATATCACAATGGTGTGATTGTTCCCTCAAAAATCACGTACCACTCCTGTATGATTGTATGATTGTACCCCCACTAATTACGTATCACTCATGTATGATTGTATGATTGTACCCCCACTAATTACGTATCACTCTTGTATGATTGTATGATTGTACCCCCACTAATTACGTATCACTCTTGTATGATTGTATGATTGTACCCCCACTAATTACGTATCACTCTTGTATGATTGCCAACGTCCAGTAACCTTGCTGAGGCCAAGGAAGAGATCTACACCAACTTGGTCAGACGACTGTCTACAACTGTACGTGGATTTGGTGTGCAGCTGGAAGAGGCGCTGGGGGAAGATATGTGAGTTGTTCTTCTTGGTGTGGTGGTGTGGAGGGGGTGTGTGTGTGTTGTGGAGGGGATGTGGCTGTGGTGTAGAGAGGATGTGGCTGTGTTGTGGAGGGGGTGTGGCTGTGGTGTAGAGAGGATATGGCTGTGGTGAAAAGGGGGTGTGGCTGTGGTGGAGAGAGGATGTGGCTGTGGTGAAAAGGGGGTGTGGCTGTGGTGGAGAGAGGATGTGGCTGTGGTGAAAAGGGGGTGTGGCTGTGGTGGAGAGAGGATGTGGCTGTGTTGTGGAGGGGATGTTGCTGTGGTGTAGAGAGGATGTGACTGTGGTGTAGAGAGGATGTGGCTGTGGTTTGGAGAGGATGTGGCTGTGGTGTGGAGGGGATATGGCTGTGGTGTGGAGGGGATGTGGCTGTGGTGTAGAGAGGATATGGCTGTGGTGAAAAGGGGGTGTGGCTGTGGTGGAGAGAGGATGTGGCTGTGGTGAAAAGGGGGTGTGGCTGTGGTGGAGAGAGGATGTGGCTGTGTTGTGGAGGGGATGTGGCTGTGGTGTAGAGAGCATATGGCTGTGGTGAAAAGGGGGTGTGGCTGTGGTGGAGAGAGGATGTGGCTGTGGTGAAAAGGGGGTGTGGCTGTGGTGGAGAGAGGATGTGGCTGTGTTGTGGAGGGGATGTTGCTGTGGTGTAGAGAGGATGTGACTGTGGTGTAGAGAGGATGTGGCTAAGGTTTGGAGAGGATGTGGCTGTGGTGTGGAGGGGATGTGGCTGTGGTGTGGAGGGGATGTGGCTGTGGTGTAGAGAAAATGTGACTGTGGTGTGGAGGGGATGTGGATGTGGTGTGGAGGGGGTGTGGCTGTGGTGTGGAGGGGATGTGGCTGTGGTTTGGAGAGGATGTGGCTGTGGTGTAGAGAGGATGTGTTGTAGAGGGGATGTGGATGTGGTGTAGAGAAAATGTGGCTGTGGTGTGGAGGGGGTGTGGCTGTGGTGTGGAGGGATGTGGATGTGGTGTATAGAGGATGTGGCTGTGGTGTAGAGAGGATGTGGCTGTGGTGTTGAGGGGATGTGGTGTGGAGGGGATGTGGATGTGGTGTGGAGGGGGGGTGTGTGTGGTGTAGAGGGGGTGTGGCTGTGGTGTGGAGGGGATGTGGCTGTGTTGTGGAGGGGATGTGGATGTGGTGTAGAGAGGATGTGGCTGTGGTGTAGAGGGGATGTTGCTGTTGTTACAGAGGGGGTGTGGCTGTGGTGTGGAGAGGATGTGGATGTGGTGTAGAGAGGATGTGGCTGTGGTGTAGAGGGGGTGTGGCTGTGGTGTAGAGAGGATGTGACTGTGTTGTGGAGGGGATGTGGCTGTGGTGTAGAGAGGATGTGGCTGTGGTGTAGAGGGGGTGTGGCTGTGGTGTGGAGAGGATGTGGCTGTGGTGTAGAGGGGGTGTGGCTGTGGTGTGGAGAGGATGTGGCTGTGTTGTGGAGGGGATGTGGATGTGGTGTAGAGAGAATGTGGCTGTGGTGTAGAGGGGGTGTGGCTGTGGTGTAGAGAGGATGTGGCTGTGTTGTGGAGGGGGTGTGGCTGTTTTGTGGAGGGGTGTGGCTGTGGTGTGGAGGGGGTGTGGCTGTGGTTTAAAGGGTGTGTGTCTGTGTTCTGGAGGGGGTGTGGCTGTGGAATGGAGTGGATGTGGCTGTGGAGTGGAGGGGGTGTGGCTGTGTTGTGGAGGGGATGTGGCTGTGATGTGGAGGGGGTGTGGCTGTGTTGTGGAGGGGATGTGGCTGTGGTGTGGAGGGGGTGTGGCTGTGTTGTGGAGGGGATGTGGCTGTGGTGTGAAAAGGGTGTGGCTGTGGTTTGGAGGGGGCGTGTCAGTGGTGTGGAGGGGGTGTGGCTGTGGTTTGGAGGGGTGTGGCATTGATGTTGAGCGGATGTCTGTGTTGTGGAGGGGGTGTGGCTGTGGAGTTGAGGGGATGTGGCTGTGGAGTGGAGGGGTGTGGCTGTGTTGTGGAGGGGATGTGGCTGTGGTGTGGAGGGGGTGTGGCTGTGTTGTGGAGGGGATGTAGCTGTGGTGTGGAGGGGGTGTGGCTGTGTTGTGGAGGGGATGTGGCTGTGGTGTGGAGGGGGTGTGGCTATGGTTTGGAGGGGCGTGGCTGTGTTGTGGGGTGTGTGGCTGTATTGTGGAGGGGTTGTGGATGTGGTGTGGAGGGGGTGTGGCTGTGGTTTGGAGGGGCGTGGCTGTGTTGTGGGGTGTGTGGATGTATTGTGGAGGGGTTGTGGATGTGGTGTGGAGGGGGTGTGGCTGTGGTGTGGAGGGGGTCTGGCTGTGGTGTGGAGGGGGTGTGGCTGTGGTGTAGATGGGGTGTGGCTGTGGTGTGGAGGGGTGTGGCTGTGGTTTGGAGTGGGTGTGGCTGTGGTGTGGGGGTGTGCCTGTGGTGTGGAGGGTGTGTGGATATGGTGTGGAGGGGTGTGGCTGTGGTATTGAAGGGACGTCTGTGTTGTGGAGGGGATGTGGATGTGGTGTGGAGGGGGTGTGGCTGTGTTGTGGAGGGGGTGTGGCTGTGGTGTAGAGGGAATGTGGCTGTGGTGTAGAGGGGGTGTGGCTGTGGTGTGGAGGGGATGTGGCTGTGGTGTGGAGGTGGTGTGGCTGTGGTGTAGAGGGGGTGTGGCTGTGGTGTAGACGGGGTGTTCGTTGTGGTTTAGAGTGGGTGTGGCTGTGGTGTGGGGGTGTGGCTGTGGTGTGGAGGGTGTGTGGCTGTGTTGTGGAGGGGATGTTGCTGTGGTGTGGAGGGGGTGTGGCTGTGGTGTGGAGGGGGTGTGGCTGTGTTTGTAGAGGGGATGTGGCCGTGGTGTGGAGGGGGTGTGGCTGTGGTTTTGAGGGGGCGTGTATGTGGTGTGGAGGGGTGTGGCTGTGGTTAGGAGTTGGTGTGGCTGTGGTGTGGGGTGTGCCTTTGGTGTGGAGGATGTGTGGATATGGTGTGGAGGGGTGTGGCTGTGGTGTGCAGGGGACGTCTGTGTTGTGGAGGGGGTTTTGGCTGTGGTGTAGAGGGGGTGTGGCTGTGTTGTGGAGGGGGTGTGGCTGTGGTGTAGAGGGGTGTGGCTGTTGTGTAGAGGGGGTGTGGTTGTTGTGTTGAGGGGATGTGGCTGTGGTGTGGAGGGGGTGTTGCTGTGGTGTAGAGGGGGTGTGGCTGTGGTGTAGAGGGGGTGTTCGTTGTGGTTTGGAGTGGGTGTGGCTGTGGTGTGGGGGTGTGGCTGTGGTGTAGAGGGGGTGTGGCTGTGGTGTAGAGGGGGTGTTCGTTGTGGTTTGGAGTGGGTGTGGCTGTGGTGTGGGGGTGTGGCTGTGGTGTAGAGGGGGTGTGGCTGTGGTGTAGAGGGGGTGTTCGTTGTGGTATGGAGTTGGTGTGGCTGTGGTGTGGGGGTGTGGCTGTGGTGTGGAGGGGGTGTGGCTGTGGTGTATAGGGGGTGTGGCTTTGGTGTGGAGGGGTGTGGCTGTGGTATGGAGGGGGTGTGGCTGTGGTGTGGACGTGTAGGTTGTGGTGGGGCTAGATTGGAGGATGTTTTAGCGGTTCTTTGGGTTGTTGAGAAAACATATTTTTACATCCTTTATTTAATTGGTGGTGTCTGTTTGTTTGAGCACTTGCTTGCTTGTCGAAATAACTTTGGATCGATTTTAACCCACTTCCTCGTAATATAGCGAGCTGAAATTTTGCAGGTAGTTTCGTACAAATGATAAAAAGGATGTATCAAAATTTCAGATCGATTGCATGTACTGTAATAAAATTATTGAATTGTTAGCTTAGTTTATTTATCTCTATGTATCATGTTATTTTTTTAGATAGAGTATCGCGGTGCGTATTATTTTGAACGATCTTTTTTAATACTTTCCTGTTACGCAATTCGGTGCGTATTAGTCTATATGGACTATAATTTTTAAAAATATAATTCTGATCGGTGCGCATTATATTAAACATGTTTTACGAGAAATAACTAAAATTTTGGATTTTTGGATTGCCGTGCGCTGCGTATTATAATGAACATACCTTTAGCTATCTGTCGTACATAAAGGATTTATAGTCAAAGACTTGGTTTTTTACGGGTATTTTTATTTAAGTTTTATTTTTTTAAATAACAAGAACAAAAAATGCAAGAACACATTTGTTCTATCTTCTTACTAAAGATAAAAAGAAATGATTTAAAATTAAGAAAAAGAGATAATGCAGTTATTAATATATCACAAAGTTAATTTATTTGGCAATCATAAAATTCTAGAGTTGTTCTGTGTATGCATCAGATGTTTGTCTCCTATATGAAGCTACGTGCTGCACTGATTTGTTTTGCGAATATCAAATTGATTCTTTAAAAAAATATCACATCGCCACTCAAGACAATAAGAATTAAGTTCCTTTACACAACTTGGGCCAAAAACACCTGAATAAAACAATCAGGACCCATAGGTTGAAGTAACAATTTTAACTTTATGGTCCGGTCTCAGCAATCATGGCTTTTCCCTGTACTCATCCCCCCCCCCTAATTGTCCCGTGGATTTTATAACCGTTGAAATCTGACAATTTTATCTCTTTTTTAATCGGTTGTTTATACGAGTGAAAATATGGACATTTTCAAAACATAGATTACTACATGATATAACAAATATATAGTGATATAAGTACACACACTTGTGTATATAAACATAGATTACTACATGATATAACAAATATATAGTGATATAAGTACACACACTTGTGTATATAAACATAGATTACTACATGATATAACAAATATATAGTGATATAAGTACACACACTTGTGTATATAAACATAGATTACTACATGATATAACAAATATATAGTGATATAAGTACACACACTTGTGTATATAAACATAGATTACTACATGAAACAAATAATAAGGGATATAAGTACACACTTGTGTATATAAACATAGATTACTACATGAAACAAATAATAAGGGATATAAGTACACACTTGTGTATATAAACATAGATTACTACATGAAACAAATAATAAGGGATATAAGTACACACTTGTGTATATAAACATAGATTACTACATGAAACAAATAATAAGGGATATAAGTACACACTTGTGTATATAAACATAGATTACTACATGATATAACAAATATATAGTGATATAAGTACACACACTTGTGTATATAAACATAGATTACTACATGATATAACAAATATATAGTGATATAAGTACACACTTGTGTATATAAACATAGATTACTACATGATATAACAAATATATAGTGATATAAGTACACACACTTGTGTATATAAACATAGATTACTACATGATATAACAAATATATAGTGATATAAGTACACACTTGTGTATATAAACATAGATTACTACATGATAACAAATATATAGGGATATAAGTACACACTTGTGTATATAAACATAGATTACTACATGAAACAAATAATAGTGATATAAGTACACACTTGTGTATATAAACATAGATTACTACATGAAACAAATAATAAGGGATATAAGTACACACTTGTGTATATAAACATAGATTACTACATGAAACAAATAATAAGGGATATAAGTACACACTTGTGTATATAAACATAGATTACTACATGAAACAAATAATAAGGGATATAAGTACACACTTGTGTATATAAACATAGATTACTACATGAAACAAATAATAAGGGATATAAGTACACACTTGTGTATATAAACATAGATTACTACATGAAACAAATAATAAGGGATATAAGTACACACTTGTGTATATAAACATAGATTACTACATGAAACAAATATATAGGGATATAAGTACACACTTGTGTATATAAACATAGATTACTACATGAAACAAATAATAAGGGATATAAGTACACACTTGTGTATATAAACATAGATTACTACATGAAACAAATAATAAGGGATATAAGTACACACTTGTGTATATAAACATAGATTACTACATGAAACAAATAATAAGGGATATAAGTACACACTTGTGTATATAAACATAGATTACTACATGAAACAAATAATAAGGGATATAAGTACACACTTGTGTATATAAACATAGATTACTACATGAAACAAATAATAAGGGATATAAGTACACACTTGTGTATATAAACATAGATTACTACATGAAACAAATAATAAGGGATATAAGTACACACTTGTGTATATAAACATAGATTACTACATGAAACAAATATAAGGGATATAAGTACACACTTGTGTATATAAACATAGATTACTACATGAAACAAATAATAAGGGATATAAGTACACACTTGTGTATATAAACATAGATTACTACATGAAACAAATAATAAGGGATATAAGTACACACTTGTGTATATAAACATAGATTACTACATGAAACAAATAATAAGGGATATAAGTACACACTTGTGTATATAAACATAGATTACTACATGAAACAAATAATAAGGGATATAAGTACACACTTGTGTATATAAACATAGATTACTACATGAAACAAATATATAGGGATATAAGTACACACTTGTGTATATAAACATAGATTACTACATGAAACAAATAATAAGGGATATAAGTACACACTTGTGTATATAAACATAGATTACTACATGAAACAAATAATAAGGGATATAAGTACACACTTGTGTATATAAACATAGATTACTACATGAAACAAATAATAAGGGATATAAGTACACACTTGTGTATATAAACATAGATTACTACATGAAACAAATAATAAGGGATATAAGTACACACTTGTGTATATAAACATAGATTACTACATGAAACAAATAATAAGGGATATAAGTACACACTTGTGTATATAAACATAGATTACTACATGAAACAAATATATAGGGATATAAGTACACACTTGTGTATATAAACATAGATTACTACATGAAACAAATAATTAGGGATATAAGTACACACTTGTGTATATAAACATAGATTACTACATGAAACAAATAATAAGGGATATAAGTACACACTTGTGTATATAAACATAGATTACTACATGAAACAAATAATAAGGGATATAAGTACACACTTGTGTATATAAACATAGATTACTACATGAAACAAATAATAAGGGATATAAGTACACACTTGTGTATATAAACATAGATTACTACATGAAACAAATATATAGGGATATAAGTACACACTTGTGTATATAAACATAGATTACTACATGAAACAAATAATAAGGGATATAAGTACACACTTGTGTATATAAACATAGATTACTACATGAAACAAATATATAGGGATATAAGTACACACTTGTGTATATAAACATAGATTACTACATGAAACAAATAATAAGGGATATAAGTACACACTTGTGTATATAAACATAGATTACTACATGAAACAAATAATAAGGGATATAAGTACACACTTGTGTATATAAACATAGATTACTACATGAAACAAATATATAGGGATATAAGTACACACTTGTGTATATAAACATAGATTACTACATGAAACAAATAATAAGGGATATAAGTACACACTTGTGTATATAAACATAGATTACTACATGAAACAAATATATAGGGATATAAGTACACACTTGTGTATATAAACATAGATTACTACATGAAACAAATAATAAGGGATATAAGTACACACTTGTGTATATAAACATAGATTACTACATGAAACAAATAATAAGGGATATAAGTACACACTTGTGTATATAAACATAGATTACTACATGAAACAAATAATAAGGGATATAAGTACACACTTGTGTATATAAACATAGATTACTACATGAAACAAATAATAAGGGATATAAGTACACACTTGTGTATATAAACATAGATTACTACATGAAACAAATAATAAGGGATATAAGTACACACTTGTGTATATAAACATAGATTACTACATGAAACAAATATATAGGGATATAAGTACACACTTGTGTATATAAACATAGATTACTACATGAAACAAATAATTAGGGATATTAAGTACACACTTGTGTATATAAACATAGATTACTACATGAAACAAATAATAAGGGATATAAGTACACACTTGTGTATATAAACATAGATTACTACATGAAACAAATAATAAGGGATATAAGTACACACTTGTGTATATAAACATAGATTACTACATGAAACAAATAATAAGGGATATAAGTACACACTTGTGTATATAAACATAGATTACTACATGAAACAAATAATAAGGGATATAAGTACACACTTGTGTATATAAACATAGATTACTACATGAAACAAATAATAAGGGATATAAGTACACACTTGTGTATATAAACATAGATTACTACATGAAACAAATAATAAGGGATATAAGTACACACTTGTGTATATAAACATAGATTACTACATGAAACAAATATATAGGGATATAAGTACACACTTGTGTATATAAACATAGATTACTACATGAAACAAATATATAGGGATATAAGTACACACTTGTGTATATAAACATAGATTACTACATGAAACAAATATATAGGGATATAAGTACACACTTGTGTATATAAACATAGATTACTACATGAAACAAATATATAGGGATATAAGTACACACTTGTGTATATAAACATAGATTACTACATGAAACAAATATATAGGGATATAAGTACACACTTGTGTATATAAACATAGATTACTACACACTTGTGTATATAAACATAGATTACTACACACTTGTGTATATAAACATAGATTACTACATGAAACAAATATATAGGGATATAAGTACACACTTGTGTATATAAACATAGATTACTACATGAAACAAATATATAGGGATATAAGTACACACTTGTGTATATAAACATAGATTACTACACACTTGTGTATATAAACATAGATTACTACACACTTGTGTATATAAACATAGATTACTACATGAAACAAATATATAGGGATATAAGTACACACTTGTGTATATAAACATAGATTACTACATGAAACAAATATATAGGGATATAAGTACACACTTGTGTATATAAACATAGATTACTACATGAAACAAATATATAAGGATATAAGTACACACTTGTGTATATAAACATAGATTACTACACACTTGTGTATATAAACATAGATTACTACACACTTGTGTATATAAACATAGATTACTACATGAAACAAATATATAGGGATATAAGTACACACTTGTGTATATAAACATAGATTACTACATGAAACAAATATATAGGGATATAAGTACACACTTGTGTATATAAACATAGATTACTGCATGAAACAAATATATAGGGATATAAGTACACACTTGTGTATATAAACATAGATTACTACATGAAACAAATATATAGGGATATAAGTACACACTTGTGTATATAAACATAGATTACTACACACTTGTGTATATAAACATAGATTACTACACACTTGTGTATATAAACATAGATTACTACACACTTATGTATATAAACATAGATTACTACACACTTGTGTATATAAACATAGATTACTACACACTTGTGTATATAAACATAGATTACTACACACTTGTGTATATAAACATAGATTACTACACACTTGTGTATATAAACATAGATTACTACACACTTGTGTATATAAACATAGATTACTACACACTTGTGTATATAAACATAGATTACTACACACTTGTGTATATAAACATAGATTACTACACACTTGTGTATATAAACATAGATTACTACACACTTGTGTATATAAACATAGATTACTACACACTTGTGTATATAAACATAGATTACTACATGATAACAAATAATTATGGATATTAAGTACACACTTGTGTATATAAACATAGATTACTACACACTTGTGTATATAAACATAGATTACTACACACTTGTGTATATAAACATAGATTACTACATGATAACAAATAATTAGGGATATTAAGAACACACATGTGTATATAACATAGATTACTACATGATAACAAATAATTATGGATATTAAGTACACACTTGTGTATATAAACATAGATTACTACATGATAACAAATAATTAGGGATATTAAGTACACACTTGTGTATATAAACATAGATTACTACATGATAACAAATAATTATGGATATTAAGTACACACTTGTGTATATAAACATAGATTACTACATGATAACAAATAATTAGGGATATTAAGTACACACTTGTGTATATAAACATAGATTACTACATGATAACAAATAATTAGGGATATTAAGTAAACACTTGTGTATATAAACATAGATTACTACATGATAACAAATAATTAGAGATATTAAGTACACACTTGTGTATATAAACATAGATTACTACATGATAACAAATAATTAGGGATATTAAGTACACACTTGTGTATATAAACATAGATTACTACATTATAACAAATAATTAGGGATATTAAGTACACACTTGTGTATATAAACGACACACTAGTATACCGTTAGCTGGGGATGAAACACTAGTGTACCGTTATCTGAGGATTAAACACTAGTATACCGTTATCTGAGGATGAAACACTAGTATACCGTTATCTGAGGATGAAACACTAGTATACCGTTATCTGAGTATGAAACACTAGTGTACCGTTATCTGAGGATTAAACACTAGTATACCGTTATCTGAGGATGAAACACTAGTATACCGTTATCTGAGTATGAAACACTAGTATACCGTTAGCTGGGGATGAAACACTAGTATACCGTTTGATCTGCCCAATATCTACAAATGCAGGCTGTAAATAAACTGACGTTAATAATAAGTAAGATCGTTGGGTATCACTGACTGGTCTCTCTTTGACTGACCACAGGATGGACGTTGTGACGCAATCTGAGAGACCGAAGCCAATCAAAACGAGGAAGTTACGCAGCTCGTGAGTAGAAACATTATTAATCATTTACAATTACTATATTAGTCAGTTATAGTTATAACATTAGTCAGTTATAGTTATAACATTAGTCAGTTATAGTTATAACATTAGTCAGTTATAGTTATAACATTAGTCAGTTATAGTTATAACATTAGTCAGTTATAGTTATAACATTAGTCAGTTATAGTTATAACATTAGTCAGTTATAGTTATAACATTAGTCAGGTACAGTTACAGTATTAGTGAGTTACAGTTACAACATTAGTAAGTTACAGTTACAACATTAGTAAGTTACAGTTACAACATTAGTAAGTTACAGTTACAACATTAGTGAGTTACAGTTACAACATTAGTAAGTTACAGTTACAACATTAGTAAGTTACAGTTACAACATTAGTAAGTTACAGTTACAACATTAGTGAGTTACAGTTACAACATTAGTAAGTTACAGTTACAACATTAGTAAGTTACAGTTACAACATTAGTAAGTTACAGTTACAACATTAGTGAGTTACAGTTACAACATTAGTGAGTTACAGTTACAACATTAGTGAGTTACAGTTACAACATTAGTAAGTTACAGTTACAACATTAGTGAGTTACAGTTACAACATTAGTGAGTTACAGTTACAACATTAGTGAGTTACAGTTACAACATTAGTGAGTTACAGTTACATTAGTAAGTTACAGTTAAAACATTAGTGAGTTACAGTTACAACATTAGTGAGTTACAGTTACAACATTAGTAAGTTACAGTTACAACATTAGTAAGTTACAGTTACAACATTAGTAAGTTACAGTTACAACATTAGTAAGTTACAGTTACAACATTAGTAAGTTACAGTTACAACATTAGTAAGTTACAGTTACAACATTAGTAAGTTACAGCTACAACATTAGTAAGTTACAGTTACAACATTAGTAAGTTACAGTTACAACATTAGTAAGTTACAGCTACAACATTAGTAAGTTACAGTTACAACATTAGTGAGTTACAGTTACAACATTAGTGAGTTACAGTTGCAACATTAGTAAGTTACAGTTACAACATTAGTAAGTTACAGTTACAACATTAGTAAGTTACAGTTACAACATTAGTAAGTTACAGTTACAACATTAGTAAGTTACAGTTACAACATTAGTGAGTTACAGTTACAACATTAGTGAGTTACAGTTACAACATTAGTAAGTTACAACTACAACATTAGTAAGTTACAGTTACAACATTAGTAAGTTACAGTTACAACATTAGTAAGTTACAGTTACAACATTAGTGAGTTACAGTTACAACATTAGTTAGTTACAGTTACAACATTAGTAAGTTACAACTACAACATTAGTAAGTTACAGTTACAACATTAGTAAGTTACAGTTACAACATTAGTAAGTTACAGTTACAACATTAGTGAGTTACAGTTACAACATTAGTGAGTTACAGTTACAACATTAGTAAGTTACATTTACAACGTTAGTAAGTTACAGTTACAACATTAGTAAGTTACAGTTACAACATTAGTAAGTTACAGTTACAACATTAGTGAGTTACAGTTACAACATTAGTGAGTTACAGTTACAACATTAGTGAGTTACAGTTACAACATTAGTGAGTTACAGTTACATTAGTAAGTTACAGTTACAACATTAGTGAGTTACAGTTACAACATTAGTGAGTTACAGTTACAACATTAGTAAGTTACAGTTACAACATTAGTAAGTTACAGTTACAACATTAGTAAGTTACAGTTACAACATTAGTAAGTTACAGTTACAACATTAGTAAGTTACAGTTACAACATTAGTAAGTTACAGCTACAACATTAGTGAGTTACAGTTACAACATTAGTTAGTTACAGTTACAACATTAGTAAGTTACAACTACAACATTAGTAATTTACAGTTACAACATTAGTAAGTTACACTTACAACATTAGTAAGTTACAGTTACAACATTAGTGAGTTACAGTTACAACATTAGTGAGTTACAGTTACAACATTAGTAAGTTACATTTACAACATTAGTAAGTTACAGTTACAACATTAGTAAGTTACAGTTACAACATTAGTAAGTTACAGTTACAACATTAGTGAGTTACAGTTACAACATTAGTAAGTTACAGTTACAACATTAGTAAGTTACAGTTACAACATTAGTAAGTTACAATTACAACATTAGTGAGTTACAGTTACAATATTAGTAAGTTACAGTTACAACATTAGTAAGTTACAGTTACAACATTAGTAAGTTACAGTTACAACATTAGTAAGTTACAGTTACAACATTAGTGAGTTACAGTTACAACATTAGTGAGTTACAGTTACAACATTAGTAAGTTACAGTTACAAAATTAGTAAGTTACAGTTACAACATTAGTAAGTTACAGTTACAACATTAGTAAGTTACAGTTACAACATTAGTGAGTTACAGTTACAACAATAGTGAGTTACAGTTACAACATTAGTGAGTTACAGTTACAACATTAGTGAGTTACAGTTACAACATTAGTAAGTTGCAGTTACAACATTAGTAAGTTACAGTTACAACATTAGTAAGTTACAGTTACAACATTAGTGAGTTACAGTTACAACATTAGTGAGTTACAGTTACAACATTAGTGAGTTATAGTTACAACATTAGTGAGTTACAGTTACAACATTAGTAAGTTACAGTTACAACATTAGTGAGTTACAGTAACAACATTAGTAAGTTACAGTTACAACATTAGTAAGTTACAGTTACAACATTAGTAAGTTACAGTTACAACATTAGTAAGTTACAGTTACAACATTAGTAAGTTACAGTTACAACATTAGTAAGTTACAGTTACAACATTAGTAAGTTACAGTTACAACATTAGTGAGTTACAGTTACAACATTAGTGAGTTACAGTTACAACATTAGTAAGTTACAGTTACAACATTAGTAAGTTACAGTTACAACATTAGTAAGTTACAGTTACAACATTAGTAAGTTACAGTTACAACATTAGTGAGTTACAGTTACAACATTAGTTAGTTACAGTTACAACATTAGTAAGTTACAACTACAACATTAGTAAGTTACAGTTACAACATTAGTAAGTTACAGTTACAACATTAGTAAGTTACAGTTACAACATTAGTGAGTTACAGTTACAACATTAGTGAGTTACAGTTACAACATTAGTAAGTTACATTTACAACATTAGTAAGTTACAGTTACAACATTAGTAAGTTACAGTTACAACATTAGTAAGTTACAGTTACAACATTAGTGAGTTACAGTTACAACATTAATAAGTTACAGTTACAACATTAGTAAGTTACAGTTACAACATTAGTAAGTTACAGTTACAACATTAGTGAGTTACAGTTACAATATTAGTAAGTTACAGTTACAACATTAGTAAGTTACAGTTACAACATTAGTGAGTTACAGTTACAACATTAGTGAGTTACAGTTACAACATTAGTGAGTTACAGTTACAACATTAGTAAGCTACAGTTACAACATTAGTAAGTTACAGTTACAACATTAGTAAGTTACAGTTACAACATTAGTAAGTTACAGTTACAACATTAGTGAGTTACAGTTACAACATTAGTGAGTTACAGTTACAACATTAGTGAGTTACAGTTACAACATTAGTAAGTTACAGTTACAACATTAGTGAGTTACAGTTACAACATTAGTGAGTTACAGTTACAACATTAGTAAGTTACAGTTACAACATTAGTAAGTTACAGTTACAACATTAGTAAGTTACAGTTACAACATTAGTAAGTTACAGTTACAACATTAGTGAGTTACAGTTACAACATTAGTGAGTTACAGTTACAACATTAGTGAGTTACAGTTACAACATTAGTAAGCTACAGTTACAACATTAGTAAGTTACAGTTACAACATTAGTAAGTTACAGTTACAACATTAGTATGTTACAGTTACAACATTAGTGAGTTACAGTTACAACATTAGTGAGTTACAGTTACAACATTAGTGAGTTACAGTTACAACATTAGTAAGTTACAGTTACAACATTAGTGAGTTACAGTTACAACATTAGTAAGTTACAGTTACAACATTAGTAAGTTACAGTTACAACATTAGTAAGTTACAGTTACAACATTAGTAAGTTACAGTTACAACATTAGTAAGTTACAGTTACAACATTAGTAAGTTACAGTTACAACATTAGTAAGTTACAGTTACAACATTAGTGAGTTACAGTTACAACATTAGTGAGTTACAGTTACAACATTAGTAAGTTACAGTTACAACATTAGTAAGTTACAGTTACAACATGAGTAAGTTACAGTTACACTATAATGACAACTTGATTCATTGTCTAATAATGGAGCAAAATGTTCTTTTAGGCATTCCTAAGCGGCTTGCCAAATACGTTTATTTTATTTTAAAATATAGATAAGTTATAAGCAGAATATACCTTAAATTCCAGCCCTTATCTTCTTTTATTATATCAATCAGATATATCACTAACCACACTATAATCATATATCAATCAGGTTATATCACTAACCACACTATAATCTTATATCAATCAGATTATATCACTAACCACACTATAATCTTATATCAATCAGGTTATATCACTAACCACACTATAATCTTGTATCAATCAGGTTATATCACTAACCACACTATAATCTTCTATCAATCAAGTTATATCTCTAAGAATACTACAATCTTCTACCAAAAGGTTTTTATAACTAACCACACTATAATCCTCTAATTATAATTAATAGATGGAGTCCTGTCAGACTCACTGATACCCTGTTTACCTGCTATCCATCTATTAATCTATAAGCCTGATTGCAGTCTCACCCACATTTTGTTCACTAAACTTGTAATAATCAGGTTGTACAGTAGCATTGTGACACAGAAGACACCGACTGGAATGGTGATGTATCACAGAAAAGGACATCCGATGTGAGTAATCCTAACCTAAACCTAAACATAACCTTTACAAATTACCCCGACTTTAAACCTAACCCTGTTCAAAAAAACCTAACCCTAACATAAGCCCAACTCTAACTTGAAACATAACACTTATCTAAACCTAATGCTAACCTTAAAACTAACCATAAAATTAAACCTAATTATAACCTTTAAACTTAACACCGAGCCATAAACCTAATCTTAAAATAAAACCTAACATTAACTTTAAACCCACACCCGACAGGCTGCATGCCTTAAAAACAGCCAAGTCGCCTGCCCAAAAAGTTGCCCGTCAATGTGCTAATACCTACTGGCTTAACGTCTGCTCCAGCTGCAGACATGGGCAATGCTAAAGCCATGTACGGAAATATCAAAAGAGCAACTGGCCCTTTGACGTCCAATGTTGCCCCCCTAGAGTCCAAAAGTGGAGAAATTATCCAAGACCAGGCAGGACAGCTAAAACGGTGGGTTGGGCATTATCTTGAACTGTACTCAACAGTTACCACAGTCTCCAGCACCGCTCTAGATGATATCCCCGATATGCCACTCATGGAAGAACTTGATGTCATGCCGACACAGGAAGAGCTGCATGAGCAAAGCAATTGACAGCCTAGCTTGTGGAAAAGCCCATGGGGATGATGGCATACCACCAGAGGCTCTAAAGAGTGGCAAGATCAGCCATTGCACGAGCTTCTGTCCCTCTGCTGGGAACAGGGCTATATCCCCCAAGACCTAAAGGATGCAAATATAGTGACACTTTATAAAAACAAAGGTGATAGAAGTTACTGCAATAACTATTGCGGCATCTCAATCCTTAGTATTGTAGGAAAGGCCTTCGCCCGTGTCATACTAACACGTTTACAGAGTCTAGCATTCCGTGTCTATCCAGAATCTCAGTGCGGTTTCCGGGCTGGTCGGTCTACCATAGACATGGTGTTCTCCATACGGCAGCTCCAGGAAAAATGCAGAGAGCAACAGATGCCACTATACATTGCCTTTGTGGACCTTACGAAAGCCTTTGATTTCGTCAGTCGCAACGGGCAATTCCAAATCCTGGTAAAAATCGGCTGTCCCCCACACCTACTCGCCGTCATCAGACAGTTCCATGAAAATATGCAGGGCACAGTGCAGTTAGATGGAGCTACGTCAGAAGCCTTTCCAGTCAGCAGCTGAGTTAAACAAGGCTGTGTACTTGCATCAACACTGTTCGCAATATTCTTCTCTGTACTGCTTCAATACTCATTCAAGGATAGCAGTGATGGAATCTGGTTACACACCAGAGCTGATGGAGTACTTTTCAACACTGCCCGCCTCCGATCCAAGACCAAAACGACAGACATCCTAATTCGTGAGCTACTCTTTGCGGATGATGCGGCATTAACAGCACACACAGAAACTGGTTTACAACAACTCGTGTCAAGCTTATCCAATGCTTGCAAAGAATTTGGTTTGCAAATCAGCTTGAAAAAGACAAACATCATGGCCCAAGACACACAACCTCCTCCTACCATCAATATCGACAATGAAAACTTGGAGGTTGTGGAAAGCTTCACCTACTTGGGTTCCAAGGTCTCCAATACATTGTCATTGAAGAGGAAATAAACAGTAGAATTGGCAAGGCAGCTGCCACAATGGCTAAATTAAGTGAACGGGTCTGGCAAAACACCAAGTTAAGAGAAAAACAAACTGTGTGTCTATAGAGCCTGCGTCATTAGTACACTGCTATACGGGAGCGAGACATGGACCACTTATACATCCCAAGAGCGCAAGCTTAATAGCTTCCACTTGAGATGCCTGCGACGCATTCTAGGCATTAAATGACAAGACAAAGTGCCTAATACTAAGGTCCCAATGCTTGCCAATACCCAAATCATGTTCTCAATCCTTAGTGAAAGACGCCTGAGATGGCTAGGACATGTTAAAAGAATGAGCCCTGGCCGCATCCCCAAGGACCTCCTATATGGAGAACTGGCATCGGGAAAGAGGAAGGCAGGTCAACCACGTCAGCGATTTAAAGATGTCTGCCAAAGGGACATGAAAGGAGCCAGAATACGCACAAGCGACTGTGAGTGTAAGGCAGAAGACCGATCTACGTGGCGCACATTTGTCAAAGAGGGCGTCATAGTAGCTGAGGAGCGAAGGATGGAGGAGGCTACAGAAAGAAGAGCTAGGAGAAAGGCCAAAACTTTTGGAAGCACAGAACTCGTGTGTAAAAGCTCTGGTAAAGACTTTCACTAAAGGATAGGACTGCACAGCCACTCCAAAAATAATGCATCGGATCACATAAAAAGTGATGGTATGACGTGACGGGTGATATGTCCTGTGGTGTCTATGGTGAAAGGCGCACATTGCCATTTATAGCCAAACTAAGAAGATGCCATTCAAATAATTTTCTTTTACTTAGGTTATTACCGCGTTTTTATTAACTTGCCTTCGTTCCTGTCCGCATTGTTTTTGTTCCTGTCCGCAAAATTTCATATTTTCCAACGTAAAATTAAACCACTTTTGATGGTCCTAGAGATCTCAAACTTTTACCGCAGATAGATCTGGGATGACCATGCATTGTTTCAAAATTTCAGATCGATCGAATGCACGGTAATTACATTAATGCAATTTTAGTTTATCTCTATATATCATCCTTATCCGTCTGCTATTGTTGACATCTACGTGCCACCGGAGTTCACCCCAGCCATCGATGACCACATCCCTTTGTTTAACAGCAAGGGGAGTTCAGTCAGGTTCAGTCTATAAATGTTTGTCACGCGATGCGTATTATATTGAAGCAAAAAGGAAGTAGACAGGCGTGTGACAACCACAGAGGCATATTCCTGCTTTCTATCGCAGGAAAGATCCTTGCCAGAATCCTGCTCAACCGCCTCACGGTCCACCTTGACCAAGGACTCCTGCCTGAAAGTCAGTGTGGATTCCGAAAAGAGCGAGGGACCATCGACATGGTGTTCGCTGCCAGGCAGCAGCAAGAGAAATGTCAGGAGCAGACCTTCGACCTGTTCTCCACCTATGTCGACCTGACCAAGGCTTTTGACACAGTTGGCAGAGAGGGTCTGTGGAAGATCATGGCCAAGTACGGTTGCCCAAGGAAATTCATCGTCTTTATGCAAAAATTCCATGAGGGCATGCAGGCCAGAGTCCAGTACAGCGGAGAGTTTTCTGATCCTTTCCCAGTCACAAACGGGGTCAAGCAGGGCTGCGTCCTGGCACCAACATTGTTTAGCCTGATGTTTTCCGCCATGCTGACAGAGGCCTTCAGAGACGAGGATGTTGGTGTCAACCTGAAGTACCTCACAGATGGCAAACTGTTCATCCTTCGGAGGCTCCAGGCAAAAACCAAGGTTATGACAGACATCATCAGAGACCTGCTGTTTGCTGATGAGTGTGGGGTAAACGCTGTCTCAGAAGCCGACATGCAACGCAGCGTTAACCTGTTCTCCAGCGCCTGCACAAACTTTGGTCTGACGATCAACACCAAGAAGACTGAAGTCCTCCATCAGCCTGCGCCTGGAAGGCCCTATGTTGAGCCCAACATCACTGTCAATGGCCAGAGACTCAACACATTGCAACGGTTCACATACCTAGGCAGCACACTGTCGCAAAATGTCACCATCGATGACGAAGTGAGCGTCAGAATTGCCAGAGCCAGCTCCACTTTTGGCAGGTTGTACCCAAATGTCTGGAACAGAAGAGGCATTACCATCCAGACCAAGCTGAAAGTGTACAGGGCAGTGGTGCTCCCCACACTGCTATATGCTTGTGAAACATGGACTGTGTATCAGCGCCATGCTAGGAAGCTTAACCACTTTCATTCAACAAGCCTCAGGAAGATCCTCGGCATAAAGTGGCAGGATAAAATACACAGTGGTACTGACCAAGGCAGGTCTCCCCAGTATATTCACACTCCTGATGCAGTTCCAGCTTCGTTGGGCAGGGCACGTGGTCCGAATGCTAGACAAGAGACTGCCAAAGAGACTCTTCTATGGCAAGCTCCAGCATGGCCAGCGGTCCCACGGTGGGCAAAAGAAACGCTTCAAAGACACACTGAAAGCCTCACTGAAAGCGTTTGCCATCAACCCAGACACGTGGGAACGTGCTGCAATAGACCGATCCACCTGGCGTTCTTCCATCCACGAAGGTGCCAAGTCATTATGATTTTTTCAATATGATTTCAGTATGATTTTTTCTCATTCATGTTTGCAATATTAGTAATAACGTATATGGAATTAATAATTACAAGGGATTTATTTGTTGACTTTAGTCTTAGTGTTTTTATTTGTTACTTTAGTCTTAGTGTTTTTATTTGTTGACTTTAGTCTTAGTGTTTTTATTTGTTGACTATGGCTTTTGTTTTCACTTTGTGAGTGCTACCCCCTCCCCTACCCGTTATACACGCCCAACAGTGTTTGATGTCCACTGACTTGTCTCTGTTTCTCCTACCTGTTATACACGCCCAACAACCATGGGCGTAGGGAAGGGGGGGGCAAGGGGGGCATTTGCCCCCCCCCCTACATTTGAGTAAAAAAATTAATTTATTAAATGCATTAATAAATGTTGTATTTTAACTATTACAGCACTAATTTGTAAGTCTTATTAATTTCTAAGTCTTTTTTCAACCCTTATTTTATACTGAACTTGAATTTAATTGAAAATTGTACCTGTATGGCATTGCCAGTTAAAATTTTAAAAAAGTGGGATTTTTTTGCCCCCCCCCCTGGAAAAATTCCTAGCGACGCCCATGCCAACAACCCCTGATGTCCACTGACTTGTCTCTGTTTCTCCTACCCGTTATACACGCCCAACAACCCCTGATGTCCACTGACTTGTCTCTGTTTCTCCTACCCGTTATACACGCCCAACAACCCCTGATCTGATGTCCACTGACTTGTCTCTGTTTCTCCTACCAGGGAGTTTCGTCCCGTTGGTTGGCGTATTGTTGACGGCCGAAGACTTGTGTGTGAGCATCCAATCTTGGGAATACTTCGGGGCCCTTCGCCTCGACTGCCAGGTAAAAACTCTAGATAGGTGTAGGGGCCCTTTGCCTCGACTGCAAGGTAAAAACTCTAGATAGTGGTAGGGGCCCTTCGCCTCGAAAGCAAGGTAAAAACTCTAGATAGTGGTAGGGGCCATTTGCCTCGGCAACCAGGAAAAAAACTATAAATAGTCATGGGGCCTGTCCACTAGTATTGACATCATATCGAGGTTATCTTACACCGATTGATGATTTCAAATTTCATTTGTAGTAAGAAAAGAATAATGGAAATCTGAACAATAAAGTTTTCTACGATTACAGCATTGTTACAATAATACAATAGCTCTATTGTTACAATAATACAATAACACTATTGTTACAATAATACAATAACACTATTGTTACAATAATACAATAACACTATTGATACAATAATGGGCCGTCCATAAATGACGTCACGCACCTAGGGGGGGAGGGGGTCACACTTTTGTGACTATGCGTGACGAGGGGGAGGGAGGGGGGTTAAAGAAATGTGAGTCACATCAAAAGGGTAACTTTAAATAAAACTTCCACTGAAATATTTGGTCGCTTACATTTTAAAAATGTTATTTTTAAATGATTTTTTTTCTAAACAAAGACGTTAACCGTGATGATTAATAGTCAATGTTTAATTTGTATGCATTAAAATAAAATATACGCTAAGGATGTTAACACATGTAGTTTTCTGAAGGCCGGTTAAACGTTTTTTTTTAAATGCTTCACGCGGGTTACGATATTACAATGTAGATCTTCACTAAATAAATAATAAATACTTAAATGACAATAAAAGTGAATTAAAACATACTTATTTTCAAATAGAAAATAAAGTAGTTTTTTGTTTGTTTTGTTTTTTTTTGGGGGGGGGTCAAAGATTTGTGACGTATTTTTAGAGGGGGGGGTCTAAGTTTTTGTGACGACGCGTGACGAAGGGGGGGGGGAGGGGGTCAAAAATCGACAAAAATTGCGTGACGTCATTTATGGACGGCCCCTAATACAATAACACCATTGTTACAATAATACAATAACACTATTGTTACAATCATACAATAACACTATTGTTACAATCATACAATAACAATATTGTTACAATAATACAATAACACTATTGTTACAATAATACAATAACACTATTATTACAATCATACAATAACACTATTGTTACAATAATACAATAACACTATTGTTACAATAATACAATAACACTATTGTTACAATAATACAATAACACTATTGATACAATAATACAATAACACTATTGTTACAATAGCCACTTTGGGGGCATTCGTACAATATCATGAGTATGTAATATAACATTTTAAAAACTTATTGCCGCAGTGCCCTTGAGGCAAGACAGAGAAATGTCGTTTGAGAACCTCTATGACCCCGAGATTTACGTCAACGTGGACGCTGACCTTGGCTACACTCAGAGGTCAAGCCTTATTGATGACCTGTTCCCCATGTTAAAAAAAGAAAAAGGTCAGTATGAGAAAGGTCAGTATGAGAAAGGTCAGTATGAGAAAGGTCAGTATGAGAAAGGTCAGTATGAGAAAGGTCAGTATGAGAAAGGTCAGTATGAGAAAGGTCAGTATGAGAAAGGTCAGTATGAGAAAGGTCAGTATGAGAAAGGTCAGTATGAGAAAGGTCAGTATGAGAAAGGTCAGTATGAGAAAGGTCAGCATGAGAAAGGTCAGTATGAGAAAGGTCAGTATGAGAAAGGTCAGTATGAGAAAGGTCAGTATGAGAAGTATCAGTATGAGAAATGTCAGTATGAGAAAGGTCAGTATGAGAAAGGTCAGTATGAGAAAGGTCAGTATGGGAAAGGTCAGTATAAGAAACGTCAGTATGAAAATGATGTTTGTTCAAGTAGTTCTCATTCACCTTCTAGTAATTTGTTGGCATCAATCATCGTTTAGCACCAGACATTTTAACATCTTATAATTTGTTGGCATCAATCGTCGTTTAGCATGAGACATTTTAACATCTTATAATTTGTTGGCATCAATCATCGTTTAGCACGAGACATTTTAACATCTTATAATTTGTTGGCATCAATCATCGTTTAGTACGAGACATTTTAACATCTTATAATTTGTTGGCATCAATGATCGTTTAGCACGAGACATTTTAACATCTTATAATGTGTTGGCATCAATCATCGTTTAGCACGAGACATTTTAACATCTTATAATTTGTTGGCATCAATCATCGTTTAGCACGAGACATTTTAACATCTTATAATTTGTTGGCATCAATCATCGTTTAGCACGAGACATTTTAACATCTTATAATTTGTTGGCATCAATCATCGTTTAGCACGAGACATTTTAACATCTTATAATGTGTTGGCATCAATCATCGTTTAGCACGAGACATTTTAACATTTTATAATTTGTTGGCATCAATCATCGTTTAGCACGAGACATTTTAACATCTTATAATTTGTTGGCATCAATCATCGTTTAGCACGAGACATTTTAACATCTTATAATTTGTTTTAACAACATCCAAATAGAAATAAGATATCGTCACCTGACGTACTCCCCGACGTGCTGCACACGTCATCCACACTATAGTAGAGAGTTTTTGGATATCTGTAAGACTGGCAGGGTGACATTACTTATGTCAGGGCGACCTTACAACAATGTCAGACAAATTATTTATATCAATGTGACCTATGACAATTTCAAGGGCATATTTTATATAATGAGGACTAATTATTAAATATATATTAGATGCATTTTTATAGAAATGTTCAATCATAAATTTCAGATGAATAAAATGCAATTGAATTATATATTTTTATATGTTGCTATATATTAGGTACACATTGTATTTCAGATAAATGTCATATTTTATGTTAATGATATGTTATGACACTAGTATTAAGATAAATTAAAATTCTTTATATTTCAGCCAAAACTTAATTATAGATTTATGATATCTTTAAAGGGTAGGATATATTTCAAAGTAGGATACATTTCAGGTGTATGATATAGTTCATGTGCATGTTATATTTCAGGTGTATGTCATATTACAGGCACAGGTGTTTGCTATATTTCAGGTAAGTCAAAGAAAAAGCTCAGGAAGCACAGGGAGCCCTCTGAGAGCCCTAAACGCGATGACATCCTCAAGAGTGACTCGTCACGAGCCTCCACCCAGTTGTCCAGCTCCACCTACACGAGTGGCACTGAGCTCTCATACAGCATGGACAGCGTCCACTTCGTCATCGCTGGCGAGGCGGACACGAGGGCCGAAAGTTCATCGGCACACAATGTGCGGGGTATCGAGGAAACACATGAGCCGATTCCGATTACCGTCGTGACCAAGTCGAGTACACCAAAACTTGATCAGGAGTCGAGTTTTGAAGTGGACTCCACTCCCTCACCCTACCCGGGCCTGCGCCCATCTGTTGTTGACGTGGACCCCCGGGACTCCACTCTCTCACCCTACCCGGGCCTGCGCCCGTCTGTTGTTGACGTGGACCCCCGGGACTCCACTCCCTCACCCTACCCGGGCCTGCGCCCGTCTGTTGTTGACGTGGACCCCCGGGACTCCACTCCCTCACCCTACCCGGGCCTGCGCCCGTCTGTTGTTGACGACAGCAGCTCGCCGCGGACCAGCCCTTACATCGACAACTTCATGTTCAGTGACATGAGTTCAGCCATCAGCGAGTCGCCAACGTCTTCATCTTTGCTGACGAGCTCCGACGTGTTGACGTCACCCATAGAGGAGGGCATGAAGCCCATCATCCAAACGATCGTGTCCAAGCACCTGTACCACCCTGACCTCTCCTTCAAGGCCTCCACCACCACTGACGGCTCAGCTGTGTCCGACACTGACCCCAAGATGACCCTTCACTCGGACGCAACACTTGACCACAAACTTGAGGACAGCCCTGGACTTCAGGACACCAGGCTGCCAAAGCGGTTCTCGGAGTCGGGATCTGACTTCGCCAAACGTGAGAGCCACGATGACGTCACAGGGGTGACCATGGAGGAGAAAGAAATGCCCGATGAGATCATTGAACAGAGATTGGACTCACTGACCACGTCTGAGGCGGCCGAGTTCACGTCCGACGGTGGCGCCTTGCGGGACGAGGGCGCCGTCACGAGACAGTTGGAGAGCGCCTTCACGAGACAGTTGGAGGGCGCCGTCACGAGACAGTTGGAGGGCGCCGAAGATGACACACGGGACACCAGTGAGGAGGTTGAAGAAAGCAACAACAACAGCAACTTAACCAACAATAGCAACATCACCAGAAACAGCAACATCATCAGAAACAGCAATAAACAACAGCTGGCTGGACGGTCAAAAGATTTAGTCAGCTGTCATACAGCAAGCTGGTCTCGGGTTGAAGACATGTCTCGTTTTGGAAGAACTTCTAGGATTACTAAAAGCTTGAAGATTAAACAATCAAACCATTCTACTGAGAAACTCATGGAAAAGCTTGAAATTGGGCAACGGAGAATTTCGGATACAAGCAGAAGTGAATCCATGGATAATACCAGTACTTCTTTTGGCCAAATACCAAGTTTAAACAAATCTCTAGATGTTCACGTAACTCGACACGTGACAGATCGTTCCAACAAGAGAGTTAACTCTGACTTGACCCAAGCTTTTTTGTACTCTAGGGAAGAGCGAGTTGTAACTCCTGAAAATGTAAGAAATCTGCCTCTCACTGAAGCTCTGTCACCTGGTGCTATTAACTCCACTACCAGGGCATCAGTCGGTGGGGCAGAAGAAGGGCAGATGGCGAGATTCAAGATACCGCCAATTATAACAACTGGCCAACCAAAGGTCCGAACTCTTGAAGACAAAGAATCATTTGCACACGATACATTATCTGAAGATAAAAGAAACATTAACATGAGACGATTTAAAGACATTGATAGACTACCAACCAGATTGAACACAGCTTCAGTCATCAGATGTGGTAACTCGAGGAACTTAACTTCTCAAAACATAGAACAGGAACCAAATGAATGCTGTAAAAGTCTAAACAAGAAAGCGCCTCCAACCATTGATGTCAAATATCTTAGTACAGCCCACATTGAACTATCAGAGACACCAAGGGAAATAAATAAAACTTTGTCTTTAGATATAACCCCCGCGATATTACAGGGAACAACGCTGGGTACAACACGGAGACTAGGTCAGGCCATTTCTCTAGGTCAGGCCATATCTCTAGGTCAGGGCATATCTCGGGGCAGAGAACAAGGTAAAGTTCATGGTTCCATAAATCTGTTGCCAGGACCTAGTCACGTAGTTATCGGTCGACCACCTGACGTCACACAGCCTGTTAAGATCGCTAGAAGGCCAAGGGCCGTTGTTGCGCTCAAAGCCTTGCATGACAGCAGGGCTACTCGCAAAGCTGGGCATGACAGCAGGGCTACTCGCAAAGCTGGGCATGACAGCAGGGCTACTCGCAAAGCTGGGCATGACAGCACGGCTACTCTCAAAGCTGGGCATGACAGCACGGCTACTCGCAAAGCTGAGCATGACGGCACGGCTACTCTCAAAGCTGTGCATGACACCATGCCATCGCTTTCACTGATTGTTTTAAATCAGTCATCTACTTCTATGATGGCTAGTGAGATGAAGACTGATATCAAATTAGGACATCTCAACGATCTTACGAAAAAGAAAAACCTGGACAGCCCACGGGCGAAAGGTTTACTCCCTTCCATAGACAAACCAACCTCAAAGCCACTGGGGAAACCTTTGAAAGTCATACACTTACCCCAACAGAACACAGAAGAGGTTCAACACATGCTCGCCAAGTTTGGAAGTGACAAGTCCAGCAGTAGCAACACTTCACAAAAATAACAAGTGTGGACCAGTCAAGGCATACACACAGCCACCGGTCTTGAAAGTTCTCAAAGGGAGAACGTGTTAAGGACACAACATGTCTTAGAATGATGCAGCTTCAGGCCTCCACTAAATTAAGTTGTCAAGTTGTACGTAAGTAATAATTGGCTATAATCATGCAATGGCATAAGGAAAAAAAAATTGCATGAAATCCAAGCCTGCGACCATGGCTTCATATGAAGTCAGTGACATTTGCGGGTCTTACATTTACGGGTCTGACATTTACGGGTCTTAATTAGACAAACTATCCCAATACTAACACCATGGCCATGCTCATCACGACCATCTTTGAGTTGTACTGTCACGTAACATGAGAGGCTTGTGCTGTACTGTCATGTGACATGACAAGCTTGTGTTGTACTCAGGGCAGGACTTAGGGAATTGGAGGCCCTTGGGGAAGTGAATTTGGTGGCCCTAAATGTAATATAAAAGTATTTTTAAATATATGATTACTGTGCGAGGCCCCGACTAATCGGAGGCCCTAGGCGGCTGCCTAGTTTACCTATGCCTAAGGCCGGCCCTGTTGAACTGTCACATGAGATGACAGGCTTTTATTTTACTGTCACGTGACATGGCAATCTGGTATTGTACTGTCACATGACATGACAGTCTTCTCTTATACTGTCACGTGACATGACAATCTGGTATTGTACTGTCACATGACATGACAGGCGTGTGTTGCAATGTCATGTGACATGACAGGCTTGTGTTGTACTTTCACGTGACATGACATATTTGTGCTGTACTGTCACGAGACATGACAGACTTGTGCTGTACTGTCACGAGACATGACAGATTTGTGATGTACTGTCACGAGACATGACAGATTTGTGATGTACTGTCACGAGACATGACAGATTTGTTCTGTACTGCCACGTGACATGACAGGCTCATTATGTCCCATGAATGAAACGAGAATTTTGTAGAGCACAACATTTGGAAATCTTCTCTAATCACCATTCGTGTTTGCATCGAATTTTCGAATTGACATCTTGCCAGTTAGAGGTAATTGACATCTTGCCAGTTAGAGGTAATTGCATCACGCCAAAAAGTAAAAATAACTTTAAAACTTTTAGTTCTTCGTGATTTGGTCAACTTTTCTATAAATAGTCTTTTTAATTTCAAGTGTGTGACCACCTCGAGCTTAAAACTAGTAATTCCCTTTGAGTGGATGGGTGGAAGGGTGGACGTGCGATGATTTCACTTAAATAATTCAGGTGTGAGACGGTGATGTGACTGACGACCGTGTGTAGAAATGTTACAAACTTGCATATTTAAATGAACAATTGGCCTCGCTTTGTTAAAAACAATGTATACATTTTCTTGTGCGTATGATCTCGGTTATATTTGTATAAACTGTACATTTCATTGCACATATCATTTCTTTTGTTATATTTGTATAAACTGTACATTTCATTGCACATATCACTCGGTTATATTTGTATAAACTGTACATTTCATTGCACATATCATTTCTTTTGTTATCAACGCTGTACATTTTATATCATTTTAATGGCATTTAGGTCTAAGATTTATTGATGAGTTTATCTCTTTTCATTTATGTCTTAATAGTATTTACAATATTACACGAAATTGTACAAAAAATAAATTATGAATTCAAAAATTTCATTCTACTGGTTTTAATTTTTTTTCATTTAGTTGTGATACAAAATAATAAGCATAGGCATAAAAGATATTGTCTTTATTATTTTCTTAAGAATAACTCTTATTATTCAATGAATCTGATGCTGACTTTATGTCCGTCAATTATTAACAAGTCCAGCAACTCTAGTAATTTAAAATTAGCGTGACTCAAGGGGACGATAATTTGTCCAGATTGAACATTTGGTGGTACACTTCAGTGAGCATAAACCTTTGAACTCTAACGTCCTTCAACCCTATAACTTCATCTATAATTTCAGCATCAGTTCCCTGACCTTGACCCTGCATGCTGTCAATCAGCAAGAACCTTAAAAGTCCAATTTACAGTTTGTCAACACACGGGCATTTGGTCGTAGACGTCAGCGTACACACTGCCACAAATCATGCAGGTTAACATTTGAACTCTCACGTCCTTCACCATTATAACTTCATCTTATAATGTCCGCATCAGTTCCCTGCGTGCTAACCGTCAATCAGCAAAGAAATGTATGCATCCAATTAAATGTTTAAACACAGACCATCTCTTCTTTTCCAAAACTTTATTTCCGTTTTCGGCCGAAGCAACTGTTCCATAACAAACAGTTTTTGTGAGATTTATTTCTCCTCTTGGAATCTTCGGTAACACATCCGTGTTGAGTCAAAGCTTTGTGCCCGGAGTCAGTTATGGCTTGTGGAGTCACAGCATAGTGCCCAGTGATGACGTGTTTGTTCGGGCTGACGACAGTACCATGCACGAGACTGTCTGTCTGCTGGTTGTGGCCCGTCAAAACTACGCCCCTGTTGGCCGCTTTCTTGCGTTTCTTCTTTTTGTTGATCACTCTCAGGGGCGGAGTCTTGAAGATGATCAGTTGAGATGTGCGTCTTATCAGGTAAGGATGATACGCCGTCATCTGAAAGAATTGGAAACGATAAGTAAATAATTTTGATGTATACCAATGTTTTTCAATGTCTATCAATGTACAATGTATATCAATAGAGAAAGTTCTAAATTTTACAAACCTAACAGTTTGTATTGCTCTATATCTTATTAACCTAACAGTTTGGGAAGTACTAATTTTGATCTACTTACTAGTTTGGGATGTTCTATGTCTGTGATGTGGTAGGCCAGCCTGTGAAAGGCCAGGTAGATATTCTCCCCAGTCTTTGATCTACTTACTATATATAGTTTGGGATGTTCTATGTCTGTGATGTGGTAGGCCAGCCTGTGAAAGGCCAGGTAGATATTCTCCCCAGTCTTTGATCTACTTACTATATATAGTTTGGGATGTTCTATGTCTGTGATGTGGTAGGCCAGCCTGTGAAAGGCCAGGTAGATATTCTCCCCAGTCTTTGATCTACTTACTAGTTTGTGATGTTCTATGTCTGTGATGTGGTAGGCCAGCATGTGAAATGCCAGGTAGATATTCTCCCCAGTCTTTGATCTACTTACTAGTTTGGGATGTTCTATGTCTGTGATGTGTTAGGCCACCCTGTGAAAGGCCAGGTAGATATTCTCCCCAGTCTTTGATCTACTTACTAGTTTTGGATGTTCTATGTCTGTGATGTGGTAGGCCAGCCTGTGAAAGGCCAGGTAGATATTCTCACCAGTTTTGGCACTTGTCTCGTAGAAACCAAACAACATCTCGCGATCAGCAAACTGTGTCGAGTAAATTACTATCTTAATATATTTACAATAATGACGACAGCATGTTGTGAACGTACACAAGTCTGAGATTAAAATAATAGCATGTGTCAGCAATCACACTATAAGTACTTTATTGCCTGATTCCCACTACATGTACTTGATTGCCTGATTCCCACTATATGTACTTTATTGTCTGATTCACAATATATGTAATTTATTGTCTGACTCTCACTATATGTACTTTATTGTCTGACTCTCACTATATGTACTTTATTTCCTGATTCCCACTATATGTAATTTATTGTCTGACTCTCACTATATGTACTTTATTGCCTGATTCCCACTATATGTAATTTATTGTCTGACTCTCACTATAAGTACTTTATTGTCTGATTCACACTACATGTACTTTATTGCCTGATTTCCACTATATGTACTTTATTGTCTGATTCACAATATATATACTTTATTGTCTGACTCTCACTAGATGTACTTTATTGTCTGACTCCCACAATATGTACTTTATTGCCTGATTCCCACTATATGTACTTTATTGTCTGACTCTCACTATATGTACTTTATTGTCTGACTCTCACTATATGTACTTTATTGTCTGACTCTCACAATATGTACTTTACTAGTGTATTACCCGTCAAAAATTACGGAAGTTTTCAAAATGGATTTATTTCAGTTTTTGTAATTGTCCCCTTTGCCCTGAAAGCCGCATAGTAAATAATCAGAAAATGTAGAGACCAAGAGAGAAAAATTAAATCTCTTTTCCATATTGCACAATTTTATGCGGACGTTTGAAAATAGCGTTTTTACTGGTTTTTGTTATTGTTGTTTTTTTGTTGTGCAGTATTTTTTTAAAGGCTTTTTTTTTAGCGGTGCGCTTTCTAAAATCTAGCGTTACGAACGGACAAGCAGAGTATATGTTTTGATTATATATACGAATATATGTGTTATGAGAAAACCTTTAAGCTTAGGCTTCGCGTTATATAAGTTTGCATGAATAATCTAATATATAATCGCCCTAAGTATGCGTGTGTCTCCCCGTTCAAAGGCGCGCGAAAAGGTGCTCGAAAGGCGCGCAAAAAAGGTGCGCAAAAAAAGGCGCGCATAATTATTATTAAAAAATTAAAAATGTTCGCCGTAAAAAAAATCTTATATGACGGCATTGTTTTAGCTAGAAAGTCAATTACCGAAACAACGCACAAACCTGTGACGTCAGCATTTGTGTACACACAAACACACATTTGTGTTGAGTCTAACATCGGCCACCAGCCTATGCGTTTGTGTGTCTCCGTTATAAATCATGATGTTAGTCACCACCAACCGGTTGATGTCGGTGTGTCGGTCTTCGGTTCTTGACCCACTGCCAACTGCATTGCTGCGCCGCATTCAAGTTACGACACCGTTCTCCTACGCCTGTACCCATCGTCAATGTCACGTTCGCATTGCTTTATTATTTCTCCTTCAAATCCACAAATTTACAAACCTTCGCGTGTTGCCACGAGACAAATATGCCTCAAAAAAAGAACATTCGATGAAGCCGAAATTACCGATAGAAAACGTCACAGAAACGAACATAACAGGATTTGAAGATGAACAGAAACACACGAGGAGGCATCCCGGCGACGAGTAACGCGAAACCAACGCGAAAGCCTTTTTGGGTTCCACATGCACAAGCAGTCTCATGCAATTATCAGACTCCAAGTTCATCTCCTCGGCGAGCAATCAGTAGTTTTTATTACTGATAACGTTGAGGCTGCAGCACAGAACGCAGCTTCGAGAGACACTACTTTAACGGCATGGTTCAAACTAAATCAACAATACCATATGGCTACAGGTATACTATACTATAGACACTGACATACCTGAACATTATGTTTTTCACGAGAGGACAAGAACATGGCAGAGAAGGCAAAGGGATGCTGACAGAATAATTGGTCGTATGTACTCTGTCAGTTTAGTGTCAGACATTCAGTGCTTCTGCTTGCGCTTACTTCTCCTTCATGTGCCAGGTGCAACTTCCTTTGAGGACCTTCGGACCGTCCATGGTATTACAAATTCAACATTCAAGGAAGCTGCACAACACCGAGGCCTCTTCAATGACAAGCAGGTCTGGGATATGACGTTACATGATGCAGTTGCCGAAAAGAGACCCGCTCTCCTACGGGAATTATTTGCACATATGTGCCTGCTCGCATCTCCTTCAAATATTCCACAATTGTTCCAGAAATATAAAGAATACTGTTATGAAGATTTTACGTTGCAGTTTCATCACGAAGTGAATTGCAAACACTGCCTCAATTGGGCCCTTACTGATATTCAATTGATCTTTATTGCCAATAGGAAAACCTGCGAGGTTTTCGGTTTACCAGTTCCACCAAGTCACGTGGAAGACATACAGGACAGCGTTTTTGATCCAGTCCAACAGCTCAGGAAAGCAACAGACATGGTACGGAGTCTCAAGGAACAGCAGAGACACGCATTTGATGAAATTATCACAGCCGCAGCCAATGATCATCTTCCTCATAGGTGTTACTTTCTTGACGGACCTGGTGGCAGTGGTAAAACATATTTGTACACAACCTTGCTTGCATCCTTTAGAGGGGAACAGAAGATTGCTTTAGCTACTGCATCAACTGGAATCGCGGCCAATTTACTGTAAAGTGGTCGAACGTATCATTCCAAATTTCAACTTCCCGTCCCAATTATCGACACCTCAACCTCCAGAATGATAATGAACCCCTCCGATGCTGACATTCCCCGAAGAGCCACAATAATAATTTGGGATGAATCCACGATGGCCTCTAAGGATGCGTTGAAATGCGTGAATAAACTCTTACAAGATATCATGCAAAATGACAAACCTTTCGGTGGAAAAACCATTCTCTTGGGTGGGGACTTCAGGCAAACCTTGCCCGTTGTTGCTCATGGAACCAGGGCCACCATTGTCAAAGCGAGTATTAAGTTTACCGATCTTTGGTCTAATTTTCACATTGACAAGTAATGTGCGATCTATTGATCCAGACTTTACGTCTTGGTTAATTGAGCTAGGCAATGGAATATTAACCAATGAACATGGATTGATCGAGAATATGTTTGAAGTTCCAGCCCATATCCAGCACAGGATCTATTGTTTCTGAAATATTCGGTGAACGACTTCTAGCCACAGATGCGGAAGAATTTTTAAATAAGGCTATTCTCTGCCCTACAAATGCCGATGTGGACCTTATCAATAGTCAGGTTCTGCATTTACTTGAAGGAGACCAGGACATACTTAAGTTCCGACTCCATCGACGACTGCACGCCAGATGATGAAAACAATTATCCCGTGGAATTTCCACATCAATTGGCACCTTCGGTAATGCCGCTTCATCAATTAACATTAAAAGTCGGAGCAATTATAATTCTTCTTCGCAATTTGAACACCAAACGAGGTCTATGCAACGGCACCAGATTGGTGTTTAGGGACCTCAAACCCAACCTCATCATAGCTGAACTTCTGTCCGGAAGTGACAAAGGTCGCACTCTATTCATTCCACTCGTGGACATTGCCCCGACAAAAACAGACTTGCCTTTCGTTCTATGGAGAAGGCAATTCCCTGTGAATTTAGCTTTCGCAATGACCATAAACAAATCGCAGGGCCAGACACTGGATAAGGTCGGTATCTACCTACCACAACCTGTGTTTAGCCATAGACAATTATACGTTGCTTTCTCCCGTGTACGCAGATCAGCAGATGTCAAAGTCCATGTGGCAGATGGTCCTAAACAAGGGAAACTTCCCCAACGACAGCTCCACCTGCTACACTAAAAATGTGGTGTACAAGGAGATCTTTCATATTTAGCTGTTCATATCGTATTGTGTTCATTGCAATAAAAGATACAAGTTCTTTTCTATTTGAGTATTTCGTACATCTCTTTGTTATTTATTTTCATATCGTATTGTGTTCATGGCAATATAGGTCAAATGTTATTTTCTATTACAGTAATTCATACATTTCTTTGTTATTTCTGTTCATATATCGTATTCTGTTCATGGCGATAAAGGCCACGTGGTTTTTCTATTGCAATATTTGATATAGTTCTTTGTTATCACTTCTGTGGGATTTCGTTCTGCCAGCTTCAGCAGGCTTTTGAACTAGTAATGATATAATCAGGATAATAGTAAATGCATAGTGAATTACACATAGCATAAGGTGATACTACAGCAAAGAAGTTTGAAGTTCGAAGTATTAACGAATATTGCTGAGGAGTCAGCCAGACGTTAACTTACGGCATTGAATAGTGCGCACCAATTTTGAGTGCACCAATAATACAGCACAGTGCGTTAAAAATAAATAATGTGACTATAATGTGATCCACATCAAGCACATCTGTGATTTGAAGCAGTTTAAGCTTTATTGATGATTATGACTTGTCAGTTTATTCGCCCATTTGTCCATACATTATTACCACAACATTACCAAAACATGTAAAAAATAAAATGTAATTTTTACACATGTTAATAACAAAGAACTAATCATTTTGCATGAAACGTAGTAAGCAAAGTTTGTCACAGGATAACAGAAAAGATTAAATTATCAACTATTAAGTTAATAATGTTTACAATTTAATATACACGTGTTATTAGGTATCCCAAACTTAAATTTCAAATTAGAGATAGCTCATTTTTGATAGCTGTATCAATTGAAGCTTTAAAAAACACGAAGAGCACTTTTTATTTCATCAAAATTGGTCCCGAATCTGTACTGTTGGGTTTATTAGTGCGAGGACCTCCACCGTGATGACTATTAGTGCGAGGACCTCCATCGTGAGGACTATTAGTGTAAGGACCTCCACCGTGAGGACTATTAGTGTAAGGACCTCCACCGTGAGGACTATTAGTGCGAGGACCTCCACCGTGAGGACTATTAGTGCAAGGACCTCCACCGTGATGACTATTAGTGCGAGGACCTCCACCGTGATGACTATTAGTGCGAGGACCTCCACCGTGATGACTATTAGTGGAAGGACCTCCACCGTGATGACTATTAGTGCAAGGACCTCCACCGTGAGGACTATTAGTGCAAGGACCTCCACCGTGATGACTATTAGTGCAAGGACCTCCACCGTGATAACTATTAGTGCAAGGACCTCCACCGTGATGACTATTAGTGCAAGGACCTCCACCGTGAGGACTATTAGTGCAAGGACCTCCACCATGATGACTATTAGTGCAAGGACCTCAACCGTGAGGACTATTAGTGCAAGGACCTCCACCGTGATGACTATTAGTGCAAGGACCTCCACCGTGATAACTATTAGTGCAAGGACCTCCACCGTGATGACTATTAGTGCAAGGACCTCCACCGTGAGGACTATTAGTGCAAGGACCTCCACCATGAGGACTATTAGTGCAAGGACCTCCACCGTGAGGACTATTAGTGCAAGTACCTCCACCGTGAGGACTATTGTGCAAGGACCTCCACCGTGAGGAAAATTAGCCTTAGGATCCCCAATGTGAAGACCGTTTCTCCCTGAATCCCTAAAAGTTTAGACTTTTGGTAGCTTACCTTCTCGGCCCTCATCCTGCTGACTTTCTTCTCACATATCCTGTCACATTTGTTGCCACACAATACAACAGGAATCGGCTCGTAGTTATTTTTCCTTGTTTCGTGTTCCTGGAATACAACAAACTCTACAGACTGAACACTCAAATACAACAAACTCTACAGACTGAACACTCAAATACAACAAACTCTATAGACTGAACACTCAAATACAGCAAACTCTACAAACTGAACACTCAAATACAACAAACTCTACAGACTGAACACTCAAATACAACAAACTCTACAGACAAAACACTCAAATACAACAAAGTCTACAGACTGAACACTCAAATAAAACAAACTCTACAGAATGAACACTCAAATACAACAAACTCTACAGACTGAACACTCAAATACAACAAACTCTACAGACTGAACACTCAAATACAACAAACTCTACAGACTGAACACTCAAATACAACAAACTCTACAGACTGAACACTCAAATATAAATAATACATCTCAAATCAACGAGCCCGATATAAGCTCTGGAATTATAAACAAGAGGAATACGGTATTTGATGTAGACACGTTTTATGGGGTATATGGTAGACACCTGGCTGGCGCTTCGGGGCGCTACTCACATTGTTTATACTCTTCAACCAGTGTTTCAACGACTTAAAGCTCGTCTCATTTGTGACGTCATAAACCAGAACGAGGCCCTGGAATTAAAAGATAAAATAAATAAGGTTAGGGTGGATCTACATTTACCAAGCACAAAATTGGAACAAGTTAATTTAAGAATACGAAATATATTACAACTATCAAAATACCCGCGTTGTGCTGCGGTAAATTAGGATTTCAGTAAGCGTTGAGAACCCGCGTAACACAAATTTAAAACACCAATTGATTTCAATCTGGATCATGATGGATATACTACATATATTAAGTTCACCGTCTTGTCTGTCTGTCTGTCGTGGTCCCGCAGAAAAACAAAAAAAGAAAAGTAAAAAATCACTTCGAGTAATCCTATCGAGGTGATAATTTAAATTTTGTTTTCGCATGTTACCAATGCGGGAGGTTACTCAACAACTTCCCAAAGTTTCATGCTCCTACGTACACGGGAAATAGGATATTTAATGAGGAGTCTGTTTGTAGATAGCACATATATGAACAAACCTACATTTTGGTCCCCCTGTCCCCCAGTTAATGATAATTTTATACTTTTTACACCTCTTACCATCGCGGAGGGTACTCAACAAATTTCCAAAGTTTCATGATTCTACCTACACGGGAACATGAAGAATTAGTGTTGATTCAGATTTATATAGTCCATATTCGGAAAAAAACGGGTTTGGGCACCCGGCCACCCAAGAGTGGACATTATAAATTCTTTTTAACCAATTATCGTCATAAGAGTGTACTCAGCAAGTTCCCAAAGGTTCATGCTTCTACCTTCACGGGAAGTTGGAGAATTAGTGATGAGTCGGTTTTAAATATATGAAAAAATGGGTCTCCGGTCCCCAAGTAAGTGACAATTTATATATATATTTTTTTACCTTTTAAAATCACCAAATGGTGCTTAACAACTACTCAAAGTTTCATGCTTCCACCTTCTCTTGAAATAGGAGAATGATTGATTCTTAATTTTTATATAGCCCACATTAGGGGAAATGTTTTTGGGCCCCCGGCCCCCATGAGTGTGAATTTCAAAATTCTTTTTCGCCTGTTACCATTGCGGGTTTGTACTCAAAAACTTCCCTCAGTTTCATGCTTCTACCTTCACTGAAAGTTGGAGAATTAGTGATAAGTCAGTTTTTTATATAAGAAAAAACTACATTCGGGCCCCCGGCTCCCAGTAAGTGAAAAATTATATAAATATTTTTTTACCTGTCAACATCGCGAAATGTTACTTAACAACTAACCAAAGTTTCATGCTTCTACCTACACGTGAAATAGGAGAATTATTGATTTTACGTTTTTATATTGATCATATGAGGAAAAAACTAAATTTGGGCCCCCGTTCCCCAGTATGTGATAATTTAAAATTGTTTTAGTTTGTTACCACTACTCAGAGTTTCTTGCTTCTACCTACACGGGAAATGTGAGAATTTGTGGTTTTCAGTTTTTTTATATAGCTCATTTAAGGAAAAAAAACTTTATTTGGGCCCCCGACCCCCATTATTTGATAATTTAAATATTTATTTGCCTGTTGATATCGCGTAAGCGTACTCAACAACTTCCCAAAGTTTCATTCTTTTATCTACTCGTGAAATAGGAGAATTAGTGATTTTAATTTTAATATAGTCCATATTAGGAAAAAAACGGTTTTGGGCTCCCGGTCACCATGAGTGTGAATTTAAAAATTCTTTTATGCTAATTTTCGTCGCGAGAGGCTACTTAACAACTCCCCAAGGTTTCATGCTTCTACCTACACGGGAAGTTGGAGAATTAGTGTTGAGTCAGTTTTTAATATAAGAACAAAAACTACATTTTGGCCCCCGGCCCCCAGTAAGTGATAATTTAAATATTTTTTTCGCTTGTTACCATCGAGGAAGTGTACTTATCAACTACCCAGTGTTTCATGCTTCTACCTACACGGGAAAGAGGAGAATTTGTTATTTTCAGTTTTTATATAGCTCATATGATGAAAATACTTCATTTGGGACCCCAGCCCCCAGGAAGTGATAATTTAATTCCCCTACCCGTTACCATTACGGGTTTGTACTTAACAACTTCCCAAAGTTTCATGCTTCTGCCTACTCGGGAAATAGGAGAATTAGTGATTTTCATATTTTATTTTGCCCATATTAGGGAAAGAAGCGTTTTTGGGCCCCCGGCCCCCAAGAGTGTGAATTTTACAATTTTTATTCGCCAATTTTCGTCGTCAGAGTGTACTTAGCAAGTTCCCAAAGTTTTATGCTTCTACCTACACGGGAAGTTGGAGAATTAGTGATCAGTCAGTTTGTTATATAAGGAAAAAACTATATTTGGGCCCCCGGCCCCATTAAGTAATAATTTAAATATTTGTTTCGCTTGTTACCATCGCGGAAGTCTAAATATCAACTATCCTGTGTTTCATGCTTCTACTTACACGGGAAATATGAGAATTTGTGATTTTCAGTTTTTATATAGCTCATATAAGAAAAAAACTTCATTTTGGCCCCAGGAAGTGATAAATTATTTTTTTTACTCCCGTTACCATTGCAGGTTTGTACTCAACAACTTCCCAAAGTTTCATGCTTCTGCCTACTCCGGAAATAGGAGAATTTGTGATTTTCAAATTTTATAAAGGCCATATAAGAAAAAAAAATGTTTTTGGGCCCCGGGCCCCCTTTAGTGTTAATTTTAAAATTCTTTTACGCCAATTTTCGTCGCGAGAGGCTACTCAACAACTTCCCAAAGTTTCATGGGAAGTTGGAGAATTAGTGATGAATGAGTCAGTCAGTGAGTGAGGGCTTTGCCTTTTATTAGTATAGATCAGCAAAATACCCTAGCTTCGCTCAGGAAATTAGGATTTCAGTTACCGCTGAGAACCAGCGTAGCACAAATTCAAAACACCAATATATTTCAATCCGAATCATAATGGATATACTACATATATTAACTTCACGGTCTTGTCTGTCTGTCTGTCGCAAAAAATCACTTCAAGTAATCCATCGAGGTGATAATTTAGATTTTGTTTTTGCATGTTACCAATGCGGGAGGGTACTCAACAACTTCCCAAAGTTTCATGCTCCTACTAACACGGGAAAAAGGATATTTAATGAGGAGTCTGTTTGTATATAGCACATATATGAAAAAACCTACATTTTGGGCCCCCTGACCCCCAGTTAGTGATAATTTCATAATGTTTAGACATCTTACCATCGACGGAGGGTACTCAACAACTTTCCAAAGTCTCATGCTTCTACCTACACGGGAACATGAGGAATAAGTGTTGATTCAGATTTATATAGCCCATATTAGGAAAAAAAACGGAACGGGTTTGGGCCCCCGGCCACCCAAGAGTGGACATTATAAATTCTTTTTAACCAATTATCGTCATAAGAGTGTACTCAGCAAGTTCCGAAAGTTTCATGCTTCTACCTTCACGGGAAGTTGGAGAATTAGTTATGAGTCTGTTTTAAATATAAGAAAAAAATGGGTCTCCGGTCCCCAGTAAGTGACAATTTATATAATTTTCTTTTACCTTTTAATATCGCGGAATGTTGCTTAACAACTACTCAAAGTTTCATGCTTCCACCTTCTCTTGAAATAGGAGAATGATTGATTCTTAATTTTTATATAGCCCACATTAGGTAAAAAATGTTTTTGGGGCCCCGGCCCCCATGAGTGTGAATTTCAAAATTCTTGTACGCCTATTACCATTGCGGGTTTGTACTAAACAACTTCCCAAAGTTTCATGCTTCTACCTACACGGAAAGTTGGAGAATTAGTGATAAGTCAGTTTTTTATATAAGAAAAAACTACATTCGGGCCCCCGGCTCCCAGTAAGTAACAAATTATATTTCTTTTTGTACCTGTCAACATCGCGAAATGTTACTTAACAACTACCCAAAGTTTCATGCTTCTACCTACACGGGAAATAGGAGAATTTTTTTTTCGTTTTTATATAACTCATATGAGGAAAAAAACTACATTTGTCCCCCGGTCCCCAGTATGTGATAATTTAACATTGTTTTCGTTAGTTACCACTACTCAGATTTTCTTGCTTCTACCTACACTGAAAATATGAGAATTTGTGATTTTCAGTTTTTATATAGCTCATGTAAGGAAAAAACTTTATTTGGGCCCCCGGCCCCCATTATTTGATAATTTAAATATTTTTTGCCTGTTGATATCGCGGACGTGTAATCAACAACTTCCCAAAGTTTCATTCTTCAATCTACTCGCGAAATAGGAGAATTGGTGATTTTAATTTTAATATATCTCATATAATGAAAAAAATGGTTTTGGGCCCCCGGCCCCCATGAGTGTGCATTTAAAAATTCTTTTATGCCAATTTTCGTTGCGAGAGGCAACTTAACAACTCCCCAATGTTTCATGCTTCTACCTACACGGGAAGTTGGAGAATAAGTGATGAGTCAGTTTTTTATATAAGAAAAAACTACATTTGGGCCCCCGGCCCCCATTAAGTGATAATTTAAATATCGTTTTCGCTTGTTACCATTGCGGAAGTGTACTTATCAACTACCCAGTGTTTCACACTTCTAAATACACGGGAAACATGAGAATTTGCGATTTTCAGTTTTTATATAGCTCATATAAGGAAAAAACTTCATTTGGGCCCCCGGCCCCCAGGAAGTGATAATTTAAATATTTTTTCTCCCATTACCATCGCGGGATTGTATTCCACAACTTCCTATCGTTTCATGCTTCTGCCTACACGGGAAATAGGGGAATTAGTGATATTCATATTTTATTTAGGCCATTTAAGGAAAAAACATTTTTTGGGCCCCCGGCCCCACATGAGCGGGAATTTTAAAATTCTTTTTCGCCAATTTTCGTCGTGAGAGGTTACTCGACAACTTCCCAAAGTTTCATGTTTCTACCTACACGGAGAATTAGTGATGAATGAATCAGTCAGTGAGTGAGGGTTTTGCCTTTTATTAGTATAGATTAAAGCAATAGCATTTACCCAGCTTTGTATTTCTGAGTCAGTTGGGCCATATTTACGGGGAAGTAATTTATTTGAGAACATGTTAGTTTCCCTTATGTCTGGGTGACTAGTCACTTCATCATCACACGAGTGGCTGTATGAGAGCGGGGGCGGGTAGGGCTGTATTATATGATGAATTTTCTCAATAGTTAAACCAGTTCAAATGTTTGATAGTTTAAGTAGTGTAGGTCTTTGTTTTATGGGTCAATTTGTTTGATTCGTCGATTGCTGTGATAATCATCATTGAATAAGGCAGTACTTCATTTTTTGTATAGCTTGTATCTGGCCTTATTTCAACTGTCTTGTTCGCTGTGTTCATGCATTAAAACACGTGGATTAAAAAAAATCAATTTGTTTTTTTTTCTTTTTGTTTTTAAAGAATTTAATAATTAAGATTGGATAGGCCCTCATAACATGAAAAATAAAAGCATATTTTGTTTTCCCTTCAAATGAGATTACAATTTCATGGTATACTTATACTATTATAAAGTAAATAAAGTAATGAACTGATCAAATAAATAAATATCCGTAACATCCATCAGCCCACAGAAATGGTTCACCGACAAAACGGCACGGACAAAATGGCCCCGACATAACGGCCCCGAAAAAACGGCCCCGGACTAATAGATGGACTAAAAGTAAAATGTCCAATCAAATATTAAATTCGTATTTTTACTCACCTATTCAGTGTCACGTTTTGCTAATAATAAACAATAATAATGACATCACAATAGTGAATTTAATAGCCTTTACGCGAAATGATACCAATCGCGGCTTTTTGTTGACAAGAAACAATATAATAACATCACAAGATATAATTTTTACAATTTTACCACTTTATTTAAGGGTGAAAAAGTTGATAAAAGCTTAAAATTAAAAAAAATATATGTATTTTGTTTTAAAAATGTTAACAATTTGTCTGGGGCCGTTTTGACTGGGGCCGTTATGTCGGGGCAGTTTTGTCGGGGCCGTTTTGTCCGGGGCCGTTTTGACGGGTCACCCACAGAAATAAAATGTGCCTCTTGTAAATGCTCCATAGAGCAACAGGACGTGATGTAGAGGGAGTGGTACATAACTGACCTGCACACCCTTGAACTGGCGAGTGGTGATTGACCGGAACCTCTCCAGACCGGAAGAGTCCCTAAATGAGATAGAAACAGAATACAATTACCATGGTAACTGAACATTTTGTGGCTTGAACAAGACTGGCACTAGATCTTACACTAGGCTCATAAAGATGTCACCATAGGCTTATAAAAATCTCACCCTAGGCTCATAAAGATCTCGAACATTCAAGAATGAATCTCAATGAAGAAGAAATACTTTTTAACTTTTTAAAAACAGAAATTGATGACAAAGAAAGATGCCTTTAAGTGTTTCACTTATCATGTAAGATATAAACTCGCCAAATTATGCAACATATCTACTCACCAAATTATGCAACATATCTACTCACCAAATTATGTAAGATATCTACTCACCAAATTATGTAAGATATCAACTCACCAAATTATGTAAGATATCTACTCACCAAATTATGTAAGATATCTACTCACCAAATTATGTAAGATATCTACTCACCAAATTATGTAAGATATCAACTCACCAAATTATCTAATATATCTACTCACCAAATTATCTATCATATCTACTCACCAAATTTGTAATTGTATGAGAGCGCCATCTACCTCGAATATTCTCTGGACGAAATCAACGCCTGCCACAGATAGACATTTTCATTGTATTTACTCTCAAACATGTTCATTGTATTTACTCTCAAACATTTTCACCAGTTTGTTTCGGTTAACATTTACTTTGTAACATATAGGTATTGAAAAATAAACAGACCCAATGAGTAACTACAATCGTCAATTATACACCCATTGCCTTAATGCATTAATGTATACAGCTGTGGTTATATTCAGTGGTGAATAATCGTCATATTTGTTGACACTTGTTAAATAGGTTAATTCCTGGTAATAGCGGCACATGTCGACTGAGTGACTTACCTACGGTGGGCAGTACACGGTCCTGAAAGCCTCGATTGGTCAGAGATCTCAGGAGTGACGTCTTCCCCACGAAGTGGTCCCCAATGATGAGGACTGTATAGGTCACGGCACAGTCGGCATGCTGGAGGGGCATCTCTGATAGGTGGACAACAACATTAGGCTATTTATAGTTATAGGTCAGACATGCCTCTGATACCTGGACAATAACATTAGGCTATTTATAGTCATATAAAAACATGTCTCTGATACGTGGACAATAACATTAGGCTATTTATAGTCATAGACAAACATGTCTCTGATAAGTGGACAACAACATTAGGCTATTAATAGTCATAGACAAACATGTCTCTGATACGTGGACAACAACATTAGGCTATTTATAGTCATAGACAAACATGTCTCTGATACGTGGACAACAACATTAGGCTATTTATAGTCATAGACAAACATGTCTCTGATACGTGGACAACAACATTAGGCTATTTATAGTCATAGACAAACATGTCTCTGATACGTGGACAATAACATAAGGCTATTTATAGTCATAGACAAACATGTCTCTGATACGTGGACAATAACATTAAGCTATTTATAGTCATAGACAAACATGTCTCTGATACGTGGACAATAACATTAGGCTATTTATAGTCATAGACAAACATGTCTCTGATACGTGGACAATAACATTAGGCTATTTATAGTCATAGACAAACATGTCTCTGATACGTGGACAATAACATTAAGCTATTTATAGTCATAGACAAACATGTCTCTGATACGTGGAGAATAACATTAGGCTATTTATAGTCATAGACAAACATGTCTCTGATACGTTGACAATAACATTAGGCTATTTATAGTCATAGGTCAGACATGTCTCTGATACGTGGACAATAATATTAGGCTATTTATAGTAATAGACAAACATGTCTCTGATACGTGGACAATAACTTTAGGCTATTTATAGTCATAGGGCAGACATGGCATAGAATAACTGACATTTAATGTCACACTGTCTCATTTTACGAGTCATATCTCAGAGGCGTCGCTATGGGGATGCGTGCGGGTGGTGCGGACTGCACAGGGTGACATCATCACTAGGGGCTACACCAAACTGTAAAATTATTTATGTTTCTCGGCAATGGCTGACTCGGAGGAGGTCTATGGGGTAACTCATGAGGGTTTGACACTATAAGCTACCACACTGGGTAACACCAACCCTAGTGACGCCTCTGTCGTGTCATTTGTTGTTTGTTACTTGTCACATGTCTGTGACATGTTTCTACTGAATCTCTTTACTTTACTAAATAACCAATTTTTGTGTAAAAATATTGATCCGAATTTAATGTATATTATTACTTTAAATAAGTATTAAGCGTTTGTTAAATGTTTTTAATACTTTATATTATATAACTCCTTGCGTCTGGTTGATTGTTAGATTGGTTTCGGAAAAAACATGGATTGATATTTAACCCACTTCCCCATATGCTGGCGAGCTGAAATTAACTTAATGAATTTATAGATTATCTTTATGTATCTCTATGTAGCATGTTAATTTTTATGCTAGAGTGTCGCGGTGCTTGTTATATTGAACAAACTTTTTAATATTTTTCCAATCTGTATATGTTTATGCTATCCTGACGCGCGGTGCGCATTATATTAAACATGTTTTTATAACCGTTTTCCAGTGATCAAATCAAGCTTTTATTTAATTCACACTGTTTGTATGTTGTATGTTGTACAGTGTATGTTGTATCCGTCAAATCTTGTAACGTAAAATTAAACCACTTCTGATGGTCCTAGAGATCTCAAAATTTTACCACGGATAGATCTTGGATGACAATACATTGAATCAAAATGATCAAAATTCAGATCGATCGAATGTACCGTAATTAAATAAATGCATTTTTAAAATTATCTTTATATATAATCTGTATCTGTGCTATTCTTGACTTTCAAGTGAATGTCACCGGAGTTCACCACCAGCCATCGGTGACCACATTCCAGGTGTTAAACAGCTCAGTAATACGAAACTAAATCTAAATTGACATGATAATACAAGAGGAACAACTGGAATTCGTGTAGCCTAGTTGGCCGAATTGTTAACGTAATGGATTTTCGACCTGGAGGTACTGGGTTCAATTATTTAATATAGTAATTAATTTCTAATGATCTTGGTTTACTTATATTTGATTGGTATGCTAAAGTCAGACCACTACAGAGATTGGTATGCTAAAGTCAGACCACTACAGAGATTGGTATGCTAAAGTCAGACCCCTACAGAGATTGGTATGCTTAAGTCAGACCACTACAGAGATTGGTATGCTAAAGTCAGACCACTACAGAGATTGGTATGCTAAAGTCAGACCACTACAGAGATTGGTATGCTAAAGTCAGAACACTACAGAGATTGGTATGCTAAAGTCAGACAACTACAGAGATTGGTATGCTAAAGTCAGACCACTACAGAGATTGGTATGCTAAAGTCAGACCACTACAGAGATTGGTATGCTAAAGTCAGACCACTACAGAGATTGGTATGCTAAAGTCAGATCACTACAGAGATTGGTATGCTAAAGTCAGACCACTACAGAGATTGGTATGCTAAAGTCAGACCACTACAGAGATTGGTATGCTAAAGTCAGACCGCTACAGAGATTGGTATGCTAAAGTCAGACCGCTACAGAGATTGGTATGCTAAAGTCAGACCGCTACAGTGATTGGTATGCTAAAGTCAGACCGCTACAGAGATTGGTATGCTAAAGTCAGACCGCTACAGAGATTGGTATGCTAAAGTCAGACCGCTACAGAGATTGGTATGCTAAAGTCAGACCGCTACAGAGATTGGTATGCTAAAGTCAGACCGCTACAGAGATTGGTATGCTAAAGTCAGACCGCTACAGAGATTGGTATGCTAAAGTCAGACCGCTACAGAGATTGGTATGCTAAAGTCAGACCACTACAGAGATTGGTATGCTAAAGTCAGACCACTACAGAGATTGGTATGCTAAAGTCAGACCACTACAGAGATTGGTATGCTAAAGTCAGACCACTACAGAGATTGGTATGCTAAAGTCAGACCACTACAGAGATTGGTATGCTAAAGTCAGACCACTACAGAGATTGGTATGCTAAAGTCAGACCACTACAGAGATTGGTATGCTAAAGTCAGACCACTACAGAGATTGGTATGCTAAAGTCAGACCACTACAGAGATTGGTATGCTAAAGTCAGACCACTACAGAGATTGGTATGCTAAAGTCAGACCACTACAGAGATTGGTATGCTAAAGTCAGACCACTACAGAGATTGGTATGCTAAAGTCAGACCACCACAGAGATTGGTATGCTAAAGTCAGACCACCACAGAGATTGGTATGCTAAAGTCAGACCACCACAGAGATTGGTATGCTAAAGTCAGACCACCACAGAGATTGGTATGCTAAAGTCAGACCACTACAGAGATTGGTATGCTAAAGTCAGACCACTACAGAGATTGGTATGCTAAAGTCAGACCTCTACAGAGATTGGTATGCTAAAGTCAGACCGCTACAGAGATTGGTATGCTAAAGTCAGACCACTACAGAGATTGGTATGCTAAAGTCAGACCACTACAGAGATTGGTATGCTAAAGTCAGACCGCTACAGAGATTGGTATGCTAAAGTCAGACCGCTACAGAGATTGGTATGCTAAAGTCAGACCACTACAGAGATTGGTATGCTAAAGTCAGACCACTACAGAGATTGGTATGCTAAAGTCAGACCACTACAGAGATTGGTATGCTAAAGTCAGACCACTACAGAGATTGATGTCAAACGTTCACCGTGTTGTTTAACAAGTCTGATATTAAATGTAATTTACTGTCATTATGTGTCATTATGTGTCATTATAATGACCTCTCCAAGCTGTGGGAGAGGTGTGAACAAAGAACAGTAGAACAACAAATAATTGAAAGAAAGTGGAGATTGATTGGACACACCCTTAGGAAAGATAACAGTAACAGCAGAGCTTGGCAGGCCTTAGATTGGAGCCCTAAGGGCAAACGACAACGAGGAAGACCCAAGCGTACATGGAGACGGAGCAAGTTAGACGAGGCTGGAAGAACTCGGAAGAGCTGGGAAGAATTGAAACGACTGGCAAGGGACCTTGTAGTGTGGTGAGCTTTGACAGAGGCCCAACAGTCTACGCCACTGTGTTAACAACAGTCTACGCGTCACTGTGTTGACAACAGTCTATCTATCACTGTATTGACAACAGTCTATCTGTCACTGTGTTGACAACAGTCTATATGTCACTGTGTTGACAACAGTCTATCTGTCACTGTGTTGACAACAGTCTATCTGTCACTGTGTTGACAACAGTCTATCTGTCACTGTGTTGACAACAGTCTATCTGTCACTCTGTTGACAACAGTCTATGTGTCACTGTTTGTTTTCAATGTTTAAATGTGTTGTTTACTTACGCATTTTTGAGAACCGCTGCAAGGAGTTAGCCATTAAGAGAGAATGAAACGTCAAATATTCGTGTCATATGTCACGATTATAGACTTAATCTTAAAATTAGTGAGGGCCTATGATTATAACTTTGCCAAATGTAATCGGCCTAACAGAACATCTGTTATTGATCGGCAGGACGGTCATGTCTCCAGCACTGATAACACCTCGTTAAGTCGATGATGTATTTCATGACATCATTCCCAGTGATGTTGGCACGCGATGGAATTAAGGAGATTATTGAGCAGCACTGATGTTAGCACTGATATTAGCACTGATGTTAGCACTGATATTAGCACTGATGTTAGCACTGATGTTAGCACTTAGCACTGAACTTGCACTTATATGAATATTGTTAGTTGTATCACATTTCACAAGGTCTAGATATTAGACAATATAAGACTTCAGCTATTGACACGACTTTACCTCAAGTACTTAGTTTTATTATTTAAATCAATCCATGACAAATAGAATACTGAATACACTACAGATGGCTGCACATTTCATCACACGAACTGTACTTGTTGTTTTACTTGTTGTTTTACTTGTTGTGTTACTTGTGTTACTTATTATGTTACTTTTTGCGTTAATTATTGTGTTACTTGATCCTTACAAACGTGCGACAACAACCCCAAATAATTTTTTGTCATGTTCACCCAGATGATTCATTTATCAGATTCAGAAATCTGTTTCCGTTTTAAGCCCTCCACCCCCACCCCTTCCTTTCCCTCCTCTGACTTACCCCATGCCGCGTTCATATCATCTCTGACAAACCCACTGACAACCCACTGACTAGACAACCCACTGACTAGACAACCCACTGACAAGACAACCCACTAACAAGACAACCCTATTGGGGTGGGCTGCACGGTGAAATAAGATGAAAGTTATGAGAAGATGACGCCACTTCTTTTCCCAGCCAACAACATTGTTTTCCCCGTTACGTACAGAATAACTTCACACATGGACGCTTGACGACTGTTTACCTAACGTCCAAACTTAAACTTGACGACTGTTTACCTAACGTCCAAACGTAAACTTGACGACTGTTTACCTAACGTCCAAACGTCAACTTGACGACTGTTTACCTAACGTCCAAACGTAAACTTGACGACTGTTTAACTAACGTCCAAACGTCAACTTGACGACTGTTTACCTAACGTCCAAACGTCAACTTGACGACTGTTTACCTAACGTCCAAACGTAAACTTGACGACTGTTTACCTAACGTCCACACCGCAACTTGACGAATTTTTACCTAACGTCCAAACGTAAACTTGACGACTGTTTACCTAACGTCCAAACGTAAACTTGACCACTGTTTACCTAACGTCCAAACGTAAACTTGACGAATGTTTACCTAACGTCCAAACGTAAACTTGACGACTGTTTACCTAACGTCCAAACGTCAACTTGACGACTGTTTGTCTAACGTCCAAACGTAAACTTGACGACTGTTTACCTATCGTCCAAACGTAAACTTGACGAATTTTTACCTAACGTCCAAACGTCAACTTGACGACTGTTTACCTAGCGTCCAAACGTCAACTTGACGACTGTTTACCTATCGTCCAAACGTAAACTTGACGAATGTTTACCTAACGTCCAAACGTCAACTTGACGACTGTTTACCTAACGTCCACACCGCAACTTGACGAATGTTTACCTAACGTCCAAACGTCAACTTGACGACTGTTTACCTAACGTCCACACCGCAACTTGACGAATGTTTACCTAACGTCCAAACGTAAACTTGACGACTGTTTACCTAACGTCCAAACGTCAACTTGACGACTGTTTACCTAACGTCCAAACGTAAACTTGACGACTGTTTACCTAACGTCCAAACGTCAACTTGACGACTGTTTAACTAACGTCCAAACGTCAACTTGACGACTGTTTACCTAACGTCCAAACGTAAACTTGACGACTGTTTACCTAACGTCCACACCGCAACTTGACGAATGTTTACCTAACGTCCAAACGTAAACTTGACGACTGTTTACCTAACGTCCAAACGTAAACTTGACGACTGTTTACCTAACGTCCAAACGTAAACTTGACCACTGTTTACCTAACGTCCAAACGTAAACTTGACGAATGTTTACCTAACGTCCAAACGTAAACTTGACGACTGTTTACCTAACGTCCAAACGTCAACTTGACGACTGTTTGCCTAACGTCCAAACGTAAACTTGACGACTGTTTACCTATCGTCCAAACGTAAACTTGACGAATTTTTACCTAACGTCCAAACGTCAACTTGACGACTGTTTACCTAGCGTCCAAACGTCAACTTGACGACTGTTTACCTATCGTCCAAACGTAAACTTGACGAATGTTTACCTAACGTCCAAACGTCAACTTGACGACTGTTTACCTAACGTCCACACCGCAACTTGACGACTGTTTACCTAACGTCCAAACGTAAACTTGACGACTGTTTACCTAACGTCCGCACCGCAACTTGACGAATGTTTACCTAACGTCCAAACGTCAACTTGACGACTGTTTGCCTAACGTCTAAACGTCAACTTGACGACTGTTTACCTATCGTCCAAACGTAAACTTGACGAATGTTTACCTAACGTCCAAACGTCAACTTGACGACTGTTTACCTAACGTCCACACCGCAACTTGACGAATGTTTACCTAACGCCCAAACGTAAACTTCACCTCTCAGCAGACGTGTTGACTAAATCCTCGGCACCAAATTGTTCGACAAACTGAAGTGATCGGCCAGCGCGTGCTATGAGTTGACCACTCGGTGTTCTGACTGGACTTAATAGTCTGATCACGGTACAACAATTAATTCCATGGGTCACCCCCAGTACCTGTTACACCTGGGTGACGTAGTATGTGAATGGTCTTAAGAAGATTCTCAATTAATTAAGGTGTACCCTCAGGCTTTTCATTTTCTTGTTGTCTTCAAACTTTTTCGGTGAAACAATATTTCTGTAGCAAACTAAAATAACCAGCGAACAGGGACTGTTTATATTGATACCTGGAGAATTGTTATTTCAATTATTTAGAAATTGGGTCTTGATTAGAAGGGAGATTATTCATAGACATGAAATAAGTTATAAGTAAGTAAATTTTCATTTTTCATTATAAAAATGTATATAAATGAATGTATTCATATTGTAAAATGAATTATTAATTTGTTTTTATTTTCTGTCATTTTCTCTTACTCAATTGTTTTCCTAATAATATGGATAACTACTCTCTCTCTGTCTGTCTCTCTCACTCTCTTTCTTTCTCTGTCTTTTGATCTTTCAAGATTATAAATATCAGTATGAATGTAAGACAATTGGTGTATTTTACAAGTGGTAACAACATTAATAAAAACAAAAACAAGAACAAACGAGAAGAGTTCTTCAGAAAAACGACAACATTCTCTCTGGTTTGATTGTCGCCATTCGACACATAACATGCCATTTGGTTCTGAGGCTAGAACGAGATATTTTTAGCACATTCCACGCTTGCACAAATTTAAAGCTAAAAGTTTTACATATAAAATTCTCTACACTCACAGTTTTCTGTTAACAAACACTTGAAATTGTCCAACTTGTTAATTAATATCCTTTCAATCTTTGTCTCTCACTCTCATTGCCTTTATTTTAATTTTTTTAGACATATAGAATCTGTGTATATCCAAAACTCCGGTACCTCCAGTCCAGGAATAAAAACACCTGTCTGTAGATTGTGAAATGAGAGGTAAGCAGGTAGGCACAGCTCACCTGGCAGACATACCGATGGCAGACTTTACTCTGGCAGACATTCACCTGGCAGACATACAGATTGCTTCCTAGTTCAAAGTTCATCTGTTCAATTCGTATCAAGTTTTAGATAAATTTTTAATACGCGTCTACGTTTTTTTCCGTATATTTCATGACATTCCTTTTTCTCTTCACCTCTTCAGTCATATTTTACATTGATTTCTTGTCTCTCCTGGCCATCTCTCTTATTTCTCTATTTCTCCTGGCCATCATCTCTCTTATTTCTCTATTTCTCCTGGCCATCATCTCTCTTATTTCTCTATTTCTCCTGGCCATCAACTCTCTTATTTCTCTATTTCTCCTGGCCATCATCTCTCTTATTTCTCTATTTCTCCTGGCCATCATCTCTCTTATTTCTCTATTTCTCCTGGCCATCATCTCTCTTATTTCTCTATTTCTCCTGGTCATCATCTCTCTTATTTCTATATTTCCCCTGGCCATCATCTCTCTTATTTCTATATTTCTCCTGGCCATCATCTCTCTTATTTCTATATTTCTTCAAGTCTAAGTTTATTGCACCCTCCCTAACCTCCCCCAGTTCTCTCCCGTTCTATCTCATCACTGCCCTCTCCAACAGATCTTTGCTCTCTTAACGTATTCATTCTATTTATTTGTCACTCACTCATTCTTTTCTATATTGTTCCTCTTTACCCCTTCCTTTCTCTCATCCTCACTCGTACAGTCTCCCACGGCCTTACATTTCTACACTCCATTCTCTTTCGTATCGTCAACTAAATCACAGTTTCCATCTTCTAGCATATCTGTATTATTAGTTTCCTTCTCTCGCTCGTTTCAATAACTGTTTCATATATGATAATATAACAAGTCAGTTATTTTATAAAATACTAGCAGACCCGTCGTGCGTTGCAACGATCTCAGTAAAAAGGAATATATATAGATAAAAAAATGAATTACATTAAGGGTCACCGGGACTATCAGTTTAACATATGAAGTTAAAAATATGTTCATTCAATCAATTTCATAACAAATATATAAATATATTTATCTATATTTATCAATATCGTTTAAAATTTAATGGGGAATACAATATTAAAAGTTAGTAAAAAACACATTTAGGGCCCCCAGTCCCGAGAAAATGGAAATTAGCAGTTCATTGCCCTATAGTAATTTAATTTAGGCTCTTAAGTTTGTATATACCGAGTTTGGTCAAAATACAGTTATTTTCTCATTATCTAACACTTAAACTAATTTTTATATAGCTAATATAATGAAAAAATACATTAAGGGGCACCAGGGCCCATTTGGTTCAAGATGTACATTTTGAAAACCTGTTCATTTAAATTCAGTTTCCTCATGAATATATTTCTCAAGATCGTTAAAAACTGAGTGGGAAATAATTTCTTAGAGTATACAACCAAAAAAAAACAAAAAAACAAAAACAAAACAAAACAAAACTTTGGGGCCACCGGCCCTGAACAATTGGACATTAGAAGTGCAGTGCCATTGTTATTTTAATATGGGCCATTAAGTTTTTATATACAAAGTTTGGTTAAGATCCAATCATTTACCAAGTAGCTAACGCATAAACTAATAGCGCATAGCTCATATAAGCAAAAAACGACATAAGGGCCCCAGGGCCCAATTAGTGCAAGATATCAAGTTCAAAACACCCATTTATTTCAATCAATTTTATAGTGGATATATTTATCTATATTTCTCAAGATCTTTAATAATTGAATTGGGAATAAAATCTTGAACGTTTATGAAAAAAGACATTTTGGGCTCCCAGCCCCGAATAAATGGACATTAGGAAATTAGTGCCCTATAGTATTTTAATATAGTCTATCAAGTTGTTATGTACCAGGTTTGGTCAAGATCCATTCATTTTCCAAGCAGCTAAGCCTTAAACTAATTTTTATATAGCTCATATTAGAAAAAATCCCCATTATAGGCTCCTGGCGCCCCATGAGTGTTAAATTTAAAAATAAAGTAGCCTATTTCCATCCCGGGAGCGTACTCAAAAGTCTCCAAAATTTTCATGGCGATCGGATGAATGGTTTAGTCAGCTATAACAGACATCATACATACTTTTGATTTTTATATATATAGACAAGCGTTTACTGGTGTTATAGTCCATTAAGTGATTTTGTTAGATGTCCATTAACTGATTTTGTTAGATGTCCATTAAATGATTTTGTTGGATGTCCATTAAGTGATTTTGTTGGATGTCCATTAAGTGATTTTGTTAGATGTCCATTAAATAATTTTGTTAGATGTCCATTAAATGATTTTGTTGGATGTCCATTATATGATTTTGTTGGATGTCCATTAAATAATTTTGTTGGATGTTCATTAAATAATTTTGTTGGATGTTCATTAAATTATTTTGTTAGATGTCCATTAAATAATTTTGTTGGGTGTTCATTAAATAATTTTATTGGATGTCCATTAAATGATTTTGTTTATGTCCATTAAATAATTTTGTTGGATGTCCATTAAGTGATTTTGTTGGATGTCCATTAAGTGAATTTGTTAGATGTCCATTAAATAATTTTGTTAGATGTCCATTAAGTGATTTTGTTGGATGTCCATTAAATGATTTTGTTGGATGTGCATTAAATAATTTTGTTGTATGTTCATTAAATAATTTTGTTGGATGTTCATTAAATTATTTTGTTAGATGTCCATTAAATAATTTTGTTGGATGTCCATTAAATAATTTTGTTGGATGTCCACAATTGTTTGAGAGCCCCTGCACTCGATTATTCCGGCCACGCAGAGCTGAACATAACACCACTGGTCATTACACCTGTGTGTGGTTGGGGGGGCATGTTTTGGCCCGGCCTTCCAGCAAACACCCAACCCTTTGACCAGATTGACCTACACATTGATAAATCTGGCAACATCATAACTAATGTCCCAGTGTCAGGTCAGTCACGTGTCGGTCATGTCAATGAAACATCAGCGCCACTTTGAAAGTAACAACATTGACACAGACACCATTTGAAAACCTGGAGACGTAAGTCGTCAGTACTACAATACAATATACTCATTGGTATATGATTTTAAGAACACAGGGTAACAGTTTGTGACAACCAGGAATCACAAAACTGACAAAATGACCAAAATCCAATCATGTTCCATCATCATCATGGGTGAGAGGCGAGCAATTCACACTTTCGAAAAATAAAACCAATGTGACGTGTTTATCAAAGCGATACATCACACCAAATACGAGATGTAAGTTAATCAAATACGAGATTTTAGCCGATCAAATACGAGATTTTAGCCGATCAAATACGAGATTTTAGCTGATCAAATACGAGATTTTAGCCGATCAAATACATGACAGAGCCAAAATACGAGTCAAATAAATGTTTATTTACCAAAAAGTTCAAATGAAAAGCGAAAAAAAAATGTGGGAAATTTTAATGATGTGAAAACTATGTAAATTTGTTCGCAAAAGTTTTGAAGACCAATGGAATACAGAATGCTTATAGTTTAGACCTGTTCATAAGCTTCCTGTTGTGAATTTTCAGTACTTAAAGGCAAGGAAGGCAAACACCTGGTGGATTTAAGTCAAAGAAAACCATTTAATCCCAAAGCTTTCATTAGTAAAGTTTGCTTATCTTCAAAACAACCACACGTCACACATACGTCACACACACGTCACACATACGTCACACACACGTCACACATACGTCACACACACGTCACACATACGTCACACACACACGTCACACAATATTTCCATTCACAACTCATTCCATTCTTCCCACCCGTGACAGAGATTTACTTACCCTTTATACCCTTTATACCCTTTTATACCATCATATTTTCACATCAAATACCCCTTAGTATAACGTCAAAAATTCTTTATTTACACTCCATTTAGCGGTGATCTAACATGTTCTAGAAAATCCTATGATTTAATTTGTGTTTCTTTGACGACTTTCATTTTTTCATCCAATTTCTATATCCGACTAAATCAAGTCTTAAATAAAACAAACCCGTAAAAACAAAGTTTTTGACTATAAATCCCTTATATATGAGACATAACTAACAGTATTGATTATTTTCAAACATTTACAGACTGACACCGAGTGATGTCCCTTGTCTTTAATAAATGGGGGTGGGATGTGAGGGGGTGTCGGCACGACGGTCGGCGTCAACACGACGGTCGGCGTCAACTCAAACTCACGTGGAAGTGGGAGAAAATAACAATAACAAACAGTGAATTTAAATTACATACCTCATATAAGGATAAACTAAAAATGCATTAATTTAATTACGGTACGTTCGATCGATCTGAAATTTTGATACGATGCATTGTTAAGTTAGACGGGTCCGTGTGCCAAATTTCAGTTCGATCGGATCATGGGAAGTGGGTCATTTTTTACTTCTGTTTTTCCGCCCGCCGAGCCCAAGACAAAGAGAGAGAGAGAGAGAGAGAGATAAGGCCGCGAAGTTAATATAAGGGATTTAAAAAACATAACTTTATAGAATGGACACATGATGTGGCCTCCACCTAAACTTAAAGAAATAATTTTAGGCATTGCATGCTATTGGAAATCTAAGACTAAGTCTTTTTTTGTCATTTTTTTTCGCTTATTCATTAATTCATATCTCGTACCCCATTTATACCGTAATAAATGCATCTTTCATACAGCCAAATACAAATATGAAAATTATCTCACATAACCGTCTTACCCCATCATCAATTGTATTACCTCTTCACATACCATCATAAATTCACCCCTCACAAACCTCCTTCACATACCATTATAAATTCACCTCTCACAAACCTTCACATACCATCATAAATCCACCTCTCACAAACCTTCACATAGAATCATAAATTCAGCTCTTATAAACCTTCACATAACATCATAAATTCAGCTCTCATAAACCTTCACATACCATCATAAATTCAGCTCTCATAAACCTTCACATACCATCATAAATTCACCTCTCACAAAACTTCACATACTATCATAAATTCACCTCTCACAACCATTTACATACCATCATAAATTCAACCCTCACAACCCTTCACATACCATCATAAATTCACCCCTCACAAACCTTCAAATACCATCATAAATTCAGCTCTCACAAACCTTCACAAACCATCATAAATTCACCTCTCACAAACCTTCACATACCATCATAAATTCAGCTCTCACAACCATTTACATACCATCATAAATTCACTTCTCACAACCCTTCAAATACCATCATAAATTCAGCTCTCACAAACCTTCACATACCATCATAAATTCACTCCTTATAAACCTTAACATACCATCATAATTTCAGCTCTCACAACCATTTACATACCATCATAAATTATTTTCTCACAACCCTTCACATACCATCATAAATTCACCCCTCACAGAATTTCACATACCATCACAAATTCACCTCTCACAACCCTTCACATACCATCACAAATTCACCCCTCACAAACCTTCACATACCATCATAAATTCACTTCTCACAAACCTTCACATACCATCACAAATTCACCCCTCACAAACCTTCACATACCATAACAAATTCACCCCTCACAAACCTTTCCATACCATTATAAATTCACCCCTCACAAAGCTTCACACATTATCATAAATTTACCCCTCACAAACCTTCACACACCATCATAAATTTACCCCTCACAAACCTTCACACACCATCATAAATTTACCCCTCACAAACCTTCACACACCATCATAAATTTACCCCTCACAAACCTTCACACACCATCATAAATTTACCCCTCACAAACCTTCACATACCATCATAAATTCACCTCTCACAAACCTTCACATACTATCATAAATTCACCTCTCACAAACCTTCACATACCATCATAAATTCACCTCTCACAAACCTTCACATACAATCATAAATTCAGCTCTCACAACCATTTACATACCATCATAAATTCAGTTCTCACAAACCTTCACATATAATCATAAACTCACTTCTCACAACCCTTAACAAACGATCATAAATTCAGCTCTCACAAACCACCTTAAATACCATCATAAATTCACCCCTCACAAACCTTCACATACCATCATAAATTCACCCCTCACAAACCTCCTTCACATACCATCATACATTCACCCCTCACAAACCTTTACATACCATCATAAATTCAGTTCTCACAAACCTTCACATATAATCATAAACTCACTTCTCACAACCCTTAACATACGATCATAAATTCACCCCTCACAAACCTCCTTCACATACCATCATACATTCACCCCTCACAAACCTTTACATACCATCATAAATTCTCTTCTCACAACCCTTCAAATACCATCATAAATTCAGCTCTCACAACTATTTACATACCATCATAAATTCACCTCTCACAAACCTTCACATACCATCATAAATTCACTTCTCAAAACCCTTCAAATACCATCATAAATTCAGCTCTCACAACCATTAACATACCATCATAAATTCACCTCTCACAAACCTTCACATACCATCATAAATTCTCCCCTCACAAACCTCCTTCACATACCATCATAAATTCACCCCTCACAAACCTTCACATACCATCATAAATTTACTTCTCACAACCCTTCAATTACCATCATAAATTCACCCCTCACAAACCTTCACATACCATCATAAATTTACTTCTCACAACCCTTCAATTACCATCATAAATTCACCTCTCACAAACCTTCACATACCATCATAAATTCACCCCTCACAACCCTTCAATTACCATCATAAATTCACCCCTCACAAACCTTCACATACCATCATAAATTTACTTCTCACAACCCTTCACATACCATCATAAATTCACCTCTCACAAACCTTCACATACCATCATAAATTCACCTCTCACAAACCTTCACATACCATCATAAATTCACCCCTCACAAACCTTCAATTACCATCATAAATTCACCCCTCACAAACCTTCACATACCATCATAAATTCACCTCTCACAAACCTTCACATACCATCATAAATTCACCCCTCACAAACCTTCAATTACCATCATAAATTCACCCCTCACAAACCTTCACATACCATCATTAGATCACCCCTCACAAACCTTCACATACCATCATAAATTCAGCTCTATCAAACCTTCAATTACCATCATAAATTCACCTCTCACAAACCTTCACATACCATCATAAATTCACCTCTCACAAACCTTCACATACCATCATAAATTCACCTCTCACAAACCTTCACATACCATCATAAATTCACCTCTCACAAACCTTCACATACCATCATTAGATCACCCCTCACAAACCTTCACATACCATCATAAATTCAGCTCTATCAAACCTTCAATTACCATCATAAACTCACCTCTCACAAACCTTCACATACCATCATAAATTCACCTCTCACAAACCTTCACATACCATCATTAGATCACCCCTCACAAACCTTCACATACCATCATAAATTCAGCTCTATCAAACCTTCAATTACCATCATAAACTCACCTCTCACAAACCTTCACATACCATCATAAATTCACCTCTCACAAACCTTCACATACCATCATAAATTCACCTCTCACAAACCTTCACATACCATCATAAATTCACCTCTCACAAACCTTCACATACCATCATTAGATCACCCCTCACAAACCTTCACATACCATCATAAATTCACCTCTCACAAACCTTCACATACCATCATTAGATCACCCCTCACAAACCTTCACATACCATCATAAATTCACCTCTCACAAACCTTCACATACCATCATTAGATCACCCCTCACAAACCTTCACATACCATCATAAATTCACCTCTCACAAACCTTCACATACCATCATTAGATCACCCCTCACAAACCTTCACATACCATCATTAGATCACCCCTCACAAACCTTCACATACCATCATTAGATCACCCCTCACAAACCTTCACATACCATCATTAGATCACCCCTCACAAACCTTCACATACCATCATTAGATCACCCCTCACAAACCTTCACATACCATCATTAGATCACCCCTCACAAACCTTCACATACCATCATTAGATCACCCCTCACAAACCTTCACATACCATCATTAGATCACCCCTCACAAACCTTCACATACCATCATTAGATCACCCCTCACAAACCTTCACATACCATCATTAGATCACCCCTCACAAACCTTCACATACCATCATTAGATCACCCCTCACAAACCTTCACATACCATCATTAGATCACCCCTCACAAACCTTCACATACCATCATTAGATCACCCCTCACAAACCTTCAATTACCATCATTAGATCACCCCTCACAAACCTTCACATACCATCATTAGATCAGCTCTCACAAACCTTCAATTACCATCATTAGATCAGCTCTCACAAACCTTCACATACCATCATTAGATCACCCCTCACAAACCTTCACATACCATCATTAGATCAGCTCTCACAAACCTTCAATTACCATCATTAGATCACCCCTCACAAACCTTCACATACCATCATTAGATCAGCTCTCACAAACCTTCAATTACCATCATTAGATCAGCTCTCACAAACCTTCACATACCATCATTAGATCAGCTCTCACAAACCTTCACATACCATCATTAGATCAGCTCTCACAAACCTTCACATACCATCATTAGATCCCATTGGACAACGTTAGAATATTATCATAAAATTACATGAGATTTCCCTTTCTTTGATGCCCGCCATGATGACAGACTGCCCATTATGACGTTGCATGCTGTCATCAATTGCACCCATGGCCAGACCGAGGTTCACTGACCTTGTCACGTACATGCCATGATTGATGACCAGGTCTCGAACTAGCCGTCTGCTGGTTGTCTGTTTTCCTTTCTCTTTTGTCTTTTCAAATGTGGAAGGCAATACATTCAACGTTAGCTCATTTAGATCCAAAAAAAACAACAACAACAACAACAAAAACAAAAAGAAACAAAACAAAAATAAAACAACAAGACAAATCTTCTAATTAAAAAAAAATTAAAAAAGACTTGAAGCCAGATTAAATATAAAATCAATTTTATTAAAACTGAAGAGCTCACTTAGCTGTAAAGTTAACTTTTAAAATCCGTAACATGGAGCATTTCTATTTTTAGCAACTGCCTAGTTTGATTGTTTAAAATTGTTTTGTTTAGGTTGCATAACAATGAACTTTATGTCTTTCACGGAAATGAATGAATAGTTTCGTAAGATGAGAGAATGGAAGAATTTTGACATTATTATCTTATCTATACAGACGCTCCTTCTATGCAGAAGATAGTTGCGTCCACAGACCATGACAGATGATCTGTTGGCAAGTGATGCAGCATTAACAGGCCACGGCTTTGTGGGTTCCACGCATTACCCAGCCGCCTAACTACATGTAGTGTTAGGTACCCATTCGGAGCGGGGTGACTCAGGGACGCCCTAGGCCCCGGGAACAAACCCTTGCTTCACACGGATTCGACCCGTGACCATCGGTACGACAGTCCAGTGCGCTGCCACTCGACCACCGATTAAACCGTGTAACAGTCCTTCCAACTTCCAACCAATCAGATTTGAAGTCCATAATAACAAACGCGACTTGTTGACAAGCTAAGTCGAGCAAATAAAGACTTGAATAATTGTCATACAGTTGCCCCATTATAGGACACAGTCATATCATGTATAGAAAGAGCGGCTGTAACAATAATAAATTAGACAAAGGTGTCACTAGGGGTTGGTGTCACCCAGTGCGGTTGCTCATGGTGTCACACCCTCACGACTTAACCCATAGTCTTCCCTCGAGTGTGCCAGGGCCAAATATACGGGAACATTCAGAATTTTACATTTTGGTGTCACCCCTTGTGATGGTGTCAACAGGTGTGGTCCGTACCCCTCGAACCCCCTAGTGACGCCCCTGAAACTAGATATTAAACCGCTTCCATTACGTCTCGACCCCTGACGATTCAACCAATGGATGTTTCAACACCGTTAAGTCAAATACAGTCGTAAAGTCAAATACAGTCGTTAAGTCAAATACAGTCGTTAAGTCAAATACTGTCGTTAAGTCAAATACAGTTGTTAAGTCAAATACAGTGGTTAAGTCAAATACAGTGGTTAAGTCAAATAAAGTGGTTAAGTCAAATACAGTTGTTACATCAAATACAGTTAAGTCAAATACAGTCATTAAGTCATATACAGTTGGTAAGTCAAATACAGTGGTTCAGTCAAATACAGTGGTTAAGTCAAATACAGTCGTTAAGTAAAATACAGTTGTTACATCAAATACAGTCATTAAGTCAAATACAGTTGTTAGGTCAAATACAGTCATTAAGTCAAATACAGTCAGTAAGTCAAATACAGTCATTAAGTCAAATATAGTCATGAAGTCAGATAAAGTCATTAAGTCAGATACAGTCGTTAAGTCAAATACAGTCATGAAGTCAAATACAGTCGTTAAGTCAAATACAGTCGCTAAGTCAAATACAGTTATGAAGTCAAATACAGTCGTTAAGTCAAATACAGTTGTTAAGTCAAATACAGTTGTTAAGTTAAATACAGTTATTAAGTCAAATACAGTTGTTAAGTCAAATACAGTTGTTAAGTCAAATACATTCGTTAAGTCAAATACAGTCATGAAGTCAAATACAGTCATTAAGTCATATACAGTCGTTAAGTCAAATACAGTTGTTAAGTCAAATACAGTCGTTAAGTCAAATACAGTCATGAAGTAAAAAACAGTCGTTAAGTCAAATACAGTTGTTAAGTCAAATACAGTCGTTAAGTCAAATACAGTCATGAAGTAAAAAACAGTCGTTAAGTCAAATACAGTTGTTAAGTCAAATACATTCGTTAAGTCAAATACAGTAGTTAAGTCCAATACAGTTGTTAAGTCAAATACAGTTGTTAAGTCAAATACATGCGTTAAGTCAAAAACAGTCATGAAGTCAAATACAGTCGTTAAGTCAAATACAGTCATTAAGTCAAATACAGTCATTAAGTCAAATACAGTTGTTAAGTCAAATATAGTAATTAAGTAAAATACAGTTGTTAAGTCAAATACAGTCGTTAAGTCAAATACAATCATGAAGTCAAATACAGTGGTTAGTCAAATACAGTTGTTAAGTCAAATACAGTTGTTTATTGAAATACAGTAATTAAGTTAAATACAGTTGTTAAGTCAAATACAGTTTTTAAGTCAAATACAGGGGTTAAGTCAAATACAGTCGTTAGGTCAAATACAGTCGTTAAGTCAAATACAGTCGTTAAGTCAAATACAGTTGTTAAGTCAAATACAGTTGTTAAGTGAAATACAGTAGTTAATTAAAATACAGTTGTTAAGTCAAATACAGTTTTTAAGTCAAATACAGTCGTTAAGTCAAATACAGTCATTAAGTGAAATACAGTAGTTAAGTCAATTACAGTCATTAGGTCAAATACAGTCATTAAGTCAAATACAGTTGTTATGTCAAATACAGTCATTAAGTCAAATACAGTCGTTAAGTCAAATACAGTTGTTAAGTCAAATACAGACGTTAAGTAGAATACAGTTAAGTCAAATACAGTCGTTAGGTCAAATACAGTCCTTAAGTCAAATACATTTGTTAAGTCAAATACTGTCTTTAATTAGAAAGATTTTTAGTAACATTTTTTCTTCATACAGTGAGCTTTACACTGGTCACTTGTTTATTCTTGAAGAAATTTGAGGCCTCTTGACCCAATAAACTTTTTGAAAACAAAAAAAAACTACAACTGCCAACAACCAAACTTTTAAATAAAAAACATTTAAATAAAACAGAAATTTATTACTGGTCGAGTGGCATGCGCACTCGGCTAGCGTACTGATGGTCACGGGTTCGATTCCATGTGAAGGCAAGGATTTGTTCCCGGGGCCTAGGGCGTCCCTGAGTCTACCCAGCTCAGAATGGGTACCTAACACTAGTCAAGGCGGCTGGGTAATGCGTGGAACCCTCATAGCCTTGGCCTGTGATTGCTGCATCACTTGCCAACAGACCAGCATGGTCTGTGGATGCATTAATCTTCTGTATAGAAGGAGCGTCTCTATAGTTAAGATAAAATAAGATAAGATAAAGTTTACAAAATAAATTTATTCATGGTTTATTTTCATGTTGACATATCACAGTGATACATGAGCACAATTATTCAAGTCAGTATAGTTTACAATCAGTACAACACATTTAAACAAATAGAGGCCAATCAGAGAAATGGTTGTAAGGCATTTATACAGTATACAAGAAAAAACAAAATAGGAAATTTATTTTTCAATATATAACACTAAAAATAAATAGGCAATTTATGTGAAAATGTATATTAATAAAATAATAACATTTTAAAAGAAAGATAACTTATTTGACAATGCCAGGCAAGGTCAGTCTTAGCAACTGCGGGGCCCTATGTGGTTTACTATGCGAAACGGATTGCGCGCTCCCAGTTTTGGGTAGGGATAAGGAATTAATAAGGATAATAAGTGAAAATGAAGATAGGTGGGGCCTATGAAAGCGCAAGGCCCACTGCGGCCACATAGACTGCAGTGGCCTAAGACCTGCCCTGATGCCAGGTAATATAACCTGCCCCTGGAAAGGATGTAAGTTCTGTTATTCCTGTCATCTAGAAAATATTCTTAAACCAACTCAACCCTCTAAAAATCCTCTGATATTTTACAAATCACATATAAGAAATAACTCATAAGTTACCAAGATTTAATTCCTAGGCCAAAACTATATCCAACCCCAGAGCACTTGTTGGTTAAGGATAAAATGGTAACTCACTTATAATTACCATAATTACCTGCCCCCACATTATTTACATTATATGTCTCAGCGTTATTTTTAACCAATGAACATTTCTAAGATATTTGGACCAATAATATTGTCTAACACATTTTTAAACTAATGAAACTCACTTACAATAATTACAAAAACTCTATGAATGGATTTTTTAAAAAAGGCAACAGGGTAATGTTTGAAATATAATCAGGACATTGAAATTGTTGGCCTGTAAAGAGAAAATTAAGGCAGCTTTTATGTTTTATTTACATGAATCAGATGATGTCAAGGTTAATTTCCAATGATTATTTTGAACTCATCAACAAAATAACAGATGAATATGTTTTAATCATGACTTTTTATCTGCCGCATTTCATGACTCATTTCAGATCATTTTGTACAAATTAAAAGTGAAATTATTGCAGTTAATTTCAATCTGTCACTTGCACAACAACAAAAAAATGTTTATTTTTGACAGTGCTAACAAATTTTCATAACAATAAATTGAAAACAAGTAACAGTGGGTATTTCAACATTGATAACGTCAAGTAGTCATCTAGTAATAAAACAGTATACTTGCAATCAATAGCTATTGATGTAACAACATCATCAATACTTGCAATCAATAGCTATTGATGTATCAACATCATCAATACTTGCAATCAATAGCTATTGATGTAACAACATCATCAATACTTGCAATCAATAGCTATTGATGTAACAACATCATCAATACTTGCAAGCAGAAGCAATTCATGTAGTAACATCATAAATAACTCCATTAAGATATGCCATTCTCAAACTTATCTCAGTGGTAGGGGAAGTAATCAAACTACATTTAAACCAATACTTTTTTTCATTATTTTACAAGATATCAAGATGTCAAAGGTATTAGACCCTTTTGCTGGAACCAATTGAAACCCTGCTATGTCGTATTTCATTAATTTACTATATTTCATAAATATTTACCCTTTCTGAAGATCTGCACGACATTTTGTGAAATGCTTCTAACAAAACCAAAATTATTAAAAAGCTTAATCTCCAGCTAAGGAGGTGGCAATGGAGTTGGTTCTGGAACCGGCCATTGGTCGCAGCTTGATCCCAACTGTCCCATTTGTCTGGAAAGTTTTACGGCCAGAACCTGGCGACTTTGACCGTCCTGGATGTATTGCCGGGACTGCATTGTTGAGTATCCCAGATTTTCCAGACTTGTTTTTTCCCTATGGAATAATAACGTCATGTTTTAGTTGCAACATTTGTGTAAATATTTATATACTTGTTATAAGAAGGTGTAAGAAATCTATAAAACTGGTTCAACTATCGCTGGCGGCAAGTGAAAATTGATTATACATGAAACAAAAAAAGAAAAAAATTAATTTATTTTCTTTAGATAACTTGAAATGCTTCATTCTCATTTTACCATTGTGTTCAACATTAGATAATTATACAAAAAATATATAGGCAAATAAAAGAAAACCCGTAAAAACAAAATTTTTAAAAACTAAAAATCCTGATATATTTATTTAAATTTTTGATTTCTTGACTATTTTATCGAATCACACACATTCACTTGATTTACATATCATCACATTTTTGGAAGGAAATAAAATTTTAAGTTATATTTAGGCCTAACTAAAATTATGTTCAATATAATAAACACCGCACAACAGACTAGCATAAAAATTTACAAACTACATAGAGATACACAGAGATAATCTAAAAATTCATTAATTTAATTACAGTACATTTGATCGATGTGAAATTTTAATAGTTCATTTTCATCATTGCAAAGAGCCTACCTGCAAAATTTCAGCTCAATATGATACCGGGAAGTGGGTTAAAAATCAAACGCAAAGAATTTGCAACAAGCAGATGCTCAGAGTTAATATAAAGGATTAAGAAAGCAAGAACAGTTGCTAATGTACAAAACAATAAAAGAAGGTTTTTACCTGGGACTGGTTCAGTACCATGGAATGATAGCTTTTCATTTTCTTCTCAAAGTCCAGGATGTAACTAGGAAACAAGGACTTCTCATCAAATGCTGTTGTAAGAGCTTTAAATAGAAATAGCAAGTATACTTACATGATAGACAAAAACATTAATGCATGGAGTGTTCACTCTGTGATTTATAAATAAATATTGTTCTGGTTAGATATTCTAATTGTGTCATTTGTTTCTAAACTTTTCTTTTATATACATTCTACACATGATTTTTAACACAAGTAGGTTTTTGGGTTATTGAACACAAGAGTGATGACCTAATTTTGTGGGGTTTAAAGCCCCATAAGGTTTTCGGTAAACTTCCGCCTCAGTCCCGTAAGGATTTCCCGTATCGCGATCGACTGGTTATGAAATAAAAAATTGCAGTAAATGTATTTATAATGTTATGATCATACTGATTTGATCTTTTAGGATAAGAATGGTTATTTTAAATTATCCAAAAGACCGTTTTGAGTTTAATACTATTTTACCTGTAGTTTAGTACTATTATTTTTACAAAAAAGTATAGCGAAATCACATTTTCAAAAAAAAACTAAAAACTACCCCGAAACTTCGCGAATCGAGCGAAAACACGAGCGAAGGCAATCGCCGCCATTGCCGGAAGTCGAATACATCTTCTATCCCGCACTGAATAGTTTTTACTTTCTGTGATTTCGTTTCTAAAAAGAGTACTATCGAGGCGCGCTTTACCGCGCTTTGGTAATAGAGGCTAGGTGCGCATTACCGCGCTTTGTCAAATTAAACGTTAAACACAACAGTGATGGCCTACTTTTGTGGGCTATTAAACACAACAGTGATGACCTAATTTTGTGGGCTATTAAACACAACAGTGATGACCTACTTTCAGCCAGGACAGGCAACTTTGTGTCAGATTGTTCAGAGCCCTCCTGTCCCTTGTGGAAGTATTTATCTGGGTCAGGTTTAACAATGGTCAACAAGGGATTTAACTCTTTGGTGTCCAGTGCCTGATTTGGTGATGGAAATAATCCGATAACCACTTATGGGTAACAAAGGGAGACAATAAAAATAGAGCTATAGAATTTGTTTGGCATACATTTTTAAATAAGTAATTGCTAGAAGTGAATCGTTCAAGATAATAAGCCACTAAAAGTATCTAGACATTTAGGAGTTTATATTCTGTGGCAGAGTTCAAAAATAAAAATGTCTTTTTGTTTGGACATAAATAATGGCATGATGAAAATTGCAGCTCTATTTCGTGATTGCAACTTCCAGAGTAGCCTAATGTTTGTGTGTACTTTTTGTTTTCACACACACACACAAAAATATTAAAAATTGAAAAAAATCTAAGAACAGTAACACAGGAGTTGAACAATCACCACAAATATTATATCTAAATGGAACCACACCAAGAGATCTTCACATTTTATCATTGTAACAGTCTAATAAAGTCAAAGATTCAAAGATAATTCAAAGATTTCATCCTTATTTTGGTAAATTTTTTAATGAAAATGATTATCAGATTAATTATTGCAACAACTTGACATTTACAAAAATAAACTGATTAAAAGTTTATTCAATAATGACCATTCAAATGTTAAAGTGACTGCAATATTAATCCTAACCCTATAAACCCTATTAAACTAACCCTATAAACTTAACCCTATAAATCTAACCCTATAAACCTAACCCTATAAACTAGGGCTGGTACCGATAAAAAATTTTTTGTTAGATTAGTCGGGAGAAAACTTAATGGATTAATCTATTAATTTAGATTAATTATATTTTATTTAACGCATACATAGATCCCGTTAAGTCGCGATTCATTATTTCGCAAAATTGGTTAAGTCGCAGTAATTCCATGACTCTCAAATTTTGTGACGTAATACAGATAATTCGTTCTGCTTATCAAGAAATTAGGAAGAAAAACGTTTTTGTTTATACATGTCTAAATAAATAATATTAATATGAGGGAAAAGTATGTAAGCAAAAAAAATAATAATAATTACCGTATAGACGCGTTCTATAGCCCGTTCGTTCATAAGCTGACTCCCCCCTCTTTTGGAAGAGAATAGTATAAAAAGTGTGAAAACCGCTCGTAAGCCGACCCCAAAAAATAATAGGACAACGTCAATAAAATGGTTCACATTTTTTAAAAACTACAAGCTAAATCGGTCATTATGATTGTTTACTTTGTACTCTATGTTAGGCAAGAGTTACCGGTATTTTTTCTTTGGTAAACAGTGCGAAAGCGCGTACAGCAAAATTTGTAAAACAATTTATTAAAACATTCACAAAAATAAATAAAATGATTAAATAAGTAATTGCAGATGTTTAATAATATTTTATAGCTTCTGGTAGAGCAGTCGAATCTTGTAGAATGTAGAAAAGGACCTTGATGATCTAAAATAACAACACCGATATTCAATGTACGTGCAGCAAGCAAGCAGAAATCATTAAATGACCCGCTCGTAAGCTGACCCCCCAACTTTTCCCCCTAGATTTAGTCCAAAAAAGGTCGGCTTTAGAACGGTAATAAATTTGAAAAAAAAATATTATAAATATTTTCTTAAATTTTAATTGAACTTTAATCGATCAAATTAATTTTAATCAATTAAATTTTTTAATGATTATTCAATTAATTAAAAGTTAATTTCCACAAACCTACTATCAACATAACCCTATAAACCAAATCCAATAAACATAACCCTATAAACCTAATCCAATAAACATAACCCTATAAACCTAATCCAATAAACATAACCCTATAAACCAAATCCAATAAATATAACCCTATAAACCTAATCCAATAAACATAACCCTATAAATCTAACCCTCACTCACAGAGTAAGGCCCTGATGGTGCGGCCCCTGTTCTCTCCCAGTGGAGGTATGGAAGGTCTGGTATTGTGCCAGGCTGGCGTCTCTCACGCTTTTGTACACGCAGATTTTTGTAATCTTTCCCTGTTGAGATAGACAGTTATTATATAAGGTTAGTTATTGGATGATCTTATTGTAACCTTTACATGTTACCTTGGAGTTAATACTTAGAGTTGTTATATAAGGTTAGTTATTGGATGATCTTATTGTTACCTTTACATGTTACCTTGGAGTTAATACTTAGAGTTGTTATATAAGGTTAGTTATTGGATGATCTTATTGTTACCTTTACATGTTACCTTGGAGTTAATACTTAGAGTTGTTATATAAGGTTAGTTATTGGATGATCTTATTGTAACCTTTACATGTTACCTTGGAGTTAATACTTAGAGTTATTATATAAGGTTAGTTATTGGATGATCTTATTGTTACCTTTACATGTTACCTTGGAGTTAATACTTAGGGTTAGTTCACTATTGGCTTAAGTTTTCATAATTTAATTGTGCAAAATTTATATTTACTCTATTTTTTTAATACATTACATATTAGAAAACACAAACCATAGTGGATTTTGGCATAATGCCTGCCACTTTTATTCCCCTCCCCATTTAATCTCAGGGACAACCTTAGTCTATTGGAACAAATCTCTGCATCCACACGGATACACCTTGTCCTCCCCTCATGTTATTCTGCTAATATTTTTTAGTAAAGTTTTATCTCAGTTACTTAGGTCACATTTTCCGGCATTCGTTTGGCATCTGTTTCCTTGGATTTGTAATAGAAACTGGCATAACTTAGTTCTTTTTATACAAATATGAAATAAATCCTGACCTAAGACAGTAGTCTCCCCTGTATTGATACAGGAATGTAAAAAGTAAATAAATCCTGACCTAAGACGGTAGTCTCCCCTGTATTGATACAGTAATGTAAAAAGTAAATAAATCCTGACCTAAGACAGTAGTCTCCCATGTGTTGATGCGGTAATGTAAGGGGTCAGTAATAGCCAGCTCATCAGGTTCCCACTGGACGTCTGGATGGACCTCAATAACCTGGTCAGTGTCATCTTCAGTTTTCTGGAAATAGGTTATTGAAGGTCAACATTTGGTCATTCTATAATTAATTAAAGACATCTGTCTACAGAGTTTATACACTCATGCTGCACTATTGAACCTAGTGATAGGACTGTAGCTGCCCACTGGTCAGCTAACCTATTGATAGGACTGTAGCTGCCCACTGGTCAGCTAACCTATTGATAGTACTGTAGCTGCCCACTGGTCAGCTAACCTATTGATAGTACTGTAGCTGCCCACTGGTCAGCTAACCTATTGATAGTACTGTAGCTGCCCACTGGTCAGCTAACCTAGTGATAGGACTGTAGCTGCCCACTGGTCAGCATTTGTTTTTTGGGTCATAGACCCAATAATAATTTACCTCCTCTTTGAGGCTGTCATCAACTACCAGAGATGGTTGATACCAATCAATTTTCCAATGTTCCTCCTACAAAGACAAGCATTCATTTGACATTAACAAAACAATTTAAAATTGTACAAAGTTTATACAAAATAAACACTTTTCTATACATATATAAATGGTATGTCCTATCTTATTATCATATAACTCAATTGATTTTATACATTATTTGGTTAAAAATTAATCGATTTATCTTAATTTAACAAAAGCTTATTTGGTTTACTATTTTCTTATGAAAAGGTCTAAAACCATGATAGGTATACTATATCATAATGGTTTATATCTCAATCTTGAATCTTATTGTATAGGATCATCCAAGATGAAAGTCTTGTAAAAGTAACATTGCAATGAGACAGTGGGCAATCAATGATCCCTTTAAGCTGCGTGGCCGCGCAGATATCTGACCGACACAGCGCAGTAGTTTAGAATTACAGCGAAGTAAATTTAGTAAAATATTGCACAAAAAATGGAAGCTGTGAAAAGTTGCACACAAGTTTTTTTTTACTTTGCACACGGACCAACAAACGTTAGAGGGAATATTGTGGGCAATAAGATAGGTTAATCTATCTAGTGAAATAGTAGATAGGTTTACATTCATGGCCACACTAAGAATGGTAACACTGTGTAGTGAATCAGTTCATGGCCACACTAAGAATGGTTACACTGTCTTGTGACACAGTTCATGGCCACACTAAGAATGGTTACACTGTCTATTGACAGTTCATGGCCACACTAAGAATGGTTACACTGTCTTGTGACACAGTTCATGGCCACACTAAGAAAGGGTACACTGTCTATTGACAGTTCATGGCCACACTGCGAATGGTTACACTGTGTAGTGACACAGTTCATGGTGATACTAAGACACGTTTAAATGAGTTCAACCATTTTTTATCCTCCCACCTGTCCAAAGATGCCAATTCTATTTCCGTAAATATCCCACAATGCCACACTGCAGTCTGATGATGTGGACACAATGAGAAGTCGTTCCTGTCTCTCAAACAACTCAAGTGAGTTGATCTGGTCTTGGTGGGGCTGGAAGTGTGACTTGAGTGCTGGGAAATAAGAGAGGGAAGGTGGGGACGGGTTGAGTATTTCAAACTTTTTATGATGTCAGTTGGTTGACATGTTTGGCTTTTATTGACATCAGCTATAGTTTTGTGATGATCAAGTTATTTACCTACAGCCTGATGGTTTTATGATGTCATTTGGTTCACATGTTTGGCTTTTATTGACTGCAAGTATATTTTTGTGATGGTCAAGTTATTTACCTACAGCCTGATGGTTTTATGATGTCATTTAGTTCACATGTTTGGCTTTTATTGACTGCAGCTATAGTTTTGTGATGGTCAAGTTATTTACCTACAGCCTGATGGTTTTATGATGTCATTTGGTTGACATAATTGGCTTTTATTGACTGAAGCTATATTTTTGTGATGGTCAAGTTATTTACCTACAGCCTGATGGTTTTATGATGTCATTTGGTTCACATGTTTGTCTTTTATTGACTTTAGCTATATTTTTGTGATGGTCAAGTTAGTTATCTACAGCCTGATGGTTTCATCCAGTGTGTTATTTTTAGAAAAAAAGATATTTTAGAACACTGTACTTTGAATATGGGGGCAAGGTGACCAAGTGGTATTCACACTCGGCTGTTATACAGAGAGTGACAGGTTCCAATCTCTGAAATACAGGAGCCTTTCCACCCAGCTCTGACATTATTTGGGTCAAGTAAAGGCGGCTGGTCATTGTGCTATACCACAAAATGCCCTTGTATAAAATGGCTTTGGAAACTTGTCAACGCTGCTTCACTTGCACCATGGACCAGCATTGTCTAAAAAGGGAACTGGACTTTATGCGCTAAATAATTTTTTTTTAAAATTTAAATCTGAGATTGCCAGAAAGAATGAGCTACCAAGAAATTCCAGTATTGAGTATAATTTATGAAAAGTAAGACACTATTTGTTATTTTCTTGTACAAGATTTATCATTGTTTAAAAATTATTTTAAAATAAAAATAAATTGTGCTGTTCTGTGTCAGATCTGTAGATTACATGCAGAGCTTCATGTAGACAAATAAATAAATAAGAATAATTGCAGGATTTAAATCACCAACAAACTAAGGTATAGACCAATCTCTACATACCTGGTGGCTCTGTTATTGGCTCATCCACATGGCTCAGGGCATAATCCTGAATATCCCAGACTTTGACATAACCGTCCACATCAGCTGTGGCTATAAGGTTATTTTGGGAGTCTGTCGCCATGATGATACTCCCAGCTGGGAATGACAAAATGTATCATTGTATCATTACAACATTGTATCATTGAATCATTGTACTATTGTATCATTGCATCATTGTACCATTGTATTATTACATAATTGTATTATTGCAACATTGTATCATTGCATCATTGTATTATTGCAACATTGTATCATTGCATCATTGTATTATTGCAAGATTGCATCATTGTAATATTGCAACATTGTACCAGGAAAGTAGCACTTACAACATGATTAGTTATCTTGATGTAACTACAGTCGAAACCGGTTAAGTCGACAGCGTTGGGGTATGAAAAATGGCGTCGACATAACTGATGATCGAGATAAAACGAAAACCAATATGGCGGCAAAATATTAACATGTGCTTGAAATTTCTTTATGTACGTGATTAATTAATCTTTAATTAGTGATGGGACGATTAATCGGAATCGTATCGGAACCCTAATATTTCTTCACTCTTTCCTAAGGTTGTAATGACCGTTCGTTTTTAAGGACCGTTTAAAATTTAAATATAACCATGGTTCCCACTCAGGAAAACGGGAAAAAGTCGGGAATTCTGAAAAAAAAATTCTCGGCCTTGAAAGTCGGGAAAAGTTATGACTAATCGGGAGTTTTTATATATATATATTTTATTATTTTTATATATATATTTATGCCGAAGTAAAGGACTTTGGTTACGTCTCTGTGGTATGTTTTGATTCCATTTAATAAAAAAAAAGTTACCAGTTTATAATTGTCTGCGCATGCGTTAAAAGGTCAAATTTTTCGCCTCGCCTCGTCATAGCCGCTCGCGTTTGCCGTCATATCAGCGAGTTTAAAATACAAATAAACAAATCAATATGGTAATTTTAAGTTTAATGCTTTTGACAAGCAGGATATCTGTTACTATCAGAACGCTCTCCAATTTCCTCAGTCAATCAAACTTGTAATATAAATAAAACTATTGTGGCCTTGACCGTTGATCACAGCACGCTGTGGGCTGTGTGTTGACCTCAGCCGGCAACTAAGACTAAGTCTAAGCGAATTTTTAAAAAAATAATTCCTTATCAGAAATGATTTGATTTCATCGTCACGCGCGTGTTAGTCACAGTCTTGTATCTTACTGGTAACAAAGCAACAACAAACTTTTAAAAGAATAATAATTTTTTTATTTGATTAAATAAAAACCACCGTCGATTCTTGATACAAACCTTTATTTTCATTTCTAAAGATATTCGTTTATCTTAAAAAATAAAATGATTAATACATCAGAAAATGAATTAAGTTTAATAATAATATAACATGCACTGCGAAATGACAATTAACGACCTCTAACGCGATTGTCCAGTACCTCGGGTGAATACATACTCCATGGATACACGTCGAACTAATAATTCACACACGCAAAACATCCGGTAATTTTTAATGAAATCTCGTAGAATCACACAATAGCCGGAAGTCTCGAAGAAAGCGAGATGTCAACACTGTTTTGAACTAAAAATGCCAGAGTGCATTGATAGGCCAACCGACGAGGATCGAGCTAAGCAACGTTAAGTTGCAAATTTGGCCCTCTTTTGTGCTCAAGGTATTAGGTTTCGGCGACTTAAATAAATCAAAATAGCCGATGAAAAAATGCTAAGACAAAGAGAGAATTTGGCGGTTCCAATAAAAAACGTCGAGTTAGTGGGGTGGTCGAGCTAACCGAGCTCGAGGTAAGTGGGTTCGACTGTATAATAAAATGAATAACTTACAAAAAATTTAACTATTGCTATGAGTACTAAGAAAGGATAAACACATAATTTGTAATAGATTTCATGTTGAGCTTTACATAACTACAAATGTTATAACAGATGAACCAGAAAGTAATCTTACCATTTGGATGAGCAACAAATTCACCTATCAATGTTCCCTTACCATTTGGATGAGCAACAAATTCACCTATCAATGTTCCCTTACCATTTGGATGAGCAACTTATTCACCTATCAATGTTCCCTTACCATTTGGATGAGCAACAAATTCACCTATCAATGTTCCCTTACCATTTGGATGAGCAACAAATTCACCTATCAATGTTCCCTTACCATTTGGATGAGCAACAAATTCACCTATCAATGTTCCCTTACCATTTGGATGAGCAACAAATTCACCTATCAATGTTCCCTTACCATTTGGATGAGCAACAAATTCACCTATCAATGTTCCCTTACCATTTGGATGAGCAACAAATTCACCTATCAATGTTCCCTTACCATTTGGATGAGCAACTTATTCACCTATCAATGTTCCCTTACCATTTGGATGAGCAACAAATTCACCTATCAATGTTCCCTTACCTTTTGGATGAGCAACAAATTCACCTATCAATGTTCCCTTACCATTTGGATGAGCAACAAATTCACCTATCAATGTTATCTTACCATTTGGATGAGCAACAAATTCACCTATAAATGTTATCTTACCATTTGGATGAGCAACAAATTCACCTATCAATGTTCCCTTACCATTTGGATGAGCAACAAATTCACCTATCAATGTTATCTTACCATTTGGATGAGCAACAAATTCACCTATCAATGTTCCCTTACCATTTGGATGAGCAACAAATTCACCTATCAATGTTCCCTTACCATTTGGATGAGCAACAAATTCACCTATCAATGTTCCCTTACCATTTGGATGAGCAACAAATTCACCTATCAATGTTCCCTTACCATTTGGATGAGCAACAAATTCACCTATCAATGTTCCCTTACCATTTGGATGAGCAACAAATTCACCTATCAATGTTCCCTTACCATTTGGATGAGCAACAAATTCACCTATCAATGTTCCCTTACCATTTGGATGAGCAACAAATTCACCTATCAATGTTCCCTTACCATTTGGATGAGCAACAAATTCACCTATCAATGTTCCCTTACCATTTGGATGAGCAACAAATTCACCTATCAATGTTATCTTACCATTTGGATGAGCAACAAATTCACCTATCAATGTTATCTTACCATTTGGATGAGCAACAAATTCACCTATAAATGTTATCTAACCATTTGGATGAGCAACAAATTCACCTATCAATGTTCCCTTACCATTTGGATGAGCAACAAATTCACCTATCAATGTTATCTTACCATTTGGATGAGCAACAAATTCACCTATCAATGTTATCTTACCATTTGGATGAGCAACAAATTCACCTATCAATGTTATCTTACCATTTGGATGAGCAACAAATTCACCTATCAATGTTCCCTTACCATTTGGATGAGCAACAAATTCACCTATCAATGTTATCTTACCATTTGGATGAGCAACAAATTCACCTATCAATGTTCCCTTACCATTTGGATGAGCAACAAATTCACCTATCAATGTTCCCTTACCATTTGGATGAGCAACAAATTCACCTATCAATGTTCCCTTACCATTTGGATGAGCAACTTATTCACCTATCAATGTTCCCTTACCATTTGGATGAGCAACAAATTCACCTATCAATGTTCCCTTACCATTTGGATGAGCAACAAATTAACCTATCAATGTTCCCTTACCATTTGGATGAGCAACAAATTCACCTATCAATGTTCCCTTACCATTTGGATGAGCAACAAATTCACCTATCAATGTTCCCTTACCATTTGGATGAGCAACAAATTCACCTATCAATGTTCCCTTACCATTTGGATGAGCAACAAATTCACCTATCAATGTTCCCTTACCATTTGGATGAGCAACAAATTCACCTATCAATGTTCCCTTACCATTTGGATGAGCAGCAAATTCACCTATCAATGTTCCCTTACCATTTGGATGAGCAGCAAATTCACCTATCAATGTTCCCTTACCATTTGGATGAGCAGCAAATTCACCTATCAATGTTCCCTTACCATTTGTATGAGCAACAAATTCACCTATCAATGTTCCCTTACCATTTGTATGAGCAACAAATTCACCTATCAATGTTCCCTTACCATTTGGATGAGCAACAAATTCACCAATAAATGTTATCTTACCATTTGGATGAGCAACAAATTCACCTATCAATGTTCCCTTACCATTTGGATGAGCAACAAATTCACCTATAAATGTTATCTTACCATTTGGATGAGCAGCAAATTCACCTATCAATGTTCCCTTACCATTTGGATGAGCAACAAATTCACCTATCAATGTTATCTTACCATTTGGATGAGCAACAAATTCACCTATCAATGTTATCTTACCATTTGGATGAGCAACAAATTCACCTATCAATGTTATCTTACCATTTGGATGAGCAACAAATTCACCTATCAATGTTATCTTACCATTTGGATGAGCAACAAATTCACCTATCAATGTTATCTTACCATTTGCATGAGCAACAATTTCACCTATCAATGTTATCTTACCATTTGGATGAGCAACAAATTCACCTATCAATGTTCCCTTACCATTTGGATGAGCAACAAATTCACCTATCAATGTTCTCTTACCATTTGGATGAGCAACAAATTCACCTATCAATGTTCCCTTACCATTTGGATGAGCAACAAATTCCCCTATCAATGTTCCCTTACCATTTGGATGAGCAACAAATTCACCTATCAATGTTCCCTTATCATTTGGATGAGCAAAAAATTTACCTATCAATGTTCCCTTACCATTTGGATGAGCAACAAATTCACCTATCAATGTTATCTTACCATTTGGATGAGCAACAAATTCACCTATCAATGTTCCCTTACCATTTGGATGAGCAACAAATTCACCTATCAATGTTCCCTTACCATTTGGATGAGCAACAAATTCACCTATCAATGTTCCCTTACCATTTGGATGAGCAACTTATTCACCTATCAATGTTCCCTTACCATTTGGATGAGCAACAAATTCACCTATCAATGTTCCCTTACCATTTGGATGAGCAACAAATTCACCTATCAATGTTCCCTTACCATTTGGATGAGCAACAAATTCACCTATCAATGTTCCCTTACCATTTGGATGAGCAACAAATTCACCTATCAATGTTCCCTTACCATTTGGATGAGCAACAAATTCACCTATCAATGTTCCCTTACCATTTGGATGAGCAACAAATTCACCTATCAATGTTCCCTTATCATTTGGATGAGCAACAAATTCACCTATCAATGTTCCCTTACCATTTGGATGAGCAGCAAATTCACCTATCAATGTTCCCTTACCATTTGGATGAGCAACAAATTCACCTATCAATGTTCCCTTACCATTTGGATGAGCAACAAATTCACCTATCAATGTTCCCTTACCATTTGGATGAGCAACAAATTCACCTATCAATGTTCCCTTACCATTTGGATGAGCAACAAATTCACCTATCAATGTTCCCTTACCATTTGGATGAGCAACAAATTCACCTATCAATGTTCCCTTACCATTTGGATGAGCAACAAATTCACCTATCAATGTTCCCTTACCATTTGGATGAGCAGCAAATTCACCTATCAATGTTCCCTTACCATTTGGATGAGCAGCAAATTCACCTATCAATGTTCCCTTACCATTTGGATGAGCAACAAATTCACCTATCAATGTTCCCTTACCATTTGGATGAGCAACAAATTCACCTATCAATGTTCCCTTACCATTTGGATGAGCAACAAATTCACCTATCAATGTTCTCTTACCATTTGGATGAGCAACAAATTCACCTATCAATGTTCCCTTACCATTTGGATGAGCAACAAATTCACCTATCAATGTTCCCTTACCATTTGGATGAGCAACAAATTCACCTATCAATGTTATCTTACCATTTGGATGAGCAACAAATTCACCTATCAATGTTCCCTTACCATTTGGATGAGCAACAAATTCACCTATCAATGTTCCCTTACCATTTGGATGAGCAACAAATTCACCTATCAATGTTCCCTTACCATTTGGATGAGCAACAAATTCACCTATCAATGTTCCCTTACCATTTGGATGAGCAACAAATTCACCTATCAATGTTCCCTTACCATTTGGATGAGCAACAAATTCACCTATCAATGTTCCCTTACCATTTGGATGAGCAACAAATTCACCTATCAATGTTCCCTTACCATTTGGATGAGCAACAAATTCACCTATCAATGTTATCTTACCATTTGGATGAGCAACAAATTCACCTATCAATGTTCCCTTACCATTTGGATGAGCAACAAATTCACCTATTAATGTTCCCTTACCATTTGGATGAGCAACAAATTCACCTATCAATGTTCCCTTACCATTTGGATGAGCAACAAATTCACCTATCAATGGTCCCTTACCATTTGGATGAGCAACAAATTCACCTATCAATGTTCCCTTACCATTTGGATGAGCAACAAATTCACCAATCAATGTTATCTTACCATTTGGATGAGCAACAAATTCACCTATCAATGTTACCTTACCATTTGGAAGAGCAACAAATTCACCTATCAATGTTATCTTACCATTTGGATGAGCAACAAATTCACCTATCAATGTTATCTTACCATTTGGATGAGCAACAAATTCACCTATCAATGTTATCTTACCATTTGGATGAGCAACAAATTCACCTATCAATGTTCCCTTACCATTTGGATGAGCAACAAATTCACCTATCAATGTTCCCTTACCATTTGGATGAGCAACAAATTCACCTATCAATGTTCCCTTACCATTTGGATGAGCAACAAATTCACCTATCAATGTTCCCTTACCATTTGGATGAGCAACAAATTCACCTATCAATGTTCCCTTACCATTTGGATGAGCAACTTATTCACCTATCAATGTTATCTTACCATTTGGATGAGCAACAAATTCACCTATCAATGTTATCTTACCATTTGGATGAGCAACAAATTCACCTATCAATGTTATCTTACCATTTGGATGAGCAACAAATTCACCTATCAATGTTATCTTACCATTTGGATGAGCAACAAATTCACCTATCAATGTTATCTTACCATTTGGATGAGCAACAAATTCACCTATCAATGTTATCTTACCATTTGGATGAGCAACAAATTCACCTATCAATGTTCCCTTACCATTTGGATGAGCAACAAATTCACCTATCAATGTTCTCTTACCATTTGGATGAGCAACAAATTCACCTATCAATGTTCCCTTACCATTTGGATGAGCAACAAATTCCCCTATCAATGTTCCCTTACCATTTGGATGAGCAACAAATTCACCTATCAATGTTCCCTTATCATTTGGATGAGCAAAAAATTTACCTATCAATGTTCCCTTACCATTTGGATGAGCAACAAATTCACCTATCAATGTTATCTTACCATTTGGATGAGCAACAAATTCACCTATCAATGTTCCCTTACCATTTGGATGAGCAACAAATTCACCTATCAATGTTCCCTTACCATTTGGATGAGCAACAAATTCACCTATCAATGTTCCCTTACCATTTGGATGAGCAACTTATTCACCTATCAATGTTCCCTTACCATTTGGATGAGCAACAAATTCACCTATCAATGTTCCCTTACCATTTGGATGAGCAACAAATTCACCTATCAATGTTCCCTTACCATTTGGATGAGCAACAAATTCACCTATCAATGTTCCCTTACCATTTGGATGAGCAACAAATTCACCTATCAATGTTATCTTACCATTTGGATGAGCAACAAATTCACCTATCAATGTTCCCTTACCATTTGGATGAGCAACAAATTCACCTATCAATGTTCCCTTACCATTTGGATGAGCAACAAATTCACCTATCAATGTTCCCTTACCATTTGGATGAGCAACTTATTCACCTATCAATGTTCCCTTACCATTTGGATGAGCAACAAATTCACCTATCAATGTTCCCTTACCATTTGGATGAGCAACAAATTCACCTATCAATGTTCCCTTACCATTTGGATGAGCAACAAATTCACCTATCAATGTTCCCTTACCATTTGGATGAGCAACAAATTCACCTATCAATGTTCCCTTACCATTTGGATGAGCAACAAATTCACCTATCAATGTTCCCTTACCATTTGGATGAGCAACAAATTCACCTATCAATGTTCCCTTACCATTTGGATGAGCAACAAATTCACCTATCAATGTTCCCTTACCATTTGGATGAGCAGCAAATTCACCTATCAATGTTCCCTTACCATTTGGATGAGCAACAAATTCACCTATCAATGTTCCCTTACCATTTGGATGAGCAACAAATTCACCTATCAATGTTCCCTTACCATTTGGATGAGCAACAAATTCACCTATCAATGTTCCCTTACCATTTGGATGAGCAACAAATTCACCTATCAATGTTCCCTTACCATTTGGATGAGCAACAAATTCACCTATCAATGTTCCCTTACCATTTGGATGAGCAACAAATTCACCTATCAATGTTCCCTTACCATTTGGATGAGCAGCAAATTCACCTATCAATGTTCCCTTACCATTTGGATGAGCAGCAAATTCACCTATCAATGTTCCCTTACCATTTGGATGAGCAACAAATTCACCTATCAATGTTCCCTTACCATTTGGATGAGCAACAAATTCACCTATCAATGTTCCCTTACCATTTGGATGAGCAACAAATTCACCTATCAATGTTCTCTTACCATTTGGATGAGCAACAAATTCACCTATCAATGTTCCCTTACCATTTGGATGAGCAACAAATTCACCTATCAATGTTCCCTTACCATTTGGATGAGCAACAAATTCACCTATCAATGTTATCTTACCATTTGGATGAGCAACAAATTCACCTATCAATGTTCCCTTACCATTTGGATGAGCAACAAATTCACCTATTAATGTTCCCTTACCATTTGGATGAGCAACAAATTCACCTATCAATGTTCCCTTACCATTTGGATGAGCAACAAATTCACCTATCAATGTTCCCTTACCATTTGGATGAGCAACAAATTCACCTATCAATGTTCCCTTACCATTTGGATGAGCAACAAATTCACCTATCAATGTTCCCTTACCATTTGGATGAGCAACAAATTCACCTATCAATGTTCCCTTACCATTTGGATGAGCAACAAATTCACCTATCAATGTTATCTTACCATTTGGATGAGCAACAAATTCACCTATCAATGTTCCCTTACCATTTGGATGAGCAACAAATTCACCTATTAATGTTCCCTTACCATTTGGATGAGCAACAAATTCACCTATCAATGTTCCCTTACCATTTGGATGAGCAACAAATTCACCTATCAATGGTCCCTTAATAATAATAATAATAATAAATTGATTATTTATATAGCGTTGTATCCCAGTAAGGAACTGGGCTCACAGCGCTTTACATGAAAGAAATAACATACTTTATAAGTATTAAATTAACATTCATATCACAACAAACACACACAATTACAATACATTATACATAAGCTACGTTAATCATTTACAAGAAATGTTGTTTCATCAATTTTAAAAATAAATTTTGAAAAGATGTGTCTTAAGTGCAGTCTTGAAGGACTTGGTTGTTTGAATACCACGTATGTGTAATGGTAGAGAATTCCATTGTTTGGCTGCACAAAAAGAGAACGACCTTTCACCAAACGTTTTGGTGCGTGTCGTAGGAACAGAGAGAACGCGTGTGTCTGCAGAAGATCTTAGCTTGCGAGTGGGTGAGTAGACCGACAAAAGTTCAGTAAGATACGATGGGCTTGAGTCCGAAAAGAAATTGTGACAGAGAACGGCCAGTTTGTAATCAATACGGGCTTGTATAGGCAGCCAATGAAGTGAGCGAAGAAGTGGAGTAACATGGTCATGTTTTTTTGCATTGAGCACCAGTCTGGCAGCTGAATTTTGAACTTTCTGTAGTCTTTCAATGCATTGTTTTGGCACACCTGACAGAAGAGAATTGCAGTAATCCATACGAGCCAGTACAAGAGCACAGACTAGTGTTTTTGTGGCACTAACTGTTAAGTAATGACGGATTGAGCTGATCTGACCATTTGGATGAGCAACAAATTCACCTATCAATGTTATCTTACCATTTGGATGAGCAACAAATTCACCTATCAATGTTACCTTACCATTTGGAAGAGCAACAAATTCACCTATCAATGTTATCTTACCATTTGGATGAGCAACAAATTCACCTATCAATGTTATCTTACCATTTGGATGAGCAACAAATTCACCTATCAATGTTATCTTACCATTTGGATGAGCAACAAATTCACCTATCAATGTTCCCTTACCATTTGGATGAGCAACAAATTCACCTATCAATGTTCCCTTACCATTTGGATGAGCAACAAATTCACCTATCAATGTTCCCTTACCATTTGGATGAGCAACAAATTCACCTATCAATGTTCCCTTACCATTTGGATGAGCAACAAATTCACCTATCAATGTTCCCTTACCATTTGGATGAGCAACTTATTCACCTATCAATGTTCCCTTACCATTTGGATGAGCAACAAATTCACCTATCAATGTTCCCTTACCATTTGGATGAGCAACAAATTCACCTATCAATGTTCCCTTACCATTTGGATGAGCAACAAATTCACCTATCAATGTTCCCTTACCATTTGGATGAGCAAAAAATTCACCTATCAATGTTCCCTTACCATTTGGATGAGCAACAAATTCACCTATCAATGTTCCCTTACCATTTGGATGAGCAACAAATTCACCTATCAATGTTCCCTTACCATTTGGATGAGCAACAAATTCACCTATCAATGTTCCCTTACCATTTGGATGAGCAGCAAATTCACCTATCAATGTTCCCTTACCATTTGGATGAGCAGCAAATTCACCTATCAATGTTCCCTTACCATTTGGATGAGCAGCAAATTCACCTATCAATGTTCCCTTACCATTTGGATGAGCAACAAATTCACCTATCAATGTTCCCTTACCATTTGGATGAGCAACAAATTCACCTATCAATGTTCCCTTACCATTTGGATGAGCAACAAATTCACCAATAAATGTTATCTTACCATTTGGATGAGCAACAAATTCACCTATCAATGTTCCCTTACCATTTGGTTGAGCAACGAATTCACCTATAAATGTTATCTTACCATTTGGATGAGCAGCAAATTCACCTATCAATGTTCCCTTACCATTTGGATGAGCAACAAATTCACCTATCAATGTTATCTTACCATTTGGATGAGCAACAAATTCACCTATCAATGTTATCTTACCATTTGGATGAGCAACAAATTCACCTATCAATGTTATCTTACCATTTGGATGAGCAACAAATTCACCTATCAATGTTATCTTACCATTTGGATGAGCAACAAATTCACCTATCAATGTTATCTTACCATTTGGATGAGCAACAAATTCACCTATCAATGTTATCTTACCATTTGGATGAGCAACAAATTCACCTATCAATGTTCCCTTACCATTTGGATGAGCAACAAATTCACCTATCAATGTTCTCTTACCATTTGGATGAGCAACAAATTCACCTATCAATGTTCCCTTACCATTTGGATGAGCAACAAATTCCCCTATCAATGTTCCCTTACCATTTGGATGAGCAACAAATTCACCTATCAATGTTCCCTTATCATTTGGATGAGCAAAAAATTTACCTATCAATGTTCCCTTACCATTTGGATGAGCAACAAATTCACCTATCAATGTTATCTTACCATTTGGATGAGCAACAAATTCACCTATCAATGTTCCCTTACCATTTGGATGAGCAACAAATTCACCTATCAATGTTCCCTTACCATTTGGATGAGCAACAAATTCACCTATCAATGTTCCCTTACCATTTGGATGAGCAACTTATTCACCTATCAATGTTCCCTTACCATTTGGATGAGCAACAAATTCACCTATCAATGTTCCCTTACCATTTGGATGAGCAACAAATTCACCTATCAATGTTCCCTTACCATTTGGATGAGCAACAAATTCACCTATCAATGTTCCCTTACCATTTGGATGAGCAACAAATTCACCTATCAATGTTCCCTTACCATTTGGATGAGCAACAAATTCACCTATCAATGTTCCCTTACCATTTGGATGAGCAACAAATTCACCTATCAATGTTCCCTTACCATTTGGATGAGCAACAAATTCACCTATCAATGTTCCCTTACCATTTGGATGAGCAGCAAATTCACCTATCAATGTTCCCTTACCATTTGGATGAGCAACAAATTCACCTATCAATGTTCCCTTACCATTTGGATGAGCAACAAATTCACCTATCAATGTTCCCTTACCATTTGGATGAGCAACAAATTCACCTATCAATGTTCCCTTACCATTTGGATGAGCAACAAATTCACCTATCAATGTTCCCTTACCATTTGGATGAGCAACAAATTCACCTATCAATGTTCCCTTACCATTTGGATGAGCAACAAATTCACCTATCAATGTTCCCTTACCATTTGGATGAGCAGCAAATTCACCTATCAATGTTCCCTTACCATTTGGATGAGCAGCAAATTCACCTATCAATGTTCCCTTACCATTTGGATGAGCAACAAATTCACCTATCAATGTTCCCTTACCATTTGGATGAGCAACAAATTCACCTATCAATGTTCCCTTACCATTTGGATGAGCAACAAATTCACCTATCAATGTTCTCTTACCATTTGGATGAGCAACAAATTCACCTATCAATGTTCCCTTACCATTTGGATGAGCAACAAATTCACCTATCAATGTTCCCTTACCATTTGGATGAGCAACAAATTCACCTATCAATGTTATCTTACCATTTGGATGAGCAACAAATTCACCTATCAATGTTCCCTTACCATTTGGATGAGCAACAAATTCACCTATTAATGTTCCCTTACCATTTGGATGAGCAACAAATTCACCTATCAATGTTCCCTTACCATTTGGATGAGCAACAAATTCACCTATCAATGTTCCCTTACCATTTGGATGAGCAACAAATTCACCTATCAATGTTCCCTTACCATTTGGATGAGCAACAAATTCACCTATCAATGTTCCCTTACCATTTGGATGAGCAACAAATTCACCTATCAATGTTCCCTTACCATTTGGATGAGCAACAAATTCACCTATCAATGTTATCTTACCATTTGGATGAGCAACAAATTCACCTATCAATGTTCCCTTACCATTTGGATGAGCAACAAATTCACCTATTAATGTTCCCTTACCATTTGGATGAGCAACAAATTCACCTATCAATGTTCCCTTACCATTTGGATGAGCAACAAATTCACCTATCAATGGTCCCTTACCATTTGGATGAGCAACAAATTCACCTATCAATGTTCCCTTACCATTTGGATGAGCAACAAATTCACCAATCAATGTTATCTTACCATTTGGATGAGCAACAAATTCACCTATCAATGTTACCTTACCATTTGGAAGAGCAACAAATTCACCTATCAATGTTATCTTACCATTTGGATGAGCAACAAATTCACCTATCAATGTTATCTTACCATTTGGATGAGCAACAAATTCACCTATCAATGTTATCTTACCATTTGGATGAGCAACAAATTCACCTATCAATGTTCCCTTACCATTTGGATGAGCAACAAATTCACCTATCAATGTTCCCTTACCATTTGGATGAGCAACAAATTCACCTATCAATGTTCCCTTACCATTTGGATGAGCAACAAATTCACCTATCAATGTTCCCTTACCATTTGGATGAGCAACAAATTCACCTATCAATGTTCCCTTACCATTTGGATGAGCAACAAATTCACCTATCAATGTTCCCTTACCATTTGGATGAGCAACAAATTCACCTATCAATGTTCCCTTACCATTTGGATGAGCAACAAATTCACCTATCAATGTTCCCTTACCATTTGGATGAGCAACAAATTCCCCTATCAATGTTATCTTACCATTTGGATGAGCAACAAATTCACCTATCAATGTTCCCTTACCATTTGGATGAGCAAGAAATTCACCTATCAATGTTCCTTTACCATTTGGATGAGCAACAAATTCACCTATCAATGTTCCCTTACCATTTGGATGAGCAACAAATTCACCTATCAATGTTCCCTTACCATTTGGATGAGCCACTTATTCACCTATCAATGTTCCCTTACCATTTGGATGAGCAACAAATTCACCTATCAATGTTCCCTTACCATTTGGATGAGCAACAAATTCACCTATCAATGTTCCCTTACCATTTGGATGAGCAACAAATTCACCTATCAATGTTCCCTTTGTTGAGTTCCAGAACCGCACCCAACCGTTGCCTCCACATGAAACCAAATTTCCTCCACCACTAGCTGTGTTTCCTTGTCGATTCTCTAGAAATGCCAGCCTCACAACAGCCCAGCCAAACTCATTCTGTCAGACACAAACAAAATTAATCAGCTTTATCTTATAAATTGCAGCAAAGAATTATTCATACAAAATACAAACAATTAATCGTTAAAAATTTTTTATCGATTAAAATTATTTTAAACGATAAAAGTTCAATTAAAATTAAAGAAAATATTGATAATATTTTTAAAAATTTTTTATTTATAAATAATTAATTAGTAATAATAATTTATATATGTTTTTACTTACAAACTTCTCCCGCGTAATATTATAATTTATTTGATTAATTTACGTGGACCGGCAGACGTCAAATAAAAAATGGCTGACAGCATCAGCGCAGTTAAATTTAAACATATAACTGGAAAGTTGAGCAAATATTTTGCTTTTAAGCTAACTGCGGATGGCAAAGTTGGAGATGGTGAAAAAGTTTACTGTGTTCACTGCCATAAACAATTCTCTTTTAAAGGATCAAATACATCGCTGACGTACCACCTTCAGCACAAACATCCGATCAAGTATCAAATTGTCATAAAATTTAGTTCAAAATATTGTTAATTTTCAATGTCTGTGAGACAGGGGAAATAACTCAATAAAATTTGTTTAAAATCAATTACCTGTTTTTGTTACTTCCCTTGAAATGTTCAGTTTAATGACGTCATAAATTTCTATTTTTGGTTTTAATCGAAATTAACGATTAATTAATCGTTAATTTTTAAAAAGTTAACGATTAAATTTAAATTAATCGATAACAGCCCTAAATTTTAAGAATGAAATAGAGCAATAATAATCTAACAAAAATAATTCTTAGGGCACATACGAGGTTCCATAAATAGCCACAAAGAGAAGGCTAGGTATGGTTCCATAAACAACCACACAGAATAGGCTAAGTATGGTTAGATAAATAGCCACAAATAATAGGCTAAGTATAACAATAACAACTTCCTGTTGTCCAATAATCAGGTTATTTAAACACTGACCTGGTCCTCAGTACTCCCTCGGCTAACAGATTGTCTTGTGTCTGATCTCCTGCCCAAGGCAGACCTGAGTTTTGTCTTGTCCTCGGCTACTATTGATACTCTGGACTTGTTGAGTTCTGGGAATTTGGTGGACTGCAGGCTTAGACGAGACCCTTCCTGAGGTGGGAGGGTGAGCTAGAGATAGAAGAGTTGATCCTGAGGTGGGAGGGTGAGCTAGAGATAGAAGAGTTGATCCTGAGGTGGGAGGGTGAGCTAGAGATAGAAGAGTTGATCCTGAGGTGGGAGGGTGAGCTAGAGATAGAAGAGTTGATCCTGAGGTGGGAGGGTGAGCTAGAGATAGAAGAGTTGATCCTGAGGTGGGAGGGTGAGCTAGAGATAGAAAGGAATGGAAGAATTGATCCTGAGGTGGGAGGGTGAGCTAGAGACAGAAAGGAATGGAAGAATTGATCCTGAGGTGGGAGGGTGAGCTAGAGACAGAAAGGAATGGAAGAATTGATCCTGAGGTGGGAGGGTGAGCTAGAGACAGAAAGGAATGGAAGAATTGATCCTGAGGTGGGAGGGTGAGCTAGAGACAGAAAGGAATGGAAGAATTGATCCTGAGGTGGGAGGGTGAGCTAGAGATAGAAAGGAATGGAAGAATTGATCCTGAGGTGGGAGGGTGAGCTAGAGACAGAAAGGAATGGAAGAATTGATCCTGAGGTGGGAGGGTGAGCTAGAGACAGAAAGGAATGGAAGAATTGATCTGCATTAAGTTCAACAAGAACGCAAGAGGCAGATTGAAGGCAATACTTGATAAATAAATTATTATAGGAAAAAAAAGAAGAATCATCTTTTTTTATCTGAGACATGGCCGATCAACCGACCTTTTCCCTGTCGCCAGCTCGCTGTATAGCACATCCTTGAGTATACGACCAGTTTGAATCCTCTTGACGTGTCCAAGCGTGAAAAAGTGAATTTAAAAATGACTGTTTCTTGCATACCAACATTCGTGCTATTTAAAAGAACCACTACTCACTTCTTTGTTCATGGAGTTCATGAATGTTCTCCCCCTTGATTTCAGCCCTCGCCGTGACCTCTGAGCACAATGTCTGGAAGCGTGCTCAGAGTTTGTGTTCCATATGATGACCTCACCATCATAGGAACCTGTGGCTAGTGTTGTTGGAGGGCAGAAGGCACAGCACAGAATGTCTTCAACGTGTTCCTGTAGGTAGTCAATGGTTATATCAGTGACATGTAACAAAAGTGGGAGCTAGATGTAGCCACCCAAAGTGACCAAACAACAAACAATCTTTATCTTTATATCAACCCTAGTTAGTGCTAAACACTGACCTCCCCTCCTGATCCTCACCCAATCTTTCTTTACTCCCCAGCAAATGTGTTACATTATTGTTGAAACATATAATTATTACAGAAAAAGAAGAAAGTATTAAACAGTGATTGTGTTACATTATTGTTGCAACATATGACAGAAAAGAAGAAAGTATTAAACAGCGAATGTGTTACATTATTGTTGAAACATATAATTATTACAGAAAAAGAAGAAAGTATTAAACAGTGATTGTGTTACATTATTGTTGAAACATATAATTATTACAGAAAAAGAAGAAAGTATTAATCAGCGAATGTGTTACATTATTGTTGAAACATATAATTATTACAGAAAAAGAAGAAAGTATTAAACAGCAAATGTGTTACATTATTGTTGAAACATACAATTATGACAGAAAAAGAAGAAAGTATTAAACAGCGAATGTGTTACATTATTGTTGAAACATACAATTATGACAGAAAAAGAAGAAAGTATTAAACAGCGAATGTGCATGTGTTATCATTAAGAATCTCTTTTGGTAAAGGTAAAAATATCAGATTTTGTCTTTTTTAAAATGTTAAATGGCAGGCTAAACCCAAAATAAAATGATTCCATCAAAACCTAAGAACATTTGTTTCAAGTGTTGACTATTCCAAGAACCATAACTCTATTTCCAAGTGGTGAAATTACCTGCCCTCCTTTCCAATCAGCTGGCTGTACATGGAACTCTTTAAATGCACTGTTCCTGAATATTGCCAACGTTCTGTACAATAAATCAATGCATTAATGAGAAATTTATTAGCTGACTTGCGTAATTAATAATATTATAATACAAATTACAGTTGGCTTTAGCTTAAGTGTTTGGCTATCATGTTTTGCTATAATGTTTGACTATCATGTTTGGCTATCAACATATTTGGCTATCATATTTGGCTATCATATTTGGCTATCATGTTTGGCTATCATATTTGGCTATCATGTTTGGCTTTAAACATATTTGGCTATCATGTTTGGCTATCAACATATTTGGCTATCATGTTTGGCTATTAACATATTTGCCTATCATGTTTGGTTATCATGTTTTCCCACTAACACCTCAAGTACACCAGACAAATAATTTTATGAGATGACCTCTGGTCAGATGTCCAACTCACTTTGCCCAGCCCACCACCACCACACTTCTCTTTAGCATCAAGATCTGGCCTATGTCTGCAGGTTGACCACCAGCACATTCTAAGGTATGGTAACAGTGACCATTGAAGTCCCAGACCTATAAGATAAAGTAAACAATACTAAGATATGGTAACAGTGACCATTGAAGTCCCAGACCTATAAGATAAAGTAAACAATACTAAGGTATGGTAACAGTGACCATTGAAGTCCCACACCTATAAGATAAAGTAAATAAAACTTTCAAATATGTATTGTGTATGGTCAAGTCTGAAATATGTATGTTCAATAACATTTAAGGAAGTTTCATATATGGAACATAATAAATCTATTTTGTCTGTGTTCTAACTATATTTACCTTGACAGTGTAATCTATACTTCCAGTGAAAAGTCTGGTTTCTGTCTGCTCCTAGTCTATGTTGTCTGGTTTCTGTCTTGTCATAGTCTATGTTGTCTGGTTTCTGTCTTGTCATAGTCTGGTCTGGACAACATGTTGTCTGTGTTCTAACAATATTTACCTTTACAGTGCCATCTATACTTCCAGTGAAAAGTCTGGTTTCTGTATGGTCTTGTGTCATGCAGGTTACCTCAGAATTACCATGGGCATTGTTGAACTGTTTGACCTTCTGACCAGTGTCCACAAACCACATGATCAGACTGCCGGCCTGGCAAACACTGATAACCTTTTGAAACAGAAGTTTTGTTTTTAATCAAACATTTGTCCAGTCAAAAGGCAATGGAAAAAAAAACTAAACCATAACTCTCTGAGATATATTAACTGAATAATACTGTAAGATATATTAACTCATATCCTGCTTGTGGAATGGCGTCTAAAGCCCTGAGCCTAATACTCTTATAGGTCTTTCCAGGAAATTTTCCCCTTCCCCCCACGCCTCAGAAAAACTAATAGCTAGGGGACACCTCTGAGGGGGTAGCCTGGGCACCCAGGATCTCGCTGGAGGTGCCTTCCCCAAAAATTGACCTCACAATGGAAGGGTGGATGTCTTACTTTAACTCACTATAACCTCGTGCCACCCCAGCTCAGCATACAAGTCTATTGACCATGGACTGTCACTAGATAGGAGGATCATCAAAGTGACCAATCTAAGGGTGTCACCTGGTCAACTCACTACAACCTCATGCCACCCCAACTCAGCATACGAGTCTATTGACCATGGACTGTCACTAGATAGGAGAATCATCAAAGTGACCAATCTAAGGGTGTCACCTGGTCAACTCACTACAACCTCATGCCACCCCAACTCAGCATACGAGTCTATTGACCATGGACTGTCACTAGATAGGAGAATCACCAAAGTGACCAATCTAAGGGTGTCACCTGGTCAACTCACTACAACCTCGTGCCACCCCAACTCAGCATACGAGTCTATTGACCATGGACTGTCACTAGATAGGAGAATCATCAAAGTGACCAATCTAAGGGTGTCACCTGGTCAACTCACTACAACCTCGTGCCACCCCAACTCAGCATACGAGTCTATTGACCATGGACTGTCACTAGATAGGAGAATCACCAAAGTGACCAATCTAAGGGTGTCACCTGGTCAACTCACTACAACCTCATGCCACCCCAACTCAGCATACGAGTCTATTGACCATGGACTGTCACTAGATAGGAGAATCACCAAAGTGACCAATCTAAGGGTGTCACCTGGTCAACTCACTACAACCTCATGCCACCCCAACTCAGCATACGAGTCTATTGACCATGGACTGTCACTAGATAGGAGAATCATCAAAGTGACCAATCTAAGGGTGTCACCTGGTCAACTCACTACAACCTCGTGCCACCCCAACTCAGCATACGAGTCTATTGACCATGGACTGTCACTAGATAGGAGAATCACCAAAGTGACCAATCTAAGGGTGTCACCTGGTCAGAAGGTTTCTTCAGAGCTAAAGTCCGCTAAGTTCATTACCATAGTTATTGCTAATCCACGTTGGAATACCTGGCCCTAAACAGTACCTTTCACTGATAGCTAATGAGGGGGACAAACCAGTTGCTTAGGGTTACCCGACCCTAAACATGTACTTTGGTTTTAATACTTTAATATTATACTATAAAATATATTAAATGAGTTAATTATAAGATATATTAACTGAGTTAATTATAAGATATATTAACTGAGTTAACTATAAGATATATTAACTGAGTTAATTATAAGATATATTAACTGAGTTAACTATAAGATATATTAACTGAGTTAATTATAAGATATATTAACTGAGTTAATTATAAGATATATTAACTGAGTTAACTATAAGATATATTAACTGAGTTAATTATAAGATATATTAACTGAGTTAATTATAAGATATATTAACTGAGTTAATTATAAGATATATTAACTGAGTTAATTATAAGATATATTAACTGAGTTAACTATAAGATATATTAACTGAGTTAATTATAAGATATATTAACTGAGTTAATTATAAGATATATTAACTGAGTTAATTATAAGATATATTAACTGAGTTATACTTTTTGATATATCAACTGAATTATACTACAGTAGAAGTCCTATAATCCGGCACGATCAGGACCAGCTCGGTGCCGGACTACAGAAAATTCCGGTCTATCGGCGGTGCCTCTTTTTTTTAGTGTAGGCTTTGCCGTAAAACAAATGTACTTTGTTTTTTCAACTACATACATACATAAATCGTAATTATAAGAACAATTAGGTTAATAAGTAAACTACAAATACAGTATGCAAAAACAACAAAGTTTATTTTACATTTCATATAATGTATCTACACGCACTGTAAAACATATTCCACTTATATTTAAAAAAGTCACAAATGTCTTTTTATTTTCTTGACTTTTGGTGTTTAGTATAAAATTTATTTCTAATGATATGGAAATCAATCATTTTTGAAGCACTGTAGCTAGTACTAGCCTCAGTAAAAGAGATAAACTTATTTAGTGATTCTGCAGCTTCTGCCCAGCTGATTTTTTTGGCATCTGAGTCACTTTCTTCAAGATTTTGAGTAGGCTGAGGGTTTACTACACTATAACGAGCGCTTCCGGATGATCCAAAACTACCCCGAAAACTGCCGAATAGCTCTCGAGCATTTTTATTTGCTTTAAAGACACAATTTTGGAGAAAACCTAAATTTTTAAAATTTTCCGGAGCGATGCCGGACTATCAGGCATTTTCGGACTGTTGGATGCCGGACTAATGGACCTCTACTGTATAAGATATATTAACTGAATTATACTTTTTTTATCACTGCCCTAAGACACAACTATTATATTGTTCTGCAGGGTTCTATCACTGTTATCAGCTGAATTGTTCAACTACAGATAAGAGCTAATAGTAAGAGCTAATTGCTCAATCTCTTTATGTCCAGAATTTGTTTCTAGACAGTTGCAGTGTGATACACATTTCATAGTAAGAGCTAATTGCTCAATCTCTTTATGTCCAGAATTTGTTTCTAGGCAGTTGCAGTGTGATACACATTTCATAGTAAGAGCTAATTGCTCAATATCTTTATGTCCAGAATTTGTTTCTAGACAGTTGCAGTGTGATACACATTTCATAGTAAGAGCTAATTGCTCAATCTCTTTATGTCCAGAATTTGTTTCTAGACAGTTGCAGTGTGATACACATTTCATAGTAAGAGCTAATTGCTCAATCTCTTTATGTCCAGAATTTGTTTCTAGACAGTTGCAGTGTGATACACATTTCATAGTAAGAGCTAATTGCTCAATCTCTTTATGTCCAGAATTTGTTTCTAGACAGTTGCAGTGTGATACACATTTCATAGTAAGAGCTAATTGCTCAATCTCTTTATGTCCAGAATTTGTTTCTAGACAGTTGCAGTGTGATACACATTTCATAGTAAGAGCTAATTGCTCAATCTCTTTATGTCCAGAATTTGTTTCTAGGCAGTTGCAGTGTGATACACATTTCATAGTAAGAGCTAATTGCTCAATCTCTTTATGTCCAGAATTTGTTTCTAGACAGTTGCAGTGTGATACACATTTCATAGTAAGAGCTAATTGCTCAATCTCTTTATGTCCAGAATTTGTTTCTAGGCAGTTGCAGTGTGATACACATTTCATAGTAAGAGCTAATTGCTCAATCTCTTTATGTCCAGAATTTGTTTCTAGGCAGTTGCAGTGTGATACACATTTCATAGTAAGAGCTAATTGCTCAATCTCTTTATGTCCAGAATTTGTTTCTAGACAGTTGCAGTGTGATACACATTTCATAGTAAGAGCTAATTGCTCAATCTCTTTATGTCCAGAATTTGTTTCTAGACAGTTGCAGTGTGATACACATTTCATAGTAAGAGCTAATTGCTCAATCTCTTTATGTCCAGAATTTGTTTCTAGACAGTTGCAGTGTGATACACATTTCATAGTAAGAGCTAATTGCTCAATCTCTTTATGTCCAGAATTTGTTTCTAGACAGTTGCAGTGTGATACACATTTCATAGTAAGAGCTAATTGCTCAATCTCTTTATGTCCAGAATTTGTTTCTAGACAGTTGCAGTGTGATACACATTTCATAGTAAGAGCTAATTGCTCAATCTCTTTATGTCCAGAATTTGTTTCTAGACAGTTGCAGTGTGATACACATTTCATAGTAAGAGCTAATTGCTCAATCTCTTTATGTCCAGAATTTGTTTCTAGACAGTTGCAGTGTGATACACATTTCATAGTAAGAGCTAATTGCTCAATCTCTTTATGTCCAGAATTTGTTTCTAGACAGTTGCAGTGTGATACACATTTCATAGTAAGAGCTAATTGCTCAATCTCTTTATGTCCAGAATTTGTTTCTAGGCAGTTGCAGTGTGATACACATTTCATAGTAAGAGCTAATTGCTCAATCTCTTTATGTCCAGAATTTATTTCTAGACAGTTGCAGTGTGATACACATTTCATAGTAAGAGCTAATTGCTCAATCTCTTTATGTCCAGAATTTGTTTCTAGACAGTTGCAGTGTGATACACATTTCATAGTAAGAGCTAATTGCTCAATCTCTTTATGTCCAGAATTTGTTTCTAGACAGTTGCAGTGTGATACACATTTCATAGTAAGAGCTAATTGCTCAATCTCTTTATGTCCAGAATTTGTTTCTAGGCAGTTGCAGTGTGATACACATTTCATAGTAAGAGCTAATTGCTCAATCTCTTTATGTCCAGAATTTATTTCTAGACAGTTGCAGTGTGATACACATTTCATAGTAAGAGCTAATTGCTCAATCTCTCTATATAGACAGTTGCAGTGTGATACACATTTCATAGTAAGAGCTAATTGCTCAATCTCTTTATGTCCAGAATTTGTTTCTAGGCAGTTGCAGTGTGATACACATTTCATAGTAAGAGCTAATTGCTCAATCTCTCTATATAGACAGTTGCAGTGTGATACACATTTCATAGTAAGAGCTAATTGCTCAATCTCTTTATGTCCAGAATTTGTTTCTAGGCAGTTGCAGTGTGATACACATTTCATAGTAAGAGCTAATTGCTCAATCTCTCTATATAGACAGTTGCAGTGTGATACACATTTCATAGTAAGAGCTAATTGCTCAATCTCTCTATATAGACAGTTGCAGTGTGATACACATTTCATAGTAAGAGCTAATTGCTCAATCTCTTTATGTCCAGAATTTGTTTCTAGGCAGTTGCAGTGTGATACACATTTCATAGTAAGAGCTAATTGCTCAATCTCTCTATATAGACAGTTGCAGTGTGATACACATTTCATAGTAAGAGCTAATTGCTCAATCTCTTTATGTCCAGAATTTGTTTCTAGGCAGTTGCAGTGTGATACACATTTCATAGTAAGAGCTAATTGCTCAATCTCTCTATATAGACAGTTGCAGTGTGATACACATTTCATAGTAAGAGCTAATTGCTCAATCTCTCTATATAGACAGTTGCAGTGTGATACACATTTCATAGTAAGAGCTAATTGCTCAATCTCTTTATGTCCAGAATTTCCATATAAACTAATGATTCTACTTATGTCCAGTGCATCTACCTGATTGTACAGTGAGTTATAAATAGCAGTGACCACTGGTCTCTCGTGGCTGACCACTCTGTCTTTGATCTCGACCTTCATCTCCATCAGAGTTATCTGGTAGCTGAATGTGATAAACAGCCTGTTCCTCTCCTGACCCGTCCTCTCTTTACCGTCATCAAAAAACAACATGGTGGGCACTGGAATGAAATTTTTGGTGAGTCAAGTCTAGCTTAAGAACTATGATGTAACACAATATTAGTGTCATACAAACTTATGGGATATTAGTGTCATAGACATATATACAAACTTAAGCAATAGTTGTGTTGAAGAAATTTAATTAAAGACCAACTTGTTACTACTCCTACTGATTACATGAAAGCAATTTAGAAATATCATATTTTTAAGTACTGAATTTAACGATAATCATAAAACTATTTCAATAATTAGCTTTAAGAGTATAACTGATACATCAATTTGACAACAACATTTGGTCTTTTTCAGCATCCTTAACAAATTTTTAATTTAAAAACTAGGGCTGCAGGAATTAACGATTAATTTCTTGATTAATCGTTAGAAAATTTTAACGATTAAACTATTTTTAAACAATGAATCGACCAACCACTTACAAATTATTGGAAGTCAAAAAGTAAAAAAAAATAATAATAAAAAATAGCGGCCGATAAATAATAAATTTCCTGACGATTATACAAATATTTTGGTTTTAAACTATTTACTGACGGGAATGTTCAAAATGTTGATAAAGTTTGCCTACCATGATTCTAATACTTTGCCTAATTATCAAACCAAATGAAAAGCGTTTTAAGCTAATGAGAGTAATGGAGTCTGACTCAGAAAATGACAACAGCTCCTCTGATGAATTACTGCGCTACAAAATGGAGATAAAAGTTCCTAAATCCATTAACCGTCTACAATGGTGGAAACTAAATGAAAACTGATATCAGATAATATCATTCCTTGCAAAGACTGTTTTGTGCATACCAGTTACCTCAGTTCCATGTGAATGATTGTTCAGCTTGGCTGGTTTTACTGTCAATTAAACCCGCTCATCACTTGAACCAAATAATGTTAACACACTTGTCTTTTTGCGTAGATGGTTTAAAGATGACATATAAAGGAGACATTCCAGTGTTATTTAGATTTTCAACAAGAACGTTTAATAAGTGTTATTTATGACATCAAAAATTTTAATTTTTGGCTTTAATAAAAATTACGATTAATTAATCTTTATTTTTCAAAAGTTAACGATTAAATTTAAATTAAACGGTAACAGCCCTATTAAAAACAATAAGGTGAAATTATGAGCACAAATAATTTCAATCTTTAAGGTGAAATTATGAGCATATATAATTTCTACTAGTGTATTACCCATAAAAAATGACGGGAGTTTTCAAAATAAATACATTTCAGCTGAAAATACACATCAGAATAAAAAATTATGTAATACAGAACTTTCATTTATTTTTATTTTATTCATTTATTTTCATATTGAACAATTTTATGCGGAACATTTGAAAAGATCTATTTTTGGTGTAATTTGGTGCACTGCTTTCTAAAATTAGTAGCATCACGGACGGGGCGGGAGGACGTGACGGAAGGATGTGACATGCATTGCAAATTATGTATGTTGATCTTTAAGGCAAAATTATGAACTCATAAATTCTATCTTCTGCTAATCTGATGACCTTGAACTCTGACCTTCTGGTCCCTTAGGAAACATGCCAGCCAGGCGCTGAATGCAGACCTGCAGCTGGACGTCCCAGATCCTCAGAACTTTATCCTTGGAGAATGAGATCAGCTGATTCCTGGACGTCATGAACTGGACTTGGACAACACTGGCCATGTGACCACGCAACACCTGAGGAATAGAGGAAAAGTAATGTCGCCTTTACGACACTGGACATGTGACCACACAAGACCCGAGGATAGAAAGGAAAACGTATGTCCCTGTACAACACTTGCCATGTGACCATGCAACACCTGTAGTGTACATGACAAGTTATGACCCCTAACAAAACTAGCCCCATGACAACGAAACCTTTTAAATTTATGTCTTAAGTTATTGCTCAATAAATGAATTTTGTCGTGTAATGAGAATTCAGCAGATCACATGACTATTAAAAAGCCATAAATGCAAATGAATAAACAAGATACCCCGTAACATAAAGTCACCATAATTGATACTTACATGGTGTATAAACAAGATACCCAGTAACATAAAGTCACCATAATTGATATTCCAGATACTTAAACTGTTTCATAAAAAAAGAAAACTTACCCCATTTGGTTTAGAGACTACATATGGGTTCCAGAGACAGACGTGATTGTTGACTCCGGCAGTAGCTGCGTGAAATAAACAAACACAGGGATCAAGTCAACATGTAAACATAAAATTAACACACTAAAAATGATTCAATCTTAACTTATAGTAGCTACATGAAACAAATAAACAAAAGAATCAATTTTATTTTAATAGCACCTACATGAAATAAAAATAAGGCAACAAAAAAAATAATATGAAATAATTGATAGTAAATGTATACTGTAAGTTTAAGGTATTCAATGCAAAAAATATTTTATTGCAAATAATAAAATGCATAATAAATAATGTTTTTGTATAAAGTCCAGTCAAATAATTTCTTTTTTTCACCATGACAGACATAGAATAGATCCATCTATCTCTGTGGCACTATGCCATGTGCAAGCATAGGCTGCATCACCACTTTATGCCACACAGATGATATATAGTATACATCCATCTATCTTTGTGGTACTATGCAAAGTGCAAGCTTTGGCGTGCCTCACGTCTTTATGCCACACAGATCTAACAGCTGGTAATCCATCCATCTAAACATGGGCCAGTCTTTTGAACTGTCTTTGTTTGGTGTTTTAGTTGCCTAACCTTCAATCTTCTCTTACATTTTCTTGGTATCCCACCCAGCAAAGCCTGTATTAGATGCTGGAATTGTACATGCCTTTCCTGGTTCATTATTTTTCCCCATGCAACTTCATTCTATCAGAATCCATATATTTTTACCAGCTAAGTTATCTCTCCTATGTGTTTCATAGATTTCCTGCTTTTGTTCAGCTCCAAGTTGCAACTATGAAACGTACTGCAGTTTTATTTGTTTTTCTTAAATTCTTATAGAAGAAGGTATTCAAGCCTAGGAACACAGAAAATTATTTGTTTTGTTGCATCTTGTTTAGAATTAAACTTCCCCTACTCCATAGCTTCTTCTCTACTTTTCCTAACTTCAGTTAAAATCTTATAGTTGTTTTTGTTTTTCCATTTGTATGGGGCATTTTTGAACGCCAAAATAACATCCCGTTTCAAGCAACAAATATATTTTTTAAACTTTTATTATAACTTTTTGAAATTTTATAATTTTCCATGACATTTATCAAGAAATAATAAACATCTATCTGTTAAAACTTACCAATTAAATTTAATGTTTCACTGTAACCAAAAGCATTGACACCCTGAGATATGTTGAATTCAAACCTGAAATTTTATCATGATGTATAAAAAAAAATTTAGTCTAAAAAATAGTATTATATGCTATACAGATTCAAGTATGGGAATTAAAAAATACAGGTTCAAGGCCTCTTTATTAAAAATGCAAAAGTGGGGTTTAATTTCCGGTGCTATTACAACATTTTACATTTTTAACCTAACTGGAAATAATAGAATTTAAATGTCTTTTTTTAAACATTTAGTTAAGAGATAAAATTGATAATAGCAATGAGGCTGTAAAACATTAACTTGATTTGAATTTTACTTTTTCTGTATTTCTTTCTTTGGCACTTGGCCCCCTCTGTAGAAAATAAAAACAAACATAAGTGAAAAGTTTTTTTTAACAAAATTGAATAAGTTATTCAGTGCTTAAAAATAATGTTGTTTTATTAATTTATAAATTTAATATCTTTAACTTTTACTCTTTTTATTATATTTCTTAAAAATGTGAGAACCATTCATAAACTTTCTCCATAATCTTTATAATGACTAGACACTTTCAAATGACACTTTTATATGTTATATGTTGTTTATTTAACAGACACTTCCTTGAACATCTTGATATTTTAATTGACAACCTTGATATGATTTAATATCTGAAAGAAAGAAAGACTTGCTTGAGTATCTTGATATTTTGGTTGACACTTGTATGTTTGACCAGCCAGCCAATGACCATGGCGTTGGTTGTGGTTGTAGCACAGGACATGAAACATTCCAGGTAATGGGAGTAGTGAACTGGGAAGTACAATAAGTTTACATTCTTAGATCCCAAGACCCATGTAGCCTCACATGAAACATTCTAGGTAATGGGAGTAGTGAACTGGGAAGTACAATAAGTTTACATTCTTAGATCCCAAGACCCATGTAGCCTCACATGAAACATTCTAGGTAATGGGAGTAGTGAACTGGGAAGCACAATGAGACAAAGTTTACATTCTTAGATCCCAAGACCCATGTAGCCTCACAAAAGAATTCTTGTTAGGCCACGAAAATGTTTAAATGAACAAAGTAAAATGAGCTCTAGACAGAGAAGGGGGAAACCTAACTTTGACATAGAATTTTATGAGGAGCTAAAACCACTCATTTCTGAGATGCAATGATAGATTTATTTAGAGATTCATGTATAGTTTTATGTTAAAATGTATTTGGCTTATTTATTATTTATTTTTTTAAAAATCCTTTAAATATTAGTTTAGCAGAATTTGTTGTAGACTTGAAAAGTGAATACAATTTAAGTTACCAGTTTATTTAACTCTGTGAACCAAAATAATTCCTTAACAAGAGATCAGCATTACATACATTGTGTATTACATTAACAATATACGTACCAATGGAGCAGAAACAACAAGAGATCAGCATTACATACATTGTGTATTATATTAACAATATACGTATCAATGGAGCAGAAACAACAAGAGATCAGCATTACATACATTGTGTATTACATTAACAATATACGTATCAATGGAGCAGAAACAACAAGAGATCAGCATTACATACATTGTGTATTACATTAACAATATATGTACCAATGGAGCAGAAACAACAAGAGATCAGCATTACATACATTGTGTATTACATTAACAATATATGTACCAATGGAGCAGAAACAACAAGAGATCAGCATTACATACATTGTGTATTACATTAACAATATATGTACCAATGGAGCAGAAACAACAAGAGATCAGCATTACATACATTGTGTATTATATTAACAATATACGTATCAATGGAGCAGAAACAACAAGAGATCAGCATTACATACATTGTGTATTACATTAACAATATATGTACCAATGGAGCAGAAACAACAAGAGATCAGCATTACATACATTGTGTATTACATTAACAATATATGTATCAATGGAGCAGAAACAACAAGAGATCAGCATTACATACATTGTGTATTACATTAACAATATATGTATCAATGGAGCAGAAACAACAAGAGATCAGCATTACATACATTGTGTATTACATTAACAATATACGTACCAATGGAGCAGAAACAACAAGAGATCAGCATTACATACATTGTGTATTACATTAACAATATAAGTATCAATGGAGCAGAAACAACAAGAGATCAGCATTACATACATTGTGTATTACATTAACAATATATGTATCAATGGAGCAGAAACAACAAGAGATCAGCATTACATACATTGTGTATTACATTAACAATATATGTACCAATGGAGCAGAAACAACAAGAGATCAGCATTACATACATTGTGTATTACATTAACAATATACGTATCAATGGAGCAGAAACAACAAGAGATCAGCATTACATACATTGTGTATTACATTAACAATATATGTACCAATGGAGCAGAAACAACAAGAGATCAGCATTACATACATTGTGTATTATATTAACAATATATGTATCAATGGAGCAGAAACAACAAGAGATCAGCATTACATACATTGTGTATTACATTAACAATATAAGTATCAATGGAGCAGAAACAACAAGAGATCAGCATTACATACATTGTGTATTACATTAACAATATACGTACCAATGGAGCAGAAACAACAAGAGATCAGCATTACATACATTGTGTATTATATTAACAATATAAGTATCAATGGAGCAGAAACAATCTAGTAAAACTGAAACCAAATCTTATAGCCAGCACTAACCTCCACGAACCCATTCTCCTTTGCCCATCTCATTATGAGCCTCGTATTTTGTGAATGTTGCATTTTTGTATTTCCCTGAGACAATATCCTGTAGTTGGATGTTCAGACAAGGTTCTGTTGGCCAGAAAATATTTAAAACTTAATCTAATCTCCTTCAATAAATATGCACACGAAATTATTATTTTAACTGAACAGAAAACAATTTGAATAACAATAATAAATATTGGTTTAATTAAAGATCAATTTTTTTTCTTAAATTAGGAAATGTATTACTGAATAAATAAAACAACTGTACCGATTTCTTTGTAAAATTTATTACTTGTTTAAAGAGCAAACTATTTTTTATTCTTTGAAAATGAAATCTGCTTTTAAGTTTTAATGAATGATAGCAAAGAAATTATTTAAATTATAAAACTTATTTTGCTAAGTAAAAAAAAATTATAATAATTGAATTGAAATTTGAATCGTAACTATATTAATAAGTGAAACCTCCAATACAGGTTTTCACCATAGAAAATCTTGTACTGTTAAATACAGAAAGAGATCTCAATATGTGATGAACTGTTTAATCTGAAGGGAAGAAGCAGTGGATAACAATACAACAAATATGCATCACAACAAATAATTCATCTCTTGTCAGATTAAACATCAAGAAGACACCAATAGGGAATATGTAACAGTCACAATTAAAAGTCTGCTGCACCCGCTAGCAAACAATGGTTTTAATGGCTTTCTTTGTCTGAAACAAGTAACTTAGGGACAACATTTTATCAGCATGTATAAAAACATTGTGTTTCTTTGAGAACATGTTTGAATTACTGTATATGTTCTTTCTATATGCCCATTTATTTGGTTTTAAACTACACCAACATACCTAAAGAAATTTATGTGAGGCAAGGGAGGATACTAGGCATGTTCAAGGATTTTGTTCTTATAACAATTAAATTAATTTATCTTCATTGCTCTAATTACGTTGGAGATAATGAGCATAATCTTTTCTAAGATAGAAAGAGAAAATGAAAGTTCACTGTCTTCCGTGATTGAGATAAATACTTTCAGTTTTCCCATTTTAGGAGTAATTTAAGGACAATTACTGTCAAATGGAATAGAAATACAATAAAGCTTTCAAATACTACAATGGCCAAAGAAACACCATTCGAAATAAATAATTATTGACGAATATTCTTTCATCCATCAAACACATTACAAAGGGAAGCAATCAACATTATACTTTTTACAGTGGTGGTGAAAATATGAACATAAAGAAAATTTCTGTTTGTATATTTGTCTAATCAGTTTCTGTTTGTATATTTGTCTAATCAGTTCTGATTTTATTAAGTGAATGCTTTTATATTTTAAATATCTATTTTAATGAAAGCTCTCTTACTTGAACAATCTAATATAGTTTGTTACTTATCTTATTATTGACAAAGATTTGTAAGGCAATAGGTTTATATATTATTTTTATACAATTTCTACTTTTCCTAATCAGCATTGATGATAATAAAAAAGTATAAAAACATATCAATGAAAATTGTTCTTTTAGCTTTTGAATTAAAATTTAAGTCAATGTGTACACTACTGTTTACATTTTACAATCAATAATATGATTTTTTGATCAGTTTGTTATACAAAATTTAATTGTTATTATTAAGTATTAATTTTGCCTCAAATGTATTAATTAGGAATTTATTGAGCAAAGAATTTTAAAAAGTTAATGATGTGAGATAAATTAAACCATGTCAATTTCCCATAAATTTTATGATTCTTACTTTCTTAAAATAAAAAATCTAAAATCTAAAAATTAAAATAATTAAAATAAAAACAAAAATAAATGAGCTAGCTTAAAACAACTAGCAAAAGGACTAAATTAAATTTCTTTAAAAGAAATCCAATTAAAATATAGAATTAGTATCAAATCCTACAGCTAAACGGTTGATCAAATCAAAATGAAGCAATCATTTCAGTTAAGAATTCAAAATAAATTTAAATTAACTCTAAAATTTAACCGAAGTTAAAGTTATATATAATATATTAATAGATCAATTTTTAATATTCATATTTATTTTAAGTTTGAAACAATATATATATATATATTGACATCAAATAGTAAGTGTTAAAAAAGCACTCCTTAGATTTTTAAATAATATAAAAATTCAGGGTAAAAATCTTCAGATGTAAAAAGGTTTACAAAACATTGAGCCAGGATTGAGAGCCACATTTTGATGTCATAAATTGACATGTCCCTAAAGTGATCAAATAGTCTTGGAAAAATTGGACTGTACTGGTGAAAACAGGTTGTATTTATTATTCACTATTGGTTAATAAAATATTGGTCCGCAATATTTAAATGATTGAAAACTAAAATTTTTAAAGACAAAAATGACTTAATTGATAAATGTGATAAAAAATGTGTCAATATTTGTTTTAAAAGCTTGACTCCTAGAAAATAAAACTAAAGGCGTAGCCACTGAATGGTCTAGGGTAAGTAATAAAGACAGCAAGAGTGAAAATGTAGGGTAAAATAAAACTTTTAAAAAAGTGTTATATCACTCACGCTCCCAAACTGTAGAAATGTGATCATAAAAAGAAGAAATGCCAATTAAATTGTTTTCTTTGTGAGCATTGCTGAAATAGTTTCAAACATGAAACAGGGGAAAATAGCTTGATAAGAAAATGTTTTCATTTATGAAGTACTAAAAATAAAAATAAAACTGTTTTCTAAATTGAAATTCTTATTCAGATGTAAAAAGGTTTACGAAACATTAAATGTAAAAATTACTTATTTTATAGAAAACAGATATCTTTAATGAAACTTCTTGCATTTTTAGTTTTTTTAAATAGAGTGAATTTATTATGACATTGATACTGATTTATCAGGTTTAGCTTTTTAATCATTTAAGAAATCATTTGTTTAAAGTATATGAGCCATCGAATCTTAAAATTATCTTTAATATTCTTAAAAATATCTTTACTGTTCTTAGAACCATCCCATCTTAAAAATATATTTACTGTTCTTAGAACCATCCCATCTTAAAATTATCTTTACTGTTCTTAGAACCATCCCATCTTAAAATTATCTTTACTGTTCTTAGAACCATCCCATCTTAAAATTATCTTTACTGTTCTTCAGTATGACAAATATATGAAAAGATGTTGTTATATTGTATAAATAAATAAAACTATAGGCAAACGGAATCATGCATGGTTAGCTGCATTCATAGATTAAACTTTCTATGGAGTCTATTACAGCAACCAAGTTGTAAAGCAACAGAACACAACAAGTACTAGGTATCTCTGATTGAAATAATGCTAGGTGAAAAAATGGTCACTGATAAATTGTATATCTGAAACCATATTTTACAAAAAACATTTATTATGTTAAACATAAACTTAGAATTTATTTTAAAAACTTATCTAACTTTTGCGGATTTTATTTATCGGATTTTGTTTATCACCATTCAAAATTATTCAAATCATATGAACTATTTGCTTTCTGCTTCCATGGACAATTTTAATTTTGTTCATTCTACTTCATTTATTAATTAAATAACAAAATATGATCAAGTTATTACACAGAAAACTCTTTGAAGATAATCGTTTATTTCTTAAAATCAGAGATCATTTTCTTAATGAAAAAGATGTTACTTTTTTTAAAGATGTCAGCTTTTCATTGTCTGCTCTTATCTTACTACACACCACATCCATATGTCAATTGTTACATAAGTCAATTGTTACTCACTGGCTAGTTTTATGAGTCATCACTATTTAGCCTACAGTTAATGGTCTTACATCTTGTAGTGATTTGTAGTCATCACTATTTAGCCTACAGTTAATGGTCTTACATCTTGTAGTGATTTGTAGTCATCACTATTTAGCCTACAGTTAATGGTCTTACATCTTGTAGTGATTTGTAGTCATCACTCTGTATTGAAGGAGAATGACCAAAACTCTGATTAATTCCCTTTTACCTTGTTTCTCCCCAGGTGGGGCAGGGGGCCGCTCAAACAGGGCAATGTTGGCAGAGTTGAAGAAAAGGATGTTGACATAACCGCCGACATCCCCCCACACGAGAATGGCATCATTGACATTATTGGGATTGTACCTGAGCACAATTACCAAATGTGACAAATTGGTTTCTATAAATGTATACACAAATAGTCTGCTAGTTTTATTTTAACTACACAATTTTACATGTTTATTATTAATATTATCAGTGACAACAGCATATATAACTACTGAATGCACAATATTACAATGTCTAATGTCCCTAACAAATTATTCTCATAAACAGATTTAAAAACAAAAACATTATGGGCTTGTCAGTTGCCACAGCTGAGTGTCAATGATACTTTTATAGTTGATGAACAAATGGCATGTAATATAAGGATTAGAAAACTAATGTCATCACCAAAAATTATATTACTGGCTATAATTTATTTTTAAAAAAAAATTATTATTATAAAATAGTTGTCACCAATAATCCAGGCACAAGGGAGTGAACTTTAATCCTTGGACTTTGTACTGACAGCTAAATTCTAGTTTGCTACTCAAATCATAGATTGCTGGAAGTGAAAAATAGAATAAAAATTTTTAAGTGCCCCAGACAATTTGTTGTCTCATTAAAAAGAAATTTTCCAATACAAAAAGATACTTTCTTATGAAATAGAAATTGTGCAATAATATAGTTATTGATACCCTCTTTACGCTACAATTGGCCTTGTTATAAATACAAATAATTAAAGATTTTATACTCATTAGTCTAAATGTAACAAGATATTACATTATTATTTTTAGATTATTAGATTTTAAAACTTTTAAAAATTAATATCAATTTTATAAAAGCTTGTAAACTATAAAAGTATGCATAAGGGATCTTTCCCTAAAATAATGATAAAGTTATCATAATGATTTCACTGTGAAGGCTAACAGTATTTTGATTATAAACAATTACACAACACCTATTTCCTTGCTTGTGAAGGCTAATGCTATTTTGTTCAAATTCTGAAGTGGGGCAAAGTGAGTGACCCAAATGTCCCTCATCCGGCAGGCATCTGTCCCTGTTTTGATTGATCGCTGTGGCTTCAGGTCAGCTCCCCACATAGACACACAGCCTTCCTGGCAACACATCCATATATCAAACTTATAATTTCTGAACTTTCAAAATCATTCTTTCTAGGCACTTAAAACTGATAATGCAAGTCATTTTTAAAGTGATTTTTATTTTTGTTACAATTTATTTTAAAAATAATTACCGACATTTCAAATATAATGAATCCCACATAATTTTATTGTTATGCAATTAAAGTGGGAGGACATGTCAAGTATATTATTATGTTAACATGGGCTGTGCACTAAACAATCATATTACTTGATCAATGGGTGTGGTGAGTGAGATTATTTTTTAAAACATTTTCCTATCATCAATTTTATGATATGTAATAAAATTATTATTGTGATAAATGATGATTGTGCATTTTTACATACACGAGTTTTTTTTATAAAAAAGGCTTTTGATTTTTGTTATACAACTACTAGGGCAGTGGTGGTGAACCTTTTTTTGGGCTGCATGTAGAAAATTCAACCAAAACCACTAATTTATAAATGGTCGTGTGCCACCCGATGAGGCTCTGCGTGCCCACTGTGGCACACGTGCCATAGGTTTTCCCATCACTGTTCTAAAGCCTTGAATTTTTATTTGTCAATCCTTGTATGTTACACCTATTGATATGTGTTAAGTATAAAAAGAGCTTCTAAAGTAAACTAATTTTTCTATTTTGCTATTTATATGTGAGCATGACAAGTGCTACCACTCTGACTGATGAACATAATAATGAAATGTGTACTTATAATATTAATCCAAGCACTCACCTTGCTGATAGCCACATATCTGTTTGTATTTTTTAGAAAAGCAACTCTCTGTACTACTTCCTTGTGGGGACTGAGATATAAAAATATGAGAAATACTGATTGAGATAATATAACTTTAAATAAAAGATATACCTGCGGATGAATAAAGATTTACTTCTAGTTAAAAATAAATGAAAACAAATAATCAAGAAAATTTGTAATGATACATAGATTTTGAACACAAGATAAATATGAAATATGTTCATAATTAAATTGAGAGCTTTACATGTTTACCCAACCACAACCAACAAGATAAATATGAAATATGTTCATAATTAAATTGAGAGCTTTACATGTTTACCCAACAACAAACAACTAAACTTGTAATCAACAGAACCACCAATAAATATGAGTTTTGTTTTGAAAAACTTGATTCTATAACTTATTTACTCACCCATCTCAACCATCAGAAAAAGAAAAAAGAAAAAAAAACAAATAAAAAATTATTTCCTTTTCAACCTCTGAGTACATTGAGTATTTACCCTCCACAACCCCCCAAATAAAACCACCCAAACTCAATAATAAAGGGAAAAAAATGATAATAGTTATTACAATAAAAGAAAAGTTACCGTATATACTCGTTCTATAGTCCGTTCGTTCATAAGCCAACCCCCCCCACTTTTGGAAGGGAAAAGTATTAAAAGTGTATAACCCGATCACAAGCCGACCCCCCAAAAATAATAGGACAGCTTTAAAAAAATGGTACATATTTTTTTTCAACTACAAGCTAAATCGGTAATTATGATTGTTTACTTTGTACTGCCTATCTTTGTCTTTCTGCTCTTTGTTAAGCAAGAGTTACCGGTATTTTAAAAAAAATGATTTGGTAAACAGTGACGAAAGCGCGTACATTAAAATCCGTGGTTGAAAACAAAATTTGTAAAACAATTTATTAAAACGTTCACAAAAATAAATAAAATGATTAAATAAACTAAGTGCTGATTTTTAATAATATATTATAGCTTCTGATAGAGCAGTCGAATCTTGTAGAATGTAGAAAAGGACATTGATAATCTACAATAACAACACCGATATTCAATATCCATGCAGAAATCACCTATGACCCGCTCATAAGCCGACCCCCCCCCCACTTTTCCCCTAGATTTTGTCCAAAAAAGGTCGGCTTGCGAACGAGTAAATACTGTACTTTAATTGAACATAATTCCTCTACCTGGGTAAAACTTTAATGTCCTTCCATTGTGGCACCTGTGTGGACTTGACTCTGTCATCTCTTTCATAAAACTCCAGTAACATGTGAGATGCCAGGCTGTCCCAGTCCACACTTCCTTCCCTTGCAACATCAATTTTGTCAAACAGTTCCGCATACTAAAAATTGTATTACGAACACACTAAGCATCAAATTAATGAACCTTAATAGCTTTACAAAATGTTATATTATAAGAAATGCAATTTAAATTGAATTTCAAGAAATAAATTTTATAATTTTATGTTTCGCTTGTTTTCAAAATATGAAAAAAGAAAAATGACCTCTTCTCGTGTTCCTTTTTTCAACAGCAATGCCAAGGCTTCACAGAACTGATCCTTAGTGAGACTCAGTTTGTTTTCATAGCCATCCCCTTGAATCTGATAAAATTCAGTGAAACTGGTCAAGTTCACTTACCAAATAATTGAATTTCTTGCTAATAAGATGACCTTATAATGTAGATAATGATTTCTTATTTCCTTTTTTCAATAACTGACTTATATATATTTTCTTAAGAATGTATTGTGTATTCTTAAACTATGACTTGGTTTAAAATAAATATCTAAATAATTTCAATTAAGGTTGTTAAACCTCCTCGTTTTTGAGGACCGGTTAGCCGTTCAAAAAAAGACAGGTTAACCGCAAATCCCTATATGCCTTGTTTTGAGAACAAAGTAGAGAATATTTTTGCCTCTTATCGTCTGATGGTGGCATCAAAGCCCGCTTCCCCCGCTGCATTCTGCTCTTTTTCGCAATGCCCTAAATTCAGCGAATTAAAAAAAAACAATTGCAAAGAATAAAGTAAACAGTGATGGTTAATAGTCAATTTTTAAAAAAAATTTTAAGACTCGTGATTAACCGTTCTAAATAAGAGGACCGGTTAAACCGTTCGTTAAAGTTAGCAAGATATTTTTCCTAAGTTTAAAAAACCCAGGCTTCGCCTCATCCGTTGGGACGTCGTGTGACTCTCTTGTGTCTTGTGTGTGATACGGGTCAACTCGCGAATTAGAAAATAATAAAAATAAAATTATAAAGCTTACGGAGTAAAAAGTGATGATAAAATGGAATTTATTTAAATACAATATTATTTTTCAATCGTCAACTCGCCAGAATTATTGAATTTTGCTGCGCACACGACGTCCCCCCCCACCCATTTTTCCTGTTCCAATAGGGTTTGAGCTACACTCGCGGTACTCCCCTTCCAACGCATAACAATTACATTTTTTAAAAGAAAATATCAGTTTTGATATTAATGTGGTAAGCTTACGTCAAATGCCTTTGACTTGCAGGAAAACTGTCACCAAATGACCGAACTCAAATTTGAGGACCGATTAATTGGCGGGTATCTTTGCTACGTCTATCAAATGACTCTCGTAGGAACTTCACTAAGCGGCTCGCGCCGATCAATTTTTTGGATGCGGGAAACAGACTATAAACCGGTGACCAGAGAATGCCATTAGGTCACGGGGTCATAAAATTTATAGCGTTCTTTGTCTTAATAAGAAACCGACTATAATTAATATAAATAGAAACAGTCTCAGCCTTGACTGTTGTTCACATCAAACGCGCACTGTGTGTTAGCTCTCGTACATTGCCTCGACAACCAAGCAAATAAAAAAAAATTCTTTAGCCGTAGACGAACTAAACTAATTGTGATGACATGTATATTATTTATATACCGGAATATGGAGAAAGCAATTTGATGTCACCGTCGCTCGCGTTAGTCTCGTATGCTGCCCTGCATCTTAACAGTAATGTTGCGGTTAACAGATCCTGATTAAACGGGACCAGTCCTGATCTGAGGACCGGTTAACCGTTAACAACCTTAATTTCAATTCATCACATTTAAAAAATCAACAAATAGGTTAAAAAGATAAATATTCAAGTGTAGAAGTAGAATAAACTAAGTGTAAATGAAAATGTAAAAACAATTATTATTATACATTGTCTAATATAATGAAATTTTTTTTTAAATAAACAGTTTATCTAAAACCATGTCAATTAATATTTGGAATAAACAGTTTATCATACCATGAATGAGCTTCTTAGCCTTTCCAAATCTTTCATTGTAAGTCTGTTTTCAAGTTTTCCTTCCATTGATATTGACTTCCTGTAATTTTATGAACACAACTCATTAAATAAAACTTAGAGATGAAGTGTTAGCTCTTGACAGAGCAGGATGAACGGAAAATAGGCCCACAAAACATAACAAACATTTAAATATATATATATATATCAGTGGCGTAGCAAGGGGGGCCAGGGGGGGGGGCAAATGCCCCGGGCGGCACTTTGCCAAGGGGCAGCAAAATGCTAGTTGTTAATTAGTTTCTTAAAATGAAAATTTTAAAAGAAAGAGGAGTTTTTTAAAATCGAAATTAAAGAAAAGCCAAATAAGACATTAATAAAAGAAATAAAGGAACTATACAAAAATGTGTGAACGTTTTAACTTCCAAAACTTCACACTCCTTATTGGATATAAATTCTACTGATACTAATACTACTGTAATAAAAAAAAACAGAGGCTAAATTAGTATGAGAACGTGACACTGATGTGGTGATAGATTCATTGATGCTTAAAATTTGTCAGCCACCCCTGTTGTAAAATCGCGACAAATTCCTCGTTGTTAATTAGCTAATTGTTAAAATGTGAAAAATAAATTTTAATTTAAAAAAAAAGAAAAGCCAAGATAAAAAAAAATTAAAGGAAATGAAGAACTATATTAAAATACGAGAGCGCTTCTAATGCCAAAACTTCAAACTCCATTATAAATCTAAAGTCTTCTGATACTAATGTTACTAAGCTGGAAAACATAGGGGCTGACAGCAATGTTCCCTTTAAGCTGCGCTCCCGCATAGTCATCTGACAGACATCGCGCAGCAGTTTAGAATACAGCGCAGCAAATTTTGTAAAATATTGCACAAAAAATGGATGCTGTGCAACTCTGTACACGAGTTTTTTTACTTTGCACATGGACCAACGAACCTTAGAGGGAACATTGGCTGACAGTATGACAATAATGTGGTGGTATATATAATTGATTCAAGTTTGATTTTAACGTAAGTGAACTACTGGAAAAAATTGTTGGCATATTTATATGGCTTATTTTAATTTTAATTTCCTTTGTTTTGCTTATCTAGTGGAATTAAAACGGCACAAATAAATATAAAATTTGGGGAGGGGGGGGCGGCAAATTCCTCATTTTTAATTAGCTTATTGTTAAAACGTGAAAATAAATTTTAATAAAATAAAATAAAAGCCAAGATAAGTACTCAATAAGTACTCAACATTACCAAAGTTTTTTGCAAATGGAAGGAATCAGAAATTGGATAAAAAAGAATAGACTATTAATAAAGACCGACAAATAGTTGTTGTAAAAGAGAAAACAAAGCGGCATGAAATTCTTGTTAGAATATTTGACATGACTAAATCCTGGCGAAATTGAATGTGACTTTTTGAGGCACAGAGAGGGCAATACTGTTGCGAATAAAGGAAATATTCTGGAACTAATGCATTAGCTTGCAAAGTACGTTCGAGCACTCCGATATCAAAGTAGGAAAATGAGTAAAAAAAACTTGTCATCTAAAATTCAAACTGAGCTCATAGCAATTTTAGGAGGTACAGTTTACGAAATATCATCTTTCTTCAATATTGTTCCATTGTATTTGATAGCTCTTCATATATTTGACATAAGGGTCAAACAAGTCCAGTTGTGTGATAGGTAAAGATTTAAAATAAAAAAGTAGACGCTGTAGAATCTTTCAAAGATTTCATTCAAGCAAAAGTGAATCTGCTTACGACATTTCTGAAATGATTTTGAATAAATGATGATCTTAAAATAATTGACTGCACAAGCCCAACGTGTGTTAATACTTCTTAAGGGCTGGAAAGTATACAAGAGTTCAACAAAGGCGCAAAAACTTAAAATCTCATGTCAAACTCATTCTAACAGTTAAAAATAATTTGTTAACAAGATACTCCAACTGAAACCAATTCTCCAACTATTTTAGTACACTGGAGCGTTGTTACGCATTCTTTTCCAAGTTCATAAACTGTTGGAAATACCTAATTGCTTCTACAAGCAAGGCGTTCAGACTTCAGGATACAAAATAGTGAGTATACCATGGAGCCATGTTGTGGTTACTTTGTAAGCTATAGAACTGAAAGATGCAGACAAAAAGCTCAACACACGAACAAACGCAGGAACTTTGCTAGTCACAATGAAATCTTTTTATTTTCAAAGTTACATTTTTTTAAAAATTCCGAAATTCTTTACAAACGTATAGTGCTCAACAACAAAATTTCTTAGCAGTGGCTACTCACAGTGAAACTAATGGAATGGAATACTTCAGGGATGCTTTGACATTTGATAAAATTTATGTGGAGACAAAATCATTTTAATCGAACCTTCCAATCAAAGAGCAAATTTTTGTTGATCGAAAGCAAATATGTATCCATACTATGTAGAGTAACAGATAAGAAGAAATTTGGTTTCTTCATAAGATGAGATTAGTGTATAAATTCTTGTGAGGCTTTGGCAGTTACATAGAATTTAGAAAACAGACATGATTTTCGTAAACCAGCTAATCTACAGGACTTTGAAATTTTGTCTTCAAATTAGAGTATTCAAAATATCCCACATGACATAGTCAGGCAAGGAATATTTTAACCCCATGAATAGAAAAAATAAATAATGAATTCAAGACTAGTTGGTTTATTCAAGTTTATGAAGATATTTAGGCTTGAAGTTACCCTGCCTAAAATAATATAATTAATTCGAACATCGCTTACAACTGTCTTAAGTAAAGAAATGTGTTAAAAGGGCTTCTATAAAATTATTTTAATAAAAAAATTAATGACGATCAATTACGAATACACCAAAATTGTCTAATCTATTGCTATTTTGGCTATTGAGCATGCCATGGCTGAAAACATTGATACATGAAAGATTGAGCCATGAGGAAAAACATAAAACCCTAATTTCATTAAAGAAATGAAGCCTTTCTTTTTACGGAGTGGTTATCCCCAGAATTCTGCGAATAATTTTCAACGTTATCCCCAGAATTCTACGAATAACGTTGAACGTAATCCCCAGAATTCTGTTCTATTCGGACCCAGGGTCTCTATACTTTAAAATGTTCATTATCCATCATGTCTTCGTTTCTAGAGTCAAGGACAGTTAAAGTTGTGGTACTGGGTTCGATTTTCACATATGGAATTTTATATTTTTTTTTAATTAATTTTTTTTTATAGGGTTTGATTTTTAGATGGGGAATCTTTTTTTAAATTTTTTTTTCTTTTTAATTAAAAAAAAATTTAAAAAATATATATATATATATATATATTATAGGATAGGCTATTAGTACTATTACTATTATACCCAAGGGCCTCCAATTCCTTTAGCCTTTAGGCCGGTTTGGCATTAATATAGGTTTACAGTTCATGACATATTATTTGAGAATATAGGACAATATATTTATTTATAAAAATAGGCAATATAGTATAGGATAGGGTATTAGCTATTAGTACTATTATTATTAGTAGTACTAGTAGTGTTAGTGTTAGTAATATCGGCAGTATTAGCTATTAGTACTATTATTATTAGTAGTACTAGTAGTGTTAGTGTTAGTAATATCGGCAGTATATGTCAATTGCGCCGATACCAAGGTAGTGTCGCAGTGGGATGAATGTGAGTCATTTAAATATTATGCGATAACAATAGATTTAAAATAAAATTATATATTTTTTGGGCGAATATTGACTATTCCGACCGGGTCATATATATGATGTCATATATAATATATGTATGATAAATATATTGGCCTATACTTATACTAGGGGTCTACCGATATATCGGCCAGCCGATATATCGGTACCGATATCTGGATATCGGCAATATCGGTAGCATGTAAAGGTCCCGATATTGACGTCACCGATATTTCATAATAAGTGACATTTTGACCCCAAAAAAAACGGAAACAAAAAAACGATCATTTAGATTTACAATATCTCGACAAATTGATATATCGACCCCGATACCGGTATTGAAATAGTCAAAAGAGTCCTAGTATTAATATTTGCAGCCACGATACAGTGTGCCATGTGCTTTGATATTGTTTAGGTATCGGCCGATTTTCGTATACTCAGAAATACTGTGTAAATAGTGCCGATGCCAAGTATACCGTAATTGCTCTAATAAATGTATAACATGTAAACATTATGTTCACGTAATTGCTCTAATAGCAAAGATGCACGCAGAATCGCAGATGTCTAAAACATTTCGTTTCGTATGGAATAACAAAATGTACCGTGTGAAGACTTGTTGTCATTGGCAACCATTCAACCTTCAGCCTCATTTTCACTCTATTACTATTGTACTTTGTTCTCATTGTTTCATTCATAAAAGGTGGCCGTGTGCAAAAGCCATTAAACTATTGGTTAGAATTAATAATTATGAGTCAAGGTTGAAGTTTCAAAACGAGTACCTAATATGCTTGTACATTTTTATAAAGGATGGTTCGTTTTGTTGAGTCCCATGTAGGTCATGATCTGGAACTTGTAAACACATCGGAAACTTCGTTTCGGGAAAAAAAAATCGGTAATTTCGGCAAAACTGGATATCGGTAGACCCCTTAATTATAAGATATAAATAATTACGAGTGATACATTTAAGAATGACGTCATCAAATATGACCGCTGTTATTTTTGTCCTAACAAATACTCATATCGGCAAAAAATATCGGTAATATCGGCAAAAATGCTTATCGGTAGACCCCAAATATAAAATATAAATAATTAGGAGTGATAAATTTAAGAATGATGTCATCAAATATGACCGCTGTTATTTTTGTCCTAACAAATACTCATATCGGCAAAAAATATCGGTAATATCGGCAAAAATGCTTATCGGTAGACCCCAAATATAAAATATAAATAATTAGGAGTGATAAATTTAAGAATGATGTCATCAAATATGACCGTTGGTTTTTGTCCTAACAAATACCCTATCGGCACTCATATCTGCAAAAAAATATCGATAATATCGGCAAAAATGCATGTCGGTAGTCCCCTAATATAAAAGATAAATAATTACGAGTGATAAATTTAAGAATGACGTCATCAAATATGACCCCTGGTTTTTGTCCTAACAAATACTCATATCGGCACTCATATCGGAAAAAAAAATATCGGTATCGGCAATATCGGCAAAAAGGCATATCGGTAGACCCCTAACTTATACCAGTGAGCTAGATAAAAATAGCTCAGTGGACTGAAAAGATTATAAAATATAAACTTTTAAATCAATATGAAAAACAATAAGGCTGGTACTGTTATCTTATTCAGGTCAGATATAATTATTATAATCAACGTGAATTTACTTGATATACATGATATAATGGTAAATAATGCTCAAAATTAACTTTGAGAATAGTTCACTGAATTCTCCCATCAACGTCGAGAGTCATTTACAGAATTCTGGGGATAACGTTCAACGTTATTCGCAGAATTCTGAGGATAACGTTGAAAATTATTCGCAGAATTATGGGGATACCGCTTTCCTTCTTTTTAACATAAAAATATATAGTGTTCTCTTATTACTCTCTATTATTTTTTTTTACTTTATAGCGTTAACATATTTTTTTCTTTGGGCGGCAAATTTGGTTTCTGCCCCGGGGCGGCACATACCCACGCAAACATAATGTTTTAAAATTAAACGTTAAAGTAGCTTTTGACTTTTGAATTGTATAAGTTTTGAGAAATTGTTAAATTACTGCAAATGTCAATATTTATTTGGCATAGATTCTTAAAAAAAATAAGAGAGCAAAAAATTTTAACTTATAAATAACATGAGTTAAGTTGTATGATTACCTTTCTTTGACTTCATTACTTTTTGCTGATCCTATTCCAGGATCTTCTACTTCTGACGCTGTTAACATTGTTGACATTTTTAAAATTTATTTTCACAGTGCATTTTAATATAAAATATCAAATGGATTATAAAATTTAAACTTCAATTGTTTTTACAAGGTATTTTGAAAGCATAAATACTTTTTTTAAACTAGAAAGCGGAAATAGTTTCATCAGCCACTAGCTTTTGCCTTTGCGACAACGTCGTCGGCCATATTGATGCTTTAAGTTGCCAGGGAAAGAGTGCGCATGCTCAATGGCTGGTTAATAATTCCAGTTCATTAAAATTAACAATGCCAAAAAAAAATAATAATAATATAATTATAATTATTGAATACATTAAGTTGAATATTCGTTAGAAACTTCATAAATAATAAATAAGACAATAACTGGAAAGTCTCTTTTTAAAATCTCTTCGTTTAATTTTTTTACACCTATATATAAATAGTGAAATCAAGATGGACCGGTATTTAACATTTTAATTTATTGCAAAAAACTACAAATAATTTCTACTAGTAGTAGCTACTTTTACTGTGCTGTAGCCTTATGAATTATACGCTACCAATACTGTTAGACTGTTAGCGTAGAGAAGTAAACTTATGTCAAATTTGCAATGATCTGGGGAAGGTGGGACCAATCAATATGTTTAAATTTAAATAATATGAAGGGTGGCATACTAAATAGATATTACATTTATATTTGATACTTGAAAAATTATAATAAATATAAGCGTGGGGTGTCAGCAGTGGCGTAGCAACGGGTTGGCATCGAGGCAGTTGCCAAGGGCGCCGGCTCAAAAGGGCGCCACTAAATCACTAATTTTTAAATTTGTATTTAAATAAATACATTCGAACTCAAAAGGAACCGATAAAAAAATTGACTTACTGAGTTCTTGAGTTAGGGAGAATGGCGTAATAGGCGCCGATTAATCAAGGAAGGACAATGTAGATATTGAGAGGTGGGGGGAACAGCCATACCGGCTAGTAGGCTTTTCAGGAAAGAGATGCGGTATCTATGTTTCATATGAAAGCAAGCCAACTTGCTTTGACATGCCGACACAAGCCCGTGAGAGGAGACACCTTCCCTCCCCTCCCCCCACTTTACTCCCTCAACAATGGGATGGGGGGAGTAAGATTTTTCTTTTTAAAAAGAGTCACAGCATGCAGCAAAGGGACGCAAATTAGTTACCACTTACCACTTCTTTTTCTTGTCTTTGTAATTTTTTGTACTTGCAAGGTCGCTTAATCCCTCGTGGAATGCACTAAGATAAGATTTTACGTCCATTTACGTGGCTTTATGGAACACGTGTTCTGAAATGTCACTCCAGAATAATAACCCAAACGCCTTGGAAAATTCGACTAAGAGAAGTTGAAAGCCAAAATTCTTAGAGTTAAGGAGATCTAAAATACATTAGTCTTATGGAGTTTGGCCGGGACCTAACAATAAATTGATAGACGGAGGTTTTCCACTTAGGGAAGTTCGACTTAGCGAGGTCCAAGTGTATTTCACTTTTATCCTTGATTAAAAAAAGTGAATAATTAATTATATTTAAATATATTTAATTTAAACCATTATAATATATTTTATTATGTTTGCGGCCTTTGCGGGGCTTCTTATCATACAAATGTCAATATGATTTTACAGTCTTTCTTTTAAAAAGAAAAATCTTAGTATCCTCATCCCACTGTCGAGGGAGTAAAGTGGAGGAGAGGAGGGAAAGTGTCGGTATGTCAAAGCAAGTTGGCTCCTTTCATATGAAACATCACCGCCCCTCTTTCCTGTGATCCTGTCAAGCCTTCTATGCCGCTATGGCTGTTTCTCTCCCCCCTCTCAATATCAACATTGTCCTTGATTAATCTGCGCCTATTACGCCAGTTTCCCTAACTAGAAAACTCCATAAGTGGAATTTTTTCCCCCTTGCGTTGGACTTAGAAAAGTCCGACTGTATTAACAACACGTCAATACGCCAGCTAACGGAAGTGCTGAGCTGTAGTCGGTGGAGTGTTATTTAAATTAACTTTTAATTGTGAGTTTCTATCGTTATGTATGAGATAATGAGTATGACACTTTGACACTAATGTTTTTATTTATAATACTTGTTAATTCAAGTTTTGCTGTATTCTTTATTAACGCAACAATATCCCGTTTTATCCACCAATTTATTTGGTATTATTTAGTAAATAACAAACTGCAAATTAGTATTGTTCCTGTCTTATACATTTTTTATATTCACGTTGTATGGCTGTCACTGTCCGACTACGTAATAATTGTCATAAATCATAAATAAAATAAGAGAAATTCAATTAGGGGCCGTCCATAAATGACGTCACGCGATTTTTGACCCCCTCCCCCCTCGTCACGCGTCGTCACAAAAACTTAGACCCCCCCTTTAAAAATACGTCACAAATCTTTGACAAAAAAAAACAGCCAAAAAAAAACCCACTTTATTTTCTATTTGAAAATAAGTATGTTTCAAATCACTTTTATTGTCATTTAAGTATTTATTATTTATTTAGTGAAGATCTACATTGTAATATCACAACCCACGTGAAGCATTTTTTAAAAACGTTTGTCATGCTTGTAAAACTCACCAGTAGCATTTTCGGGGGGGGGGCTAACGACGCTCCCCCAAATCCCCGAGTCATGTGAGCAGGACCTGGAGTCTGAGGGTTGGTAGGGGGCGGTAACACACACACATAAACCTGTATATTTTGGGGTAACGGGCAAAAACGTTCGACGACTCCTGCCATGAAAGAACCAAACGAAGCTGCGGTTACATCACAAATGCTTTGATGTCAACATCAAACGACGCAGTGTAACAATTTCATACGTTACTTTGTGGATTATCAAACTTAAGTATTATAATTAGATTTAATTTTCGTGTCTTGATAGCTTACGCCAACCAGTGTCTGATGGCCTACTGACCGGCACACTGAGAAGCACTGATTTAAAAAAAAATATTTTTAAAAAAATCATTAAATAAATTGTAAGCGACCAAATATTTCAGTGGAATCTTTATTTAAAGTTACCCTTTTGATGTGACGTCACATTTCTTCAACCCCTCTCCCTCCCCCACGTCACGGATCGTCACAAAAGTGTGATCCCCCTCCCCCCTAGGTGATTAACGTCATTTATGGACGGCCCCTTATTTTTTCTAACAAATGAAAAAATCGCAAAGCTGAAACTTGTCAATTTATCAAGGGCGCCGAAAATAAATTTGCCAAGGGCGCCAAAAACCTAGTTACGCCTCTGGGTGTCAGGACAACAAATAGCAAAACATGAGATGAGATAAATGGGCTTTAAAATATCCATTAACCGAAGACTGAGACTGAGACCATCTGAATGTGAATTCAAAAAGGATCAGGGCTGCAACTGTCATCTCTTCTCATTCTCATGCGAAAATTGACTTCATCTTCACATTAAAATATACAATTTAAACAAACAACATTATTTTAATTTAATGTAGCTAAATGATAGTAAAAGTAAAAGTTTTCAGAAGTCAGATGCATTCTCCTCTAAAATGATAACTATCACAGTAGATCGTGATAACACTACTAAATTAAGTAAATAAGTCAGATCAACAACGGCAACACAAATTTGAATTAATTTTAAAAAAACCACATTCTTAATAAACACTTAGTTTTCTTTAGTTAAGTTAAATTTACTAGCCATTCAACATGCAACTATAAAAATAGGAAAATTTATTTTAAAAAATTTAAGTTACTATTAGTATTAGTGAGTAATTTATAAAAAGCCATGTCGATGTGAATTCAAATTTTAATTGTACTTGACTTAAGTACTTTTTATAAATATATTAAAATACTTTAACTATAAGTTTTGTTTTCGCTTAAAACTTAATTATTCCGGTATAGGAGTAATCGATTACTAAGTTTTGAATTCATTTGCGATAGTGCTATATTTTAATTATTTTATGTATATTTGTTTAATGTATTATTTATTACTTATTTTTGTACAAACTATTTTTTTACAGTTTACTTAGCAGAATTATAAATATATATGATAAGTTAAACAGATGTACTATTTGTATTGTCATATCAAGAAGGTCGCAGTATAGTCGAATAATTAGTAAAAATGTAATTGGTATTTGTATTACGTTTCTAAGAAATAAATATAAATGTAGTTCGTGTTGTATTTCCAGAATGGTGTACCGTCCATAGAATAGTAATGTATCATAAAGTCAAAGGCTTTAGTAAAGCCTAAACAAGTTATAACAAATTTCAAAACTGTTTAAATTTGCTGAACACATTCATTATATAAGTATAAGGTTTCAAAAAGTTCAGGCAAGACTTATTTAATAATTTATAAATAATGATAATGTGTTGGTATTAATTAAATTAATATGTAACTGTAATTTACATTTACATATTATTTACATTGTAAATAACTGTAAATGTATTAGAATTAGAGTATTAGCATTGAGTCATTGTCATTGAGATATACATAATTTTTTTACATGTATTTAAATAATTAAGCAGTGTTTTATAATAATTTATACATTTTATAAAAATATCGGTAATTTCTTATTTCAGCGCAATTTATTTTTGTATAGCAAAAAAAAAGTAACTTACTTTTACTAATTTAAACACATTCATTAAGTAATAAAATAAGTATTTAATGGTTAAATATTAGTTTTCCATGTGTTTTGATGAGTTTAAATTACTTTAAAGGGGGTTTTAACTATAAAAACTGGTTTTAAAGTCAGACTTCTACAAAAATCGTTTTTTGTTTATATTTTTAACCACATTTGGCCAGATAATTTCATTTCTTTCACGGCCTCAGATCAAACTAAATTTTCATGTTAGCAGTAAGCTAATTACTAATCAGATTCAGAGGCGTTACCTAACTGGAAAGTCATTTACGACAAAGTATTCCCGAGTCCCCATTAATTAGATAAAATTAGTACTTGGGAAATAAGCCTGTTCAAGGTAAGTTTAAAAAAAATATTTGATAATAATAGATATATATCTTTTGTAATGTATTTCTTGTAAATGTTTATTGACAATGTTAATGGTTGTAAAATAATGACACCTAAGGGGGGGGGGTCCGTACACAGATGACGTCAAGTACCTAGGGGGACGGGGTTCACACATTTGTGACGAAAAAAAGGGGGGGTGTGTTTAAGCCTGTTCTGGGTAAGTTTTTAAAAATGTTTGATGATGACAAACGTTTATCTTTTGTGATGTATTCTTGGTGGAGCAATTTCTTTGGCAGTAAACTTACCTTGCCAGCCACTAAGGAATGATCTGTGTCGCAGTCTGCACTGTGGTAACTGCGTGTGAGGAGGACACTGGTCATTTGTGTGCATCTTGTGATGATGAGATCTAGTTGGTGCCAGTGTTTAGAGCGGGGATGCCTCCATGACACTTGGTGGATTGCTTTGCAGTTGAAGAAAGTATTTGTAACACATAGTCCATGTAAGCAGCACGTCTCTAGTAATCTCTGCCCATTTTCATTTAGCCTGCCTCTTCCAAAATAACCGAGGCAAGTTGGCCAGGCCATGTGATCACTTCCAACTCTTGCATTGAAGTCACCAAGGAGGTAGATTGCTTCATTGGTGGGTATGCTGGCTAGTGTTTGATTGAGATCATCATAGAACTGGTCTTTCGCTTCTGAGCTCGAGGATAAGGTTGGAGCATAAGCACTGAGGATGTTGGCTAATCCTGAGGATGTAGATAGTTGTATTGTTAGTATTCTGTTAGTGCCCTTTGTTGGGGGTTCTATGGAGGAGCAGAGTCCATTTTTTATGGCAAAACCAACCCCATGTTGCCTTGGTGTGTCCATTGGTCCACCCTGCCAGAAGAAAGTGTAGTTGCATTCTTTTATGGTACCACTTTCTGTGAGTCTAGTCTCCTGAAGGCAGGCAATGTCGATGTTTAGTCTGGCAAGCTCCCTGTCAATGATGGCTGTCTTCCTGGCATCATCAATAAGCTGCAGGTCGGCAGTAATGCCTGGACACATAGTCCTAACGTTCCAGCTTGCTAGGCGAAGAGCTGGAGTCTTCTTATCTTTTGTTTTTTTTTATTTCTAGGTGTAGGATTTACTGGCCTACTTGTTGAGAAGTTCCTCTGAGCCCCACGCACCCAGTGGAGCAGGTAGGCCATGGCGGGATATCACCTTATTGGCTGGGGGCTGCCCAGCTTGAGGCGGGCGGTAGCGATCCATTGAGACATGGTGATCTCTCCCACCGTCAGAAGCAACCCCTGGCGCCTAGCCTTACGCCAATTGAGATATGGCTTATAACCGGTAAACTGCTGCTTCCCGTGTTGTGTTCACACCTTGCGGCGATGCTGGAGTGTCCTCTCCAGTAAAGATAAAGCCCGGGCGTGTTACTATGGAGAACCAGCTGCTGCCCAAACAGCAGATCCCCCCTCTCCACGCCAATGGTGGATCCAATGGAACAACTAATGTCGATACGGCTTGGCACCATTCGCGTCGCAGGAGCTGCCGGAATGCAATTTCTTTCAGTAGCAGACCGCCTTAGGAGCTCCATTTCCTGACTTTCTGTCGGGGTTTACTCCCCTAGCCTTTCCCATGAGGGTTTAGCCGCAAGGCAGCGGAGGTTTAGAATAAGAGTTTCCCTCTCCTAGATGAGCTACCGACCATGGTTAACGAGTCTCATCTACCCGAAGCTACTGGTTTTGAGGCGCCAGTTGACCGCCTTCATCCCTTCTCCTGTTAGTAGAAACATGATCAACCGGGCTTTTGTGTGAGCCACGCGAGAAGGCCAGGAGCTGGATTTTGGTTGACAGAGGCATTAAGAGACGCAAGCCTTTTGAAATATATGCTGTTTTATATCCCTTTAACTTGAAAACGCTTTGAAAAACTGTAAGGAGGTAAAGAGAGCATAAAATAAAGAAGAGAAGATTTAGAAAAATTGATGTAAAAAATTCCAGGGGCGTGTTTGATATTTTTTATGGAACGTGGTGGTTTACCTAAAAAGTTGGGGAACCACTAGAAGGAGATAACGTGTATTAAAAAAGAGACACATGTAGTCACGCGGTTTTGGACAACCCCCCCTTTCCTACACTTGTTACGTCAGTAGAAGTAAGCCTCTCCGCCCCCCCCCCTTAAAAGCCGTATTTCCTATTTGAAAATGAGCCTGTTTCAAATTTTTTTAAAATTGCGGGCATTTAAGTATGCATTGAGTGAATGAGCATGTTTCAAAACAATTTCTCGTCATTTTAGTGTATGGATTCACTCTAATATCATATGTGAAAACAAAAATAAAAAAGGAGGCACAGGATAGCTGAAACATTTAGTTTAATTGTTGAGCATTTAGATGTGATGTCAAAGTTCTTATAAACCACCCCACCTCGTCACACATCGAAACAAATATGTGACTCCTCTCCCCTCACCCTAGATGCGTGATGTCATTTGTGGACGGCCAATTATGTTATCTAATACTAATATTCGGATGAATAAAACTTTGTGTGTAAAAAATCATGCCATGCATTATCGTCAAATATTATTAACCAAAAATCCTTTGATTTTTAGTTTTAAAAGATATTTAATTTTTAACAAATTATTGTTTTATTATATATTTTTCTAAATATTAGTGCTTGGTAGTTTTTAAGTGGAGTGCCGTCTTCGCAGAAACTTAGCATTGACATATTACCCTGTTCCAGGTTATGTCAATGTAACACATATCACAAAAATACACCCCGACAGTTTAAAAAAAAATTTAAATAAATATATGATTTTCTTTTTTATTTTAATTTTATGATAAATATTTTTTAATTTAAATTATTTACCCAAGCGAGTGCCGCCTTTGCAGCTCAGCTGGTTGAACCAAATTATCCAATTGGGCAACACAAAAAATAATAACTTTTAAGAAAGAAGATTTCTCCATTGGTATGCAACAATGGCGCCGTAAATCACAGAAGATGCATGACATATACAATTTTTTATTTCGTATAAATTATAAAACAGTAGTTTAATTTGAACAAAAATATAATATTTTAATGTTAAAATATATTTCATAGTAAGTTTAGTTGATTTTTTGGTTTTAAACTACTCGAAAAATAAATTGCGCTGAAATAAGAAATTACCAAAATATCATATATATTATAATATAATAATAATATTGTTTTATATTTAAAATTTTTAAATAGGTTCATTATTAATTTATATTAGTTTTATTATTTATAGTTATTATTGCGAAAGAATCTTCTTGTTTTGTAATTAAATATTTGTAATTAATAGCAATTAAAATAAGTTTAATTGTAGAATTTCTTCTTTTTTTTTACAATGATTACAAATCAAAGTTTGAATAGTCCGCCCTAAATCATGCATAAGTTACAAGCTATGACCATTAATCATTTTTCTATTTTATAATAAATTGATAAAGTATAAAGTAAAGCATCTGTAAAAAAAATTAGGGCTGCGGAAATTAACGATTAATTTCTAGATTAATCGTTACAAATTTTTAACGATTAATTAATTTTTATCGATTAATCGGCCCATCACTTACAAATTATTGGAAGTCGAAAAGTATTTTTTTTAAATGTAAAAAAATAGCGGCCGATAAATAATAACAAATTTCCTGACGATTACACGAAGATTTTGGTTTTGAATTATTGACTGACGGGCATGTTCAAAATGTCGATAAAGTTCTCCTACCATGATTTCACAAATCTTCAATAAAAGCTGTATTTTCTATTTGAAAATGAGCATATTTCAAATCACTTTTTTGTCATTTATCATATCTGTTACAGACGCATTGTTACGTCTAATTTTACATGGCTTCACGCGTGTTACGATATTAGAGTGCAGTCTTACACTAAATACATACTTAACTCTCATTTCTTAAACAACCCCCTCATCACACATCATTACAAATATGTGACCCCCTCCCCATAGGTGCAATAATCTTCAGTATAGAATGAGCGTCTGTCTAGATACGATAAGAAGATAGTTTATTTGTCAGACTGTCACTGATATAAGAACCTGAAAGTATCATGCTATGAAATAAAAAAGTACTAAATATTAATAATAGCCGTTTGCATGTATTGGGATGTAGCAGAGATGAGAACAATGACAAGTAAAAAAATTTTTGGGCCTGTCAATGAAAAACCAATCATGTCAATGAAGCACTTAAAATATCCAACAAAACCTTAGGTTTTATAAAGAGAAACTTTTACAGACGTAATAAGAATATAAAACTGAAATGCTACCTTACTTTGGTGAGACCTGTACGAGAATATGCATCCTCTGTATGGGACATATCGACCAAAGAAAACATTGATGAACTGGAACAAATTCAAGGAGAGCTGCTAGAATCATTACTGGAGAATATTAAAAACTGACAAGAGTAACACCATTAGTTAAATCATTATACTTCGAAACACTAGAGGATAAAAGAGCAAAGTAGAAATAATACACAAGGCATTTAATTCTAACTTGAACATACAACACAAAGATAATCTAATACAACCCTCGCATAGACATAGGGATAAAAGCACTTTTCTTATTCCATATTCAAGAACAAAGACATACAAATTCTTTTTCTTCCCATCTGGAACTTGGGTATGAAATAGGTTGCCTGAGGACTCCAGGAAAACTAATTAAAATGCAAGACTAAACATAAACCATGGATAAGCATAGAACGCAATAATCTCAGTCCAGTTACTTTTTCCCAAATCCTTATCTCGAAATGAAAGTGATCAATATTTGATATGATATTTTATATTTCAAATTCTTTTTCATTTGAATGTATGAAAGTATAATTTTCTTTATTAAATACTGGTTCGAATGATTACTTTTTCTGTCACAAAGGAATATGTGAAGTGGAGAAAAAAATTTTTTTGACAATAATTGTATTAAATATCTTTTTATGAGAAAATGTTTTAATTATTCCATTGATTATTTGATAATTAGAGCAGTATACATTCAATAATTATGAAGAAAATATCTTCAGTAATTAAAGTCGTCGTTTATCTTACTTATATTTTTTAAATTTCATTTTTAAATATTGTTAGTTATTGAACTATTCCTATTTTATAACTGAACAATAAATATTTGTCTTCCAGGTTTTTAAAACAAGTCAAGTCACATTGATTTTACTTTAAAAAATGGAGCATAATAACCTTTCACAGAAGCTACATAATCTTACATCCGAGGTTTCATCAATGAAAAAGGTCATGGTAGACAACTGTGTATTTGAAAATCAATTTATTAAGTTAAAACAGCAATTAGCTGAAATATTAGATGAAATTACAGCCATGAAATCATCTATTGCTGTTGTGCAGATGGCAATTAAAAATGAAAAAGATTCTCCAGCTCAAGTTTTACATTGTACATCAGCAATGCAAAGTAACACTTCTAACTGTCATTCTTTCTTAGCCTTGGATGAACAGGTTAAGGGACAGTGGTTAACAATAGGGATCATGAAAGAAACTTTTTCAAAGCTACAGCAAGATCTAACTGCTCAGTCTTTGGAATTTACAAAACAGTCTAAAAGTTTACAAACAGTTAGTGAGCAACAGAAATATATGGAGGGGAAAATGAATTTATTGCTTGCTAAAATGGATCAAGACTCACAAGAACAACTTAAAATTAATAATAAATTTGCAAAAAAATTAAGAGATTGTTTAAAAGTTTTAAAATGTACAGAAACAAAATGTAAGTCAAACAGAACTTTAAGCAGGGTCAGAAAGTTGGAACACAAAGTTGGTGTTAGCTTAAAAAATGGAAGATCCTTTATTAAAGATATTGTGGAGAAAAGAATTCAATTTCTGACTGAAAGTGTTGAGGACAATTCATATGACATTCACCAATGTTGGAAGATGATTGAAGAGCTTCAGGAAGCTGATAAGTATTTCATGGTATGTACAAAGTAGAATAAATAGAAATTTAAAAATTTCTCTGAACATAATTAGATATTAATTATAATTACTCAAATTTTATTCAGATTTAGAGAATTGAGTTGATAAAGATGTGCAAGTCTAAAAAAATATTGAAATTTACAAAAAATATTGTTACAGTTTGTAAAAAATAATTTTAACATAAAAATGTATGTATTATTTATGTATGCATTTATATGTTTTTTGCCATCACAAATTTATAATAATTTAAAAAAAAATAAAATTAACATTCATAAAGAGAATATATGAATCCATGTAAATCTGAATTAATTATAAATAAATTTTAGCTCTGTGTATGAATATTTCTAAAATTAATTTATAGTGTGATGTTCAGTTTATAAACCTTGAATCTTATTCTGTTGAAAATTTTAAATTTTTTTTATCATCTTGAAATATTGTCTTTATTTAATGTTTACTTTGATTCCATAAGGTCAAATGTTAAACATTAATAACTGTTAAATAATTAAACATTTTCCAAGGCTTCATTTCACAAGCTTTTCATATTGTTAACTGTTTGTGGCTGTCATAGATATGGAGTTTGTATCTTCAAATTTAATTAAAATACATTTGTTCAATTATTTGCATTTTAACTTGGTTGTAACTATAAATTCAATGATAGTTGTCATGAAATTGATTCATAATTGCAGATCTGTCTACATATTAAGGTTCTCTGAAACCAAACTCAGAACCATGTGTTATATTTGTTTGTGTAGCATAGTTTATCTATATATATGAAATAATGAATGTGTAAATATATAAACTTAATTTTACAGCTTAATGGAGAAAAAGTCAAACTAGAAGAAGAAATGAACAGATTGATATATGGTCAAGAATCTTTATTGGCTCAAAGTGATGAGCAGAAGACCAGCATGGCCAAATTACAGGATGATATCAGTAGGAAGGTAAGCATCACTTTGGAGTGTCTGACCCATTTATTATTATCTGCATAATTGGACATAACTTAATTAAAAAGGGGTTATTTTGTTTTTAAAAAATAATAATTTTTTTTTAAAAATGAAATCTTCCATTTCATGAAACATAACAGGATAACAGAGAAACATTAGGGGTTTTAACAAGAAATATTATATTTGACAATTACTGACTAATATTTATATATAAAATTACAAGTTTTAAAATGCATACATCTGTTACTTACAGAGTATTTCTGAAATATTTGGGTGGACATTTTCACACAATGATTTATTAGACTCACTGAAAGATATTGGAGAGAAGGTAAGATTATAATTATACAATTTTTAAAAATACTAATTGCCTATTCTTTTGATTTTAGAGAAAATTATAAAATTCTTCCATTAGGCAAGACGGATACTTTTTCAACCACCTCATAATTTTTCATTTTTTAAATATGTATTTCTGCTTACAAATTAGTTCACATCCATGTTTTTGTTGTCTACGTTGCCTTAATGGTTTTCTATTTTTTACTTTATTCTAATACAAATATTGTATTTTCTTTCTTCTTTTATTTGGTCAATCAGTTTGTGTATGTATCTATTTTAACATTAGATTTTATTATAGCTGGATTTAGAATTTGAGCCTAGGCCTGGATATCTGGCTCATTAATAAATGGTCTAGCCTGGCTTTGAATTCGACATTACTATAGATATTTGGCTCATTATTAATGACCAAATCAGTTCATTGATATATTTTATATGAATGACTATAACTTGTCCTGGACCTATAGCACCAATAGAAAGGATACAGAGTATTGCCTTAAATTATGATGCCTTATTAACATCCATTATCCCTATAAATTATACCAATTTAAATGGAATTAATTTTAAAAAGTGTCTTTTGGCTAGTACACTATAATCTTAATAATCTAGTACCCTGACACCTTTATACACGAGTACCCTATGTTCTGAATGCTAATAATAACAATGGCACCCCAATAAAAGAGCACATGATAAAAGAATAATCTACTGTTTAGAAGTCATTTGGAGGAGCGCCTGTAACTAATAAGATAAGATAAGAAAAGATGGCCAATATAAGTACACAGAAATAAACTGAAAAATATTTAAAAGAAAGAAACAAGACAATTAAATTAGATGAGATATATGGCAACATATCACAAGATACAGATGAACTGAAGTCCAAATATTCAAAACTCAATTTAATAAAGCATAAAAAGATTATTAATTATTGGCTTAAGCTAGAAAACAGTTTAAGTTAGAAATAAGATAACGTTAGAAATAAGATAAAGTTAGAAATAAGATAAAGTTAGAAATAAGATAAAGTTAGAATATTAACTGAAATGAAATGTCACAAAACAAGTGGCAGTTCAGTGTATACAAGTTTTCTTTATAGTTTCACTTATATTTATCAGTGGTGGGCTATATCTGATAGGTAGTCTATCTTAAAATAGTATCATAGATTGGAACAAATCCTACAATCTTTGACTCCACTCTATGTCTGCAATCTTTTGTCTGTGCTATTTTGTGTTGTGATGTTTTGATGGGTCACCAACAACAATATAGGGTAAATCACAAAGATATTAACGCCAACATATACCCTAGTCCATGAAACTGTTCATCCATGTTATCTAAATCACAAAGATATTAACGCCAACATATACCCTAGTCCATGAAACTGTTCATCCATGTTATCTAAATCACAAAGATATTAATGCCAACATATACCCTAGTCCATGAAACTGTTCATCCATGTTATCTAAATCACAAAGATATTAACGCCAACATATACCCTAGTCCATGAAACTGTTCATCCATGTTATCTAAATCACAAAGATATTAACGCCAACATATACCCTAGTCCATGAAACTGTTCATCCATGTTATCTAAATCACAAAGATATTAACGCCAACATATACCCTAGTCCATGAAACTGTTCATCCATGTTATCTAAATCACAAAGATATTAACGCCAACATATACCCTAGTCCATGAAACTGTTCATCCATGTTATCTAAATCACAAAGATATTAACGCCAACATATACCCTAGTCCATGAAACTGTTCATCCATGTTATCTAAATAGATATCTAAAGAAAAATAGATATCATGAAAAAAATGTTAATAGCATTGGAAAATGTTATTTTAAGATAATTGGACATCTGTCTTATACATATGTTGCTATATTATGGCTAAAATAAAACATATATTAAATCTTAAGTTAAAGGTATTAAACACAAGTTCTAAACAATTTTATGTCATTCCATTTAAACTTTTGGTATGTTGCTGTTTTTACATAATGTTCTTTTCAGATTTTTCTGCCTCTTCTTTCTGAGTCATGTAGTTTTCTACTGAAAAAATATAAGAATATGACACTATCCCTGTTAATGAATTGTTAACTACTTCTCTAGTTCTTGTTGGATTATTCAGTTTCATCTACTATACCAACAACTTGTGAAATTCAGTATCCATCAGAAACATATTTTAAGCATTCTCTATATATCTTTATTTTAAAATGTCATTACTTCTAATTGCTGCAAACATTGAGTTGAAAATGTCTTCATGTTTTCCAGTATGAAATTATGAGAGTCTTGGTCTTGAAACGTGTTGAAGGCCTGGAGAGATCAAAGAAATTTTTGGCAACTTTAAATCTCATGGCAAAAAGTAGACAAGAGCTTGGCAAACAGGTTATATACCATCACAAAAATAGTTTCAACATGCATTTAATGCTATGCCAATAATGATCTTTTGTTGGCAATAATTGTTTTCCCCAAAATGCTCTGTTAACCATGATCTTATTTTATATTTCTTAGTATTTAGATCTTAGACTCTTTTATTCTATGCAAACCTTTTCATTCTATACTATATATTATATAGAGCATAGACATTTTGATCCCATATATCATCTCTGTGGAACAATTACCGTAGAAACTCGTTCTAGAGCCGGTTCGTTCATAACTATAAGCCGACCCCCCCCTCTTCTGGAAGAGAAAAGTATTAAAAGTGTATAACCCGCTCGCAAGCCGACCCCCCCAAAAATAATAGGACAGCTTAAAGAAAATGGTGCACATTTTTCAAAAACTACAAGCTAAATTGGTCATTTTATTGTTTACTTTGTACTGCCTGTCTTTGTCTTTGTGCTCTTTGTTAGGCAAGAGTTACAGGTATTTAAAAAAAATATTTCTTTGGTTAACAATCGTGAAAGCGCGTACATAAAATTCGTTGTTAAAAATAAAATTTGTAAAACAATTTATTAAAACATTCACAAAAATCAATAAAATTATTAAATAAGGTGAGTTCTGATTTTTAATAATATATTATAGCTTCTGGTAGAGCAGTCGAATCATGTAGAATGTAGAAAAGGACCTTGATGATCTGCAATAACAACACCGATATTCAATATACATGCAGAAATCACGTATGACCCGCTCATGAGCCAACCACCCAACTTTTCCCCCTAGATTTTGTCCAAAAAAAGGTCAGCTATAGAAAGAGTATCTACGGTAATTGTAACAAAATATTCTTAGGAATTCATAACACCATTCCCTTCTCATCTAACAGTGCCAATAATAAAACCCACAATTCCCCTCTAATATTACAGTGCCAATAATAAAACCCACCATTCCCTTCTCATCTAACAGTGCCAATAATAAAACCCACCATTCCCCTCTAATCTTACAGTGCCAATAATAAAACCCACCATTCCCTTCTCATCTAACAGTGCCAATAATAAAACACACCTTCCCTTCTCATCTAACAGTGCCAATAATAAAACCCACCTTCCCTTCTCATCTAACAGTGCCAATAATAAAACCCACCTTCCCTTCTCATCTAACAGTGCCAATAATAAAACCCACCTTCCCTTCTCATCTAACAGTGCCAATAATAAAACCCACCTTCCCTTCTCATCTAACAGTGTCAATAATAAAACCCACCATTCCCTTCTCATCTAACAGTGCCAATAATAAAACCCACCTTCCCTTCTCATCTAACAGTGTCAATAATAAAACCCACCATTCCCTTCTCATCTAACAGTGCCAATAATAAAACCCACCTTCCCTTCTCATCTAACAGTGTCAATAATAAAACCCACCATTCCCTTCTCATCTAACAGTGCCAATAATAAAACCCACATTCCCTTCTCATCTAACAGTGTCAATAATAAAACCCACCATTCCCTTCTCATCTTACAGTGTCAATAATAAAACCCACCTTCCCTTCTCATCTAACAGTGTCAATAATAAAACCCACCATTCCCTTCTCATCTCACAGTGCCAATAATAAAACCCACCATTCCCTTCTCATCTAACAGTGCCAATAATAAAACCCACCATTCCCTTCTCATCTAACAGTGTCAATAATAAAACCCACCATTCCCTTCTCATCTAACAGTGCCAATAATAAAACCCACCATTCCCTTCTCATCTAACAGTGTCAATAATAAAACCCACCATTCCCTTCTCATCTCACAGTGCCAATAATAAAACCCACCATTGCCTTCTCATCTTACAGTGCCAATAATAAAACCCACCATTCCCTTCTCATCTAACAGTGCCAGTAATAAAACCCACCATTCCCTTCTCATCTAACAGTGCCAATAATAAAACCCACCATTCCCCTGTCATCTAACAGTGCCAATAATAAAACCCACCTGCCCTTCTCATATAACAGTGCCAATAATAAAATCCACCATTCCCTTCTAATCTAACAGTGCCAATAATAAAACCCACCATTCCCCTGTCATCTAACAGTGCCAATAATAAAACCCACCATTCCCTTCTCATCTAACAGTGCCAATAATAAAACCCACCATTCCCTTCTCATCTAACAGTGTCAATAATAAAACCCACCATTCCTTTCTCATCTAACAGTGCCAATAATAAAACCCACCATTCCCTTCTCATCTAACAGTGCCAATAATAAAACCCACCATTCCCTTCTCATCTCACAGTGCCAATAATAAAACCCACCATTCCCTTCTCATCTAACAGTGTCAATAATAAAACCCACCATTCCCTTCTCATCTAACAGTGCCAATAATAAAACCCACCATTCCCTTCTCATCTAACAGTGTCAATAATAAAACCCACCATTCCCTTCTCATCTCACAGTGCCAATAATAAAACCCACCATTCCCTTCTCATCTAACAGTGCCAATAATAAAACCCACCATTCCCTTCTCATCTAACAGTGCCAATAATAAAACCCACCATTCCCTTCTCATCTAACAGTGCCAATAATAAAACCCACCATTCCCCTGTCATCTAACAGTGCCAATAATAAAACCCACCTGCCCTTCTCATATAACAGTGCCAATAATAAAATCCACCATTCCCTTCTAATCTAACAGTGCCAATAATAAAACCCACCATTCCCCTGTCATCTAACAGTGCCAATAATAAAACCCACCATTCCCTTCTAATCTAACAGTGCCAATAATAAAACCCACTATTCCCCTGTCATCTAACAGTGCCAATAATAAAACCCACCTGCCCTTCTCATATAACCTACCTTTTTGTCAGAGAAGGAGTATTTTAAGAAGTTTCTTGTGTGTATATTTCAAGGAACTTTGTAATGCACCTGAGTCCCCACCATTCCAGTCCCAAACTTTACAGTCCATACTACCCCAAATTCCCACCATTCCAGTCCCAAACTTTACAGTCCATACTACCCCAAATTCCCACCATTCCAGTCCCAAACTTTACAGTCCATACTACCCCAAATTCCCACCATTCCAGTCCCAAACTTTACAGTCCATACTACCCCAAATTCCCACCATTCCAGTCCCAAACTTTACAGTCCATACCACCCAAAATTCCCACCATTCCAGTCCCAAACGTTACAGTCCATACCACCCCAAATTCCCACCATTCCGGTCCCAAACTTTACAGTCCATACTACCCCAAATTCCCACCATTCCAGACCCAACCATCTCAGTCCACACTATCCCTGTTCAACCATCACTGTACCACCATAACAGTCCCCACTATCCCTGTTCAACCATCCCTGTACCACCATCTCTGTCCCCACTATCCCTGTTCAACCATCCCTGTACCACCATCACAGTCCCCACTATCCCTGTTCAACCATCCCTGTACCACCATCACAGTCCCCACTATCCCTGTTCAACCATCCCTGTACCACCATCACAGTCCCCACTATCCCTGTTCAACCATCCCTGTACCACCATCTCAGTCCCCACCATCCCTGTACCACCATCTCAGTCCCCACCATCCCTGTACCACCATCTCAGTCCCCACCATCTCAGTCCCCACCATCCCTGTACCACCATCTCAGTCCCCACCATCCTTGTACCACCATCTCAGTCCCCACCATCCCTGTACCACCATCTCAGTCCCCACCACCCAAAAGTCTTGGGGCAGGTTTTATAGGGACAGAACTAAATTATATCACAAAGTTAATAATAAATATAGAGGTATCAAAAAGTTACTGGGTGACTGTTATTTAACCGTAGAATGTTATACTTGGTGAAAAACTAGCATTAATGGGTATTTTTTAGGGCTGTTATCGATTAATTTAAATTTAATCGTTAACTTTTGAAAAATTATCGATTAATTAATCGATAATTTCGATTAAAACCAAAAATAGAAATTTATGACGTCATTAAACTGAAAATTTCTCACGGACATTGAAAATTAAGAATATTTTGAACTAAATTTCATGACAATGTGTTGATACTTGATTTGTGCTGAAGGTGGTCCATCAGCGATGTATTTGATCCTTTAAAAGAGAATTGTTTATGGCAGTGGACACAGTAAACGTTTTCACCATCTTCGACTTTGCCATCCGCAGTTAGCTTAAAAACAACATATTTGCTCAACTTTCTAGTTATATGTTTAAATTTAACTGTCAGCAGGGCCGTCTTAACGCATAGGCCCGTTGGGCATTTGCCCGGGGGCCCACGAGCATATGGGCCCCATGGGAATATGTTTATTTATATATATTATGTATATTCATTTTTTATTCCTGCGGGGGAAGGGCCCAACACTATTTCTTTGCCCGGGGGCCCAAAATGGTGTAAATACGGCTCTGGCTGTCAGCCATTTTATAGTTGACGTCTGCCGGTCAACATAGATTAATAAAATAAATTTTAATATTACGTGGGAGATGTTTGTACGTAAAAAAATATATATAAATTATTATTAATTATTAATAATTTATTATTTATTACTAAAATTTTTAAAACTATTATAAATATTTTCTTAAATTTTAATCGAATTTTTATTGATTAAAATTATTTTAATCGATATTTAATCGATAACATTTTGAACGATTAATCGAGAAATTAATCGATAATTTCCGCAGCCCTAGTATTTTTACATAGATTTTCTGTTGAATTTTCAGGTTGACCTTCTGAAACAAGATATTGACCGCATTAAAGGTATTGTTAACATATACCTGGCATTAGAATAACTTACATTCCAAGAATAGATTGAATTATTATTATCAATACACCTATGTATAATACAACTATTGAATCTCAAAAGCACTAAAGGATTGTATAAAAATCATCATCAGTCCCATGACTGTTGTGGTTGTTGGGAGAGGGTGGGGGGGCGCATGGACACATCAATAGTCAACGATCTCCACATTCACCTATCTCCACATTCACCTATCTCCACATTCACCCATCTCAACATTCACCTATCTTCACATTCAACTATCTTGAGCAGCAGCCAGCAATTCATTCAGCTTCAGCCCTGTACACTATTTAATGTTTTCAAGCCCCTTCTACAGTGCCTTGAAATATGGTTTTTGTGAGGCTATTATGTCACAGCACATGAATAAACCATGACAGCTTGCGTCTCTTAATTGTCGTTATAATGGTTTCTTAATGGCCTACATTGGTGGTTATTCTTTCCCAGACATACTCATTGGTCTTGTGTTCTGGATGAGAGATCTGGAGGATTTCTTTTCATGCTTTTGTTTTCAAATGCATGCAGCTTGTTTTCAATGGTTGCCAGTTGTGTCCAGGTCTTACATCCATACAGGACAATTGTTTTAACAAGAGCTATATATAGCCTGAGCTAGATAGCTAATATTTTTGCTGTTCCATATTTTGATTGTATAAACTTATAACTTTAAAAAAAAATCAATTAAGAAAATCAAACTGTTATTTTTTTGGTTATAATTTTAGAATCAATAAAGACTCCGGATATAACAAGGGTGAGTGTTTAAGACTCCGGATATAACAAGGGTGAGTGTTTAAGACTCCGGATATAACAAGGGTGAGTGTTTAAGACTCAGGTTATAACAAGGGTGAGTGTTTAAGACTCAGGATATAACAAGGGTGAGTGTTTAAGACTCAGGATATAACAAGTGTGAGTGTTTAAGACTCAGGATATAACAAAGGTGAGTGTTTAAGACTCAGGTTATAACAAGGGTGAGTGTTTAAGACTCAGGATATAACAAGGGAAAGTGTTTAAGACTCAGGATATAACAAGGGTGAGTGTTTAAGACTCAGGATATAACAAGGGTGAGTGTTTAAGACTCAGGATATAACAAGGGTGAGTGTTTAAGACTCAGGATATAACAAGGGTGAGTGTTTAAGACTCAGGATATAACAAGGGTGAGTGTTTAAGACTCAGGATATAACAAGGGTGAGTGTTTAAGACTCAGGATATAACAAGGGTGAGTGTTTAAGACTCAGGATATAACAAAGGTGAGTGTTTAAGACTCCGGATATAAAAAGGGTGAGTGTTTAAGACTCAGGTTATAACAAGAGTGAGTGTTTAAGACTCAGGATATAACAAAGGTGAGTGTTTAAGACTCAGGTTATAACAAGAGTGAGTGTTTAAGACTCAGGATATAACAAAGGTGAGTGTTTAAGACTCAGGATATAACAAGGGTGAGTGTTTGAGACTCAGGATATAACAAGGGTGAGTGTTTATAAAAATAGTTCAAACAAAATAATAAGCTTCAATGATTGATAATTCAAAGGTCTGGTTCCCTTAATGTCAATCTTAAATTGCAATTTATTAATTCATTCCTCTAATGGTAGAAGCAACTGTTATAAAACTCTGTCCTATTTTCCTTTTTGGGTTAATAAATCCATCTTGAACAGAGAGGCTTACAATTCTATTGCTATTATAATAGCAGAATACAGAAGGTCACAATTGAATCAATGGCAGTTACTACCCCTTCAGATTTGATTTGTATGTGTCATACTTCTGATTTAAAAAATGTATATCAGAAAATGCTTCATAATTATTTGAGTCAAGCCATTCAACCATGACCTCCAATGTTTAGACTCACCTTATTAAATTATTTTGATTTAAAAATGTAAACAACTAAGTCAGACAAAGAAATTAGACTTGAATGTAAATATTGAGGTGTATCATTTGAGTTTGGATTGTTATCAAACTGACTAGGAGATTTCATCCTACTTACAAGATTTCATCCTACTAGTTACAAGATTTCATCCTATTTACAAGATTTCATCCTACTAGTTACAAGATATCATCCTAGTTACAAGATTTCATCCTAGTTACAAGATTTCATCCTACTAGTTACAAGATTTCATCCTACTAGTTACAAGATTTCATCCTACTAGTTACAAGATTTCATCCTACTAGTTACAAGATTTCATCCTAGTTACAAGATTTCATCCTACTAGTTACAAGATTTCATCCTACTAGTTGCAAGATTTCATCCTAGTTAAAGATTTCATCCTACTAGTTACAAGATTTCATCCTAGTTACAAGATTTCATCCTAGTTACAAGATTTCATCCTACTAGTTACAAGATTTCATCCTAGTTACAAGATTTCATCCTACTAGTTACAAGATTTCATCCTACTAGTTACAAGATTTCTTCCAACTAGTTACAAGATTTCATCCAACTAGTTACACGATTTCATCCTACTAGTTACAAGATTTCATCCTAGTTACAAGATTTCATCCTACTAGTTACAAGATTTCATCCTACTAGTTACAAGAATTCATCCTAGTTACAAGATTTCATCCTACTAGTTACAAGATTTCATCCTACTAGTTACAAGATTTCATCCTACTAGTTACAAGATTTCATCCTACTAGTTACAAGATTTCATCCTACTAGTTACAAGATTTCATCCTACTAGTTACAAGATTTCATCCTAGTTAAAGATTTCATCCTACTAGTTACAAGATTTCAACCTAGTTACAAGATTTCACCCTACTAGTTACACGATTTCATCCTAGTTAAAGATTTCACCCTACTAGTTACAAGATTTCATCCTAGTTAAAGATTTCATCCTACCAGTTACAAGATTTCAACCTAGTTACAAGATTTCACCCTACTAGTTACAAGATTCCATCCTACTAGTTACAAGATTTCATCCTACTAGTTACAAGAATTCATCCTAGTTACAAGATATCATCCTAGATACAAGATTTCATCCTACTAGTTACAAGATTTCATCCTACTAGTTACAAGATTTCATCCTACTAGTTACAAGATTTCATCCTAGTTACAAGATTCCATCCTACTAGTTACAAGTTTTCATCCTAGTTACAAGATTTCATCCTAGTTACAAGATTTCATCCTAGTTAAAGATTTCATCCTACTAGTTACAAGATTTCATCCTACTAGTTACAAGATTTCATCCTACTAGTTACAAGATTTCATCCTACTAGTTACAAGATTTCATCCTACTAGTTACAAGATTTCATCCTACTAGTTACAAGATTTCATCCTACTAGTTACAAGATTTCATCCTAGTTACAAGATATCATCCTACTAGTTACAAGATTTCATCCTACTAGTTACAAGATTTCATCCTACTAGTTACAAGATTTCATCCTACTAGTTACAAGATTTCAACCTAGTTACAAGATATCATCCTACTAGTTACAAGATTTCATCCTACTAGTTACAAGATTTCATCCTAGTTACAAGATATCATCCTACTAGTTACAAGATTTCATCCTACTAGTTACAAGATTTCATCCTACTAGTTACAAGATTTCATCCTACTAGTTACACACATTTTGCTAATGTAAATATCATTATCTTTTCAATAGACTGTTAAGTTGAGGAGATTTCCAATACAGAACACCAAGGGGACACCTGTTCCCTTTGTAGCACCAGATGGCACTGATTCAATCACGAGGTCTAGTGGGAAAACTGAGAATATCTCCACAAGGCACCAGTGTATTACTGCTATGACAGTTTATGCTAATAAATCTTTAGAGGTAATTTGTCTTTAAAGAATCAGAGAACATAAATTCTTGAATTAAAAATCCTGACTTGTTAACATGACTTTTGATCAAATTTTCAATGGCTTAAGATGTTTGCTATCTGCTGCATTAATAGTTTGTTAAAAAAAGAATTATGTAATCTTCATGAGGTTTTGAGTGTGGAAAACTATGTAGGTCAATATGCAATTTGGTTCAATAGGAAAAATTTGTTCAGTAAGCAAGTAAAGGGGAGAGATGAAATGTGATTAAGTTGACTAGCGTGGTTTATGAAATTGTGTACTTTTTACTTGACTAATTAAATGACGTTTTAGTAAGTACCTCCTCCTGTCCACTACACACAGACCCAGAAGTATTGGTATTTTGGGATTTCTATAAACATGTGCTTAACAGTTAAGAATCAATGGAGAGAGAATTTTTTCTAAATTACGTCAGCCCATCTCATAGGATTAATAGCACAGCAGAATTGCCATTGAAAAACTTGTATGTTTATTAATAGTTTTATACTCAAACTCTTATTTCACATACTGATACTTGTAGTGACAATGTCATGGTCACACTGTCAATTGAACAATGCCATGGTCACACTGTCAATTGAACAAATGTCATGGTCACACTGTCAATTGAACAATGTCATGGTCACACTGTCATGGTCACACTGCCATGGTCACACTGTCAATTGAACACTTTCAATTTAAATAAACATATTATGCTTAATGTACGTGACATTATAATTCTACACCAAATTCTTTACTTTTTATTAGGGCTGGTACTGATTAAAAAAATAATTTTGTTCCAATAATCGGGAAAAATATAATCGATTAATTATATTTTTTCAAACACATATAAAGATCCTGTTAAATCGTGATTTTTTATTGTGCGAAATCGGTTAAGTCCCGGTAATTCCATGGCTCCCTAATTTTGTGATGTAACACAGCAAATTCGTTCTGCCATGCAAGAAATAAGGAAGAAAAATCTTTTTGTTTACATATGTACATTGAAATAAATAATACTAATACAAGGAAAAAGTATTTAAGTAAAAAACAACATATTAATAAATTGTAAAAAAAAATTTCCAATATTTTCTTAAATTGTAATTGAATTTTAATCGATCAAATTAATTTTAATCAATTAAAATTTTTAACAATTAATCAATTAATTAATCATTAATTATTGCAGCCCCACTTTATTAAATAATTTTTCTGTAAAAAATATATAAAATAACATATTTCTAGTAGTTCTGGCTAATCTATCTGGTTTGAAGTGTTTGTACAGCCTAAACTGTTTACATTTGTATATGATTAGTTCAGAGTTCCCCATTCTCTGTTTCCTATGCCTGCAATACTAAGTTGTTTTTAAATGCCATGAAGTGGGAGGGAAGCAGTTGAAAGGGGAATCGGTTCTTTTTAAATATTCTTTTTTTTTCTGTTTAACCCAAGTAACTTTCATTTTACAAACATTTGTCTGTAACTTAAATAAATATATTTACTTCAATAAATTGTATTAATTTATTAAAATTTAAAGGAATGAAAATTAAAATTTTTAATAAATATGTGAAAGATGGTCAATGGCGAAAACAACAAAATGCATTTTTTTTTAAAATGAAAGCTTGGTAAAAAAATAAATTGTAAAATGCGATGGTATTTCTTGTAGACTACATCTATATTTAAAACAGATCCTTTAACTGTTAGATATAATGCTCTACTTTCATGCACAGTCTTCTGTGCTATAATGCAATTTAAATTACCTTTATGTTTTTAATTTATCATTGATAGTAAAATAGCAAAGTAGTAAAATTTAAAAGGCATTAAATTCTAACTTTGAAATGCAACACAACATAATCTAATACAACTTGGAAACACAATACAACGTAATCTAATACTACTTGGAAATACAACATCACATAATCAAATACAACTTGGAAATACAACACAACATAATCTAATTCAACTTGGAAATACAACACAACATAACCTAAAACAACTTGGAAACACAACATAACCTAATACAACTTGGAAAAACAACACAACATAATCTAATACAACTTGGAAACACAACATAACCTAATACAACTTGGAAATACAACACAACATAATCTAATTCAACTTGGAAATACAACACAACATAACCTAATACAACTTGGAAACACAACATAACCTAATACAACTTGGAAATACAACACAACATAATCTAATACAACTTGGAAACACAACATAACCTAATACAACTTGGAAATACAACACAACATAACCTAATACAACTTGGAAATACAACACAACATAATCTAATACAACTTGGAAACACAACATAGCCTAATACAACTTGGAAATACAACACAACATAACCTAATACAACTTGGAAATACAACACAACATAATCTAATACAACTTGGAAACACAACATAACCTAATACAACTTGGAAATACAACACAACATAATCTAATAGAACTCTGAGATAGACAAGGAATAAAGACACTTTCTTTATTCTGTATGCAAGTACAAACACATTCAGCTCATTTTTCTTCTGTGTGCCATTTGGGTGTGGAATGAGCTGCCATTTGGGTGTGGAATGAACTGCCATTTGGGTGTGGAATGAGCTGCCATTTGGGTGTTGAATGAGCTGCCATTTGGGTGTGGAATGATCTGCCATTTGGGTGTGGAATGAGCTGCCATTTGGGTGTGGAATGAGCTGCCATTTGTGTGTTGAATGAGCTGCCATTTGGGTGTGGAATGAGCTGCCATTTGGGTGTGGAATGAGCTGCCATTTGGGTGTGGAATGAGCTGCCATTTGGGTGTGGAATGAGCTGCCTGAATGAACCAGGAAAACTAACACACTATCAGAATTAAAAACTCTAATGAAATCCAAAGCCAGTAATAACTATGGATAAGCATAGTATTAAATAAACTAGAGTATAGAAGGAGTATCTATCATATATAAGATACAATTTTACAAAATGAGTCTTTAAAAAAAATAATTATTACTTTTTTTAAATTTAAAAATATTTTTATCCTTTGTTTTGTTGACAGGAAATTAGATGGCATGATTATGATCAGATGGACACAGAGATCAAATCACAAGATACAAGTTTTATACGTTGGTTGTCATCATCATCATCATCAAACTCTAACAACATACTCACTCAAACGGCTGCCCCTGGCTTGTCAGCTTCACATTTCCAGCTCCCGACACCTGCAGCTACAACTACATACCATCCACTTAGTAGCAGTAGTTACACCTGGCTTGGTAGCAGTAGTAACAACTGGCTGCCAGTTCTACCAAGTGCCTTCTCTCAGAACAAAACAAGTTCCAAAAGAATATCAAGAGTGGCCAACAGAGGGCGCTCAAGTCATCAAAGAAATATGTCCACCTCAACCAAACCTTTTATAAAATCAGATTTATTCACAAACAGCAATAGCCAAGTAAAAACACCCTCTGATCCATTTACTTTAACTACAACACCATCATCTGATCTATTTGGTTCAACTACAACAACATCATCTGATCTATTTGGTTCAACTACAACAACATCATCCGGTCTATTTAGTTCAAATACAACAACATCATCTGATCTATTTGGTTCAAATACAATACCATCATCTGGTCTATTTAGTTCAAATACAATAACATCATCTGGTCTATTTAGTTCAAATACAACAACATCATCTGATCTATTTGGTTCAAATACAATACCATCATCTGGTCTATTTAGTTCAAATACAACAACATCATCTGATCTATTTGGTTCAAATACAATACCATCATCTGGTCTATTTAGTTCAACTACAACACCATCATCTGGTCTATTTAGTTCAAATACAATACCATCATCTGATCTATTTGGTTCAACTACAACTACAACACCATCATCTGGTCTATTTGGTTCAACTACAACAACATCATCTGATCTATTTGGTTCAAATACAATACCATCATCTGGTCTATTTAGTTCAAATACAATAACATCATCTGGTCTATTTAGTTCAAATACAACAACATCATCTGATCTATTTGGTTCAAATACAATACCATCATCTGGTCTATTTAGTTCAACTACAACACCATCATCTGGTCTATTTAGTTCAAATACAATACCATCATCTGGTCTATTTGGTTCAACTACAACACCATCATCTGGTCTATTTAGTTCAAATACAGCATCATCATCTGGTCAAATTAGTTCAACTCGAACACCATCATCTGGTCTATTTAGTTCAACTACAATACCATCATCTGGTCTATTTAGTTCAACTACAACACCATCATCTGGTCTATTTAGTTCAACTCGAACACCATCATCTGGTCTATTTAGTTCAAATACAATACCATCATCTGGTCTATTTGGTTCAACTACAACACCATCATCTGGTCTATTTAGTTCAAATACAGCATCATCATCTGGTCAAATTAGTTCAACTCGAACACCATCATCTGGTCTATTTAGTTCAACTACAATACCATCATCTGGTCTATTTAGTTCAACTACAACACCATCATCTGGTCTATTTAGTTCAACTACAACACCATCATCTGGTCTATTTAGTTCAACTACAACACCATCATCTGGTCTATTTAGTTCAAATACAACATCATCTAATCCATTTGCTTCAACTACAACATTGCTTCCTTAATTTTTTTCCACTTCAAGAATTGTCTACATCAGCACTTTTTATTAGTGAAACTCAGCACTGTTAGATGACTTTTTGAGACCCTGTACTCAGCACTGTTAGATGACTTTTTGAGACCTGCACTCAGCACTGTTAGATGACTTTTTGAGACCCTATACTCAGCACTGTTAGATGACTTTTTGAGACCCTGTACTCAGCACTGTTAGATGACTTTTTGAGACCCTGCACTCAGCACTGTTAGATGACTTTTTGAGACCCGCACTCAGCACTGTTAGATGACTTTTTGAGACCCTGCACTCAGCACTGTTAGATGACTTTTTGAGACCCTGCACTCAGCACTGTTAGATGACTTTTTGAGACACGCACTCAGCACTGTTAGATGACTTTTTGAGACCCTGCACTCAGCACTGTTAGATGACTTTTTGAGACCCTGCACTCAGCACTGTTAGATGACTTTTTGAGACCCTGCACTCAGCACTGTTAGATGACTTTTTGAGACCCTGCACTCAGCACTGTTAGATGACTTTTTGAGACCCTGCACTCAGCACTGTTAGATGACTTTTTGAGACCCTGCACTCAGCACTGTTAGATGACTTTTTGAGACCCTGCAATCAGCACTGTTAGATGACTTTCTGAGAACCTGCACTCAGCACTGTTAGATGACTTTTTGAGACCCGCACTCAGCACTGTTAGATGACTTTTTGAGACCCTGCACTCAGCACTGTTAGATGACTTTTTGAGACCCTGCACTCAGCACTGTTAGATGACTTTTTGAGACACGCACTCAGCACTGTTAGATGACTTTTTGAGACCCTGCACTCAGCACTGTTAGATGACTTTTTGAGACCCTGCACTCAGCACTGTTAGATGACTTTTTGAGACCCTGCACTCAGCACTGTTAGATGACTTTTTGAGACCCTGCACTCAGCACTGTTAGATGACTTTTTGAGACCCTGCACTCAGCACTGTTAGATGACTTTTTGAGACCCTGCACTCAGCACTGTTAGATGACTTTTTGAGACCCTGCACTCAGCACTGTTAGATGACTTTTTGAGACCCTGTACTCAGCACTGTTAGATGACTTTTTGAGACCCTGCACTCAGCACTGTTAGATGACTTTTTGAGACCCTGCACTCAGCACTGTTAGATGACTTTTTGAGACCCTGCACTCAGCACTGTTAGATGACTTTTTGAGACCCTGCACTCATCACTGTTAGATGACTTTTTGAGACCCTGTACTCAGCACAGTTAGATGACTTTTTGAGACCCTGTACTCAGCACTGTTAGATGACTTTTTGAGACCCTGCACTCAGCACTGTTAGATGACTTTTTGAGACCCTGCTCTCAGCACTGTTAGATGACTTTTTGAGACCCTGCACTCAGCACTGTTAGATGACTTTTTGAGACCCTGTACTCAGCACAGTTAGATGACTTTTTGAGACCCTGTACTCAGCACTGTTAGATGACTTTTTGAGACCCTGCACTCAGCACTGTTAGATGACTTTTTGAGACCCTGCACTCAGCACTGTTAGATGACTTTTTGAGACCCTGCACTCAGCACTGTTAGATGACTTTTTGAGACCCTGCACTCAGCACTGTTAGATGACTTTTTGAGACCCTGCACTCAGCACTGTTAGATGACTTTTTGAGACCCTGCACTCAGCACTGTTAGATGACTTTTTGAGACCCTGTACTCAGCACTGTTAGATGACTTTTTGAGACCCTGCACTCAGCACTGTTAGATGACTTTTTGAGACCCTGCACTCAGCACTGTTAGATGACTTTTTGAGACCCTGCACTCAGCACTGTTAGATGACTTTTTGAGACCCTGTACTCAGCACTGTTAGATGACTTTTTGAGACCCTGCACTCAGCACTGTTAGATGACTTTTTGAGACCCTGCACTCAGCACTGTTAGATGACTTTTTGAGACCCTGCACTCAGCACTGTTAGATGACTTTTTGAGACCCTGCACTCATCACTGTTAGATGACTTTTTGAGACCCTGTACTCAGCACAGTTAGATGACTTTTTGAGACCCTGTACTCAGCACTGTTAGATGACTTTTTGAGACCCTGCACTCAGCACTGTTAGATGACTTTTTGAGACCCTGCTCTCAGCACTGTTAGATGACTTTTTGAGACCCTGCACTCAGCACTGTTAGATGACTTTTTGAGACCCTGTACTCAGCACAGTTAGATGACTTTTTGAGACCCTGCACTCAGCACTGTTAGATGACTTTTTGAGACCCTGCACTCAGCACTGTTAGATGACTTTTTGAGACCCTGCACTCAGCACTGTTAGATGACTTTTTGAGACCCTGCACTCAGCACTGTTAGATGACTTTTTGAGACCCTGCACTCAGCACTGTTAGATGACTTTTTGAGACCCAGTACTCAGCACTGTTAGATGACTTTTTGAGACCCTGCACTCAGCACTGTTAGATGACTTTTTGAGACCCTGCACTCAGCACTGTTAGATGACTTTTTGAGACCCTGCACTCAGCACTGTTAGATGACTTTTTGAGACCCTGTACTCAGCACTGTTAGATGACTTTTTGAGACCCTGCACTCAGCACTGTTAGATGACTTTTTGAGACCCTGCACTCAGCACTGTTAGATGACTTTTTGAGACCCTGCACTCAGCACTGTTAGATGACTTTTTGAGACCCGCACTCATCACTGTTAGATGACTTTTTGAGACCCTGTACTCAGCACAGTTAGATGACTTTTTGAGACCCTGTACTCAGCACTGTTAGATGACTTTTTGAGACCCTGCTCTCAGCACTGTTAGATGACTTTTTGAGACCCTGCACTCAGCACTGTTAGATGACTTTTTGAGACCCTGTACTCAGCACAGTTAGATGACTTTTTGAGACCCTGCACTCAGCACTGTTAGATGACTTTTTGAGACCCTGCACTCAGCACTGTTAGATGACTTTTTGAGACCCTGTACATTTTTGTCTCAATAACATTCTTTTTAATTTGACTCCTATATTTCGCCACACTTAATGTTATGAGCCCTTTATGTGCCCGAAGCCCTCTGCAGCCCTCTGAAGTGGTTGTGGTTGTGGTAACCATGTGACATGGGCTTACAATGTTTTGATACAAACTGTTACTGTCTGCAGGTTTGAAGTTGTAGATTGTAGTAATATAGGAAGTCAAGAGAGAACTACTTATTAATAATAATAATTGATCATTTATATAGCGCTGTATCCCAGTAAGGAACCGGGCTCACAGCGCTTTACGTGGAGGTCATAACATACATATAATAATTAAATAACCATTCATACCATAATAACAACATAAAGGACTGTACATTACACATAAGCAACGCTAATCATTTAAACAAATGTTTCATTAATTTTGTAAATACATTTTGAAAAGATGCGTCTTAAGTGCAGTCTTGAAGGACTTAAATTCCTAATCTAATATGTCAAGATGAAAGTTTGCTTGTTTGTTCCCATATAATTCCACACCGTTGGACCTAGGGTGCTGAAATTTTGCATGGGACCTTCATTTGCCAAAAATATAGTCATCAACAAATTTTCATCATAAGTGATATATAAATTACATGTATATCTTTAAATTACATTTGAATGTATTTTTAAAATTATTTTTATTAAATGAATGAATTGAAATAAATTTCTTTTTTTTTAAAAATGTGTTTACTTTATTTTAAATCGTGAACCGCCAGGTACCCCAGCTAGTATGAGATTAGGTTTTACCAGTTAAATGAAACTGCTGATTGTTGGGACAATGACTAACTTAGAGAGTACTGGTACTAAAATTTGCTGATTGTTGGGACAAAGACTAACTTAGAGAGTACTGGTACTAAAACTTGCTGATTGTTGGGACAATGACTAACTTAGAGAGTACTGGTACTAAAACTTGCTGATTATTGGGACAAAGACTAACTTAGACAGTACTGGTACTAAAACTTGCTGATTGTTGGGACAATGACTAACTTAGAGAATACTGGTACTAAAACTTGCTGATTGTTGGGACAATGACTAACTTAGAGAGTACTGGTACTAAAACTTGCTGATTGTTGGGACAAAGACTAACTTAGACAGTACTGGTACTAAAACTTGCTGATTGTTGGGACAATGACTAACTTAGACAGTACTGCTACTAAAACGTGCTGATTGTTGGGACAATGACTAACTTAGACAGTACTGGTACTAAAACTTGCTGATTGGTGGGACAAAGACTAACTTAGACAGTACTGGTACTAAAACTTGCTGATTGGTGGGACAAAGACTAACTTAGACAGTACTGGTACTAAAACTTGCTGATTGGTGGGACAATGACTAACTTAGAGAGTACTGGTACTAAAACTTGCTGATTGGTGGGACAATGTCTAACTTAGAGAGTACTGGTACTAAAACTTGCTGATTATTGGGACAAAGACTAACTTAGACAGTACTGCTACTAAAACTTGCTGATTGGTGGGACAATGACTAAACTACACAGTACTGGTACTAAAACTTGCTGATTGGTGGGACAAAGACTAACTTAGAGAGTACTGATACTAAAACTTGCTGATTGTTGGGACAATGACTAACTTAGAGAGCACTGGTACTAAAACTTGCTGATTGGTGGGACAATGACTAACTTAGAGAGTACTGGTACTAAAACTTGCTGATTGGTGGGACAATGACTAAACTACACAGTACTGGTACTAAAATGTGCTGATTAACCGTTGGAAAAGACTGACTAAACTAAACACTACTAAAACTATTTGAATCTTGTTATAATTAATACTGTAATTAATGAAGGATATATTTTATAGACAATTTGTATTATTATGTATGGGAGGCATGTTTTAAAGTTTGAATGTGTCTTTCACATGCATGTACATGTATTATTCATATTAAGGTAGTTTAAATTTCATTATAGCTATTAGTATTATAAAAGTTTCTTATACAAAAATCATTTTTAATCTTGTCATGTGATAAAATGTGCACTCCTAAAATTAGGAAACTTATTTTCTTCGGCCATATTTGTTACATTAAAAACTTGATAATCATGTATTTAGTATCTTAGACTCAAGTTTTAAAGTAATCTTGAACAGCAAGCTTTGTAACATAGTTACTAATTTTATTACTTTTGAAATTGTTGACCATTGATTTTTGATGATCTGCAAAAAGAAACAAAAATTCTCTGTAAAATTTTTCAAATTTTTTAGGGATTGATTTTGAATGTTACAGTATTCTCACAGTTTATTTTACTTGACTTGACTTTATTTCTTGGTTAATGGTTGATGACCATGTGAACGTATACGTGGATTTGAGTTTGTTGCAATGTATATGAAGAACTCAAGTTAAGAAACGGCTTATTGACGTTTTTTATTTTTTTTAGTTATCCCCTGTATCTGATATATGATCAAAAATAAAATGCTCTAAATTGGCTCTAAATGAGGTTTTATGATAACATTATGTCTCTGACCCTATTAAAAATTCAAATCTATTTAGTTAATTTATAAGAAATCTGTACAATTTTGAACTTTAAAACTTGAATATCTTAAAACTACCAAAATGTGACATAGCTGTTTCTTCCCTTGAGCTCTTCATATTTCTGTAAGAGTTCTGGGAACTAATGCTCTGGTTCAGAGATGTTATTTTTATTTTTTTTTACTTCTCACTCATATCATGTTTTGAAGAGTTTATTTATAGAAATATTTTAATTATTTTTTATTTTGTGTAGATATTAAATAATGTTAATTAAGACTGTTCACTCTACCAAATATATTTGAACATGAATAACTTAATATACACAGTTTATAATGGCTGAACTGTTTCCTGTAATTTTTAATAAATTTTGTAGTAAATAAACCTTTTATATTAGAAAACCTAGTATATAGTGTTCTATGTGTCCATGGATGAGGTTCACTTCACGTAAGTTCAACTAAAGCCACGGGTTGAAGTTTATCAGCAATTTAATACTTGAACTTAAAAATACAAATGTGTAACAAGCGGTCTATAAGTCACCAATGTGGTAAACACGAAGCAGAAAATACATCAAACTTCTCAACCTTTTATAATTCATTACTAGAGAGCCTTTTAACCCCAGTGCTTAACTCATATTTATAAAAAAAAATTAATATATTTATATTATATAATTATTAGAAGATATTATATAAATATTTATACAAAATACACACAGGATGATGAACATCACTGATTTACTGGGAACATGAGAGATTACGTGCAAAGTTTGAACCACATTCTATTATTTTTATTAATATTATTATTATTATTATTATTATGCTTTACCCAACCCAACGGTGATGCACCATCGTCTCACGAGACGGAAGGATGCTGATTATTATGCTTCTGCTCCTAGTGTTTCCTCCTTGAGAAAGTACACATATAAACTCCAGACGAAATCTGCAATCAAAAAAGAGTAATTATAAATAATTCAGTGCCACAAAAAATTTTTTTTATATATAACAAGTTGAAGATTTCTATCCTTTCTGTTTAGATGTCGTTTATTGTTGGTCTGTTTACTTGTACAAATTATTACTTAAAGCTAAAATTTCAAATTTAAAAAAAATTAAATTAAAAAAAACCTTATGACTTATGCAGCATTGCAATTAACGAAAAATTTTATATTATTTTGTGGTTGACATTTTAGGATCATGACAACTGTCATTTGATGACAAGTGTACCAGATGTCATCAGAGTATCCTGTCATTTGATGAAAAGTGTACCAGATGTCATCAGAGTATCCTGTCATTTGATGACAAGTGTACCAGATGTTATCAGATTATCATGTGGATTGCTAATAAGTGTACCAGATGTTGTCATATTATCCTGTCATTTGATGACAAGTGTACCAGATGTCATCAGAGTATCATGTCATTTGATGACAAGTGTACCAGATGTCATCAGAGTATCCTGTCATTTGATGACAAGTGTACCAGATGTCACCAGAGTATCCTGTCATTTGATGACAAGTGTACCACGTGTTATCAGAGTATCCTGTCATTTGATGACAAGTGTACCAGTTGTTATCAGATTATCCTGTCATTTGATGACAAGTGTACCAGATGTCATCAGAGTATCCTGTCATTTGATGACAAGTGTACCAGTTGTTATCAGAGTATCCTGTCATTTGATGACAAGTGTACCAGATGTTATCAGATTATCCTGTGGATTGCTAATAAGTGTACCAGATGTTGTCATATTATCCTGTGGCTTGCTGATAAATGTACCAGATGTCATATTATCCTGTGGCTTGCTGATTAGTGTACCAGATGTTGTCATATTATCCTGTGGCTTATACAGTATCGATCTGAAATTTTGAAAGATCATTTTTATCATCGGCCTTAGTCTGCCTGCAAAGTGGTTTAAAAATCGATCCAAAGTTTTTTGGCAAACAATCAAGCAAGGCATCAAGCAGACGTCACGAGTTAATATAAAGGATTTAAAAATGAACGTAATGAAAATTGAAATAGGTTCAATCGAGAGACATATAAACAAAATTGAATAGATTTTTCCGAGAACCAATGAATCCAATAATTTCTAACTGGAGATCGCCTTAACCAAACACACAAAATGTCAAATTAAATTAAAAAAACTAACAATAATCCCAAAAGCGATTTCACAATTGTGAGTTCAACTAACCTACCTTTATGTGTTCCATTTTGAGCAACTTTAACAGTCACAGATACTCTCCCACTAATATGAGTATTTCACAATAAATACACACACACACATACATACTCATAGACACTCACCTATATAAACGCGTGAGAATTTTAAAATAGTTTTAGTAACTCTATTGCTGTGATGTTTTATAACGAAACGCCACTGACAGCTAATATTGGAGTGTACACAATCAGACAGGTTAAAAACTAACCATTTTATTGTATAATGGGGTGGTCTCACATTTGTCAGGCAAAGCAACTGATCAAAGGAGTAAATATGGTTGGTGTCACCCCCTCACGACTTAACCCATAGAAATCCTCCGAGTTTTCCCGTGCCGAATAACGGGAATATACAGAATTTTACATTTTGGTGTCACCCCCCCCGATGGTGTCACCAGGGGCGGCCCGTCACCACTGCACCCACCTAGTGACGCCACTGCAACAGATATAACTAGTTACGTTACAAATAACATTGTTTTTATTGAAAGTCTGAATGCGCTGATAATATAAAACAGATAAACAGAAGAATAAACAAATCATTAAACGAAACATTTTATATTTAAAATATGAAAACAAAAACACATAATTAAAATGATGTAATAGGATCGGTTTGCATTTGCGATAAGATGAAACATATTCAAGAATTTTGCTAATAAAGGAAAATTATGTTAAGTAGGGCTTGGAACCATATAAAACTATAATATTCGTGCTTCTTACATTGTCGTTAACTACAAATACATCACAAATTAAATATATAAAACTCTGTGTTTTAACGCAAAATGGTGTTTTTTTAAATAATCACCGAGAGAAAAAATACACACAGTAGCCTAATGCTAATTAAAAATCACAAATAGTATGAAAGAAATAATTTACTACACAAACAAAAACTACATTACAATTCAATATGATTTCTCAAATTGTTCTATTTTAGTAGCGAAATTAAATAGATTAATTGTAAGAGCGACAATTTTTATTATTTTTTAAAATGAAAAACCTGTGTCGAAATTTATCATGATTACATGTTTGTAAAATTTTCTATAAAGAAATAATTGATGTTAATTAAGTTTTACGTATTTATTTACTTAAGACCGAAGCCATCATATCAATATCTAATATATAAAGCTCAGTTGGTATTTGTATCTTTGTATGTTTCACTTTTCGACTTTCTGTTAGACAATCACGGAAAAACCAAATGACGGACGGGGACCAAATTTGGCAGGACGGTTCCTTTTACCCTGAAGGTGGTTTTAAGTTAGTTTTTGTAATTGTCCCTTTTGCCCGAATGCCGTAAATTAAATAATCAGAAAATGCAGAGACAAAGAATAAAAAATTTAACCTCATTTCTGTATTGAACAAATTTACGCGGACGTTCAAATGCCGTTCAAAGCGAGTTACTTTTGGTGACGTTTTTTTCCCCAATGCCAATACTTTATTTTCAGCCGTGCGCATTTGAAAAAATATTATAATGTCTAATTACGGTGCGCACATTTTCGTGTACGCTTCATAATTTGAGCTGTGTAGTACAAAGAATTTTCATTTTCTTTACTGTTACTTTCTATATATTAGATAGACACGTAAACATATTTAATTACAACTGCCACACGATGCATTAGATTTAATTGTTTACACGTTTAAATTTAATTGCGAATTTGTTTTAATTATTTTCTGTTCCATAACTCGAAATTTAATGAAAAACCTATTTATGTAATAATTGTGTCAGTATTTTTTTCAAGGCTTCATTTTTAGCGGTGCACGTTTTAAAATCTTTTATCGCCTGATTACCGTGCGCACATTTTCGCGTTTACGCATCTTAAATTTAGCTGTCCTATTAATATTAATATAACATTTATATTTTGTTTGTCTTTTACATAAGCTGTTGTCTTTTACATAACCTATACACTTATACTATTTAAACTTAGGCTACCGGACTTATTAACATAAGTAGATTAAACTAAATAAAGTGATCCTGAAAACGCTTAATTATTTTGTATTGCGAATTGAATATGTTATGTTCATTCCTTTGATGATGGATTAACATAGGCCATTTTTAAAATCGATCATTGTGATGGTTTCACGTGCATTTTTAACATAAAATTGATTTGTTTTGTTTGTTTTTTAAAATTAGGAATATAGGCTAGCCTAATTTTTTTTATTTATCTTTATTATCTTTATCTCATAGACGCTGTTGCAAATATTGTATTAATTACAATTGTGTTACATTGCAGTGTCGTAAATATATAAGAGCTTTTTTAGTGACGACAGTGGCAGAGATCTTTTGGAAAAATGTCAACAAAGCAGTGGCCTTTTTTTAATGGATACAAACAAACAAACATAAAAATATCAACTGAGCTTTATATATTACATATGCGTTTAAATTATTTTATTTCAATTATTTTCACGATGCATTGTATTAATATTTTACATGCAATGAATAAAATTGGGATTTTTAAAAATTTAATTCATAACTCGACATTTAATTAAAAACCATAGATGTAGCGAGTTTATTTTATGTTGAAAGTGATGGCCTATGTCAAATAAACGTACACTTTAAAACTGTTTACTTAAGCTTTATATACACTATACATTATAAACTTTCGCTACCGAACGTATTAACAAAAGTTGACTAAATTTAATGAAGTGATCCTGAAAACGCTTAATTAATATGAATTGCGAATTGAATATGTTTTTATGTTCATTCCTTTGTATTCAGAATAGCATAGGCCATTTCTAAAATTGCCTTTTAATCATTTTTAAGATGCGCTTATTAACAGACGGTTGAATCTTTTTTTTTAATGTATTTTATTTTTCAGATATAAAATCTGGTGTGTGTGTGTGTGCATTGAATATAATTTACAAAATATGATGCCTTATCCGAAATAGGGAACAAAAAAAAAGATTCCTTTTTGAAATTATACACATTGCTTATAAACCGTAAATATAAATCGTAAAATATAGAGACATAAAAATGTTAAATATTATTTCCCTGTTTAGACAATTATGAATACGTCAAAATGAAGAGTTATTTTGGTCCAGTACATTTACTTTATAACAAGACTTTATTTTATGCGGCCAGCTTTCTATATGTCTAAATATGGTGTGCACATTTTTTATATCATTTTAATACGACCGTTTTTTTTTAAAAATAGTATTTTAGAAAGTACATTTATAATTTTGTTTATTTGCGCTATGAGTCAATTAGCTTTTGCCTTTTAAAGGGATAGTGCCACATGTTCTTTATCTCATAGACGTGGTTACAAATATTATATAACTTACAATTGTGATACGATGCAGTTTCGTAATTATATATTAAATTTTTGAGTGACGAGGGTGGTAGAGCTCTTTCGGAAAACATATAAGTTATGTTAATTTTGTACAAGTGGGAATGAAATTGTAAATTTAGTTATTATGGTCGGCAAGAATCATTATTTAATAAGTCATATCTTTTGAATAGTAAGGTTATGTTAAAAGGCACTGCATTAAGTGAAAACAACTCACGCGGTAAAATGGCATATCTCTGTTTCTCATAAGATTTTAACTAAATAGTTGAATCTGAAATTTAACTTGGCAAATAAAAATTGTAATAACCATCACCTAATACTTGGATAAAGGGTCAGCACACTCCCGCTACAAAGTGCGGGTATTTTTCAAGTATATATATATATATATAAATATTTAAATATGTTTGTGTGTGTATGAATGTCCTTTATAGCTGTCTAAACCATTCACCCGATCGTCATGAAACTTTTCAAGACTGTTGAGTATGCTCCCGGGATGGTAACTATCACTTTTTTTCAAAATTTAACACTCATGGGGCGCCGGGGGCCCATATCGTCATGTTTTGCTTATACGAGCTATATAAAAATTAGTTTAAGCTTTAGCTACTGTGTAAATTATTGGATCTTAACCAAAATGTGTATATGACAACTTGATAGCCAATATTAAAATACTATAGGGCACTAAACTGCTAATATTCATTCCTTTGGGGCTGGGGGCCCAAAAATTCACATTTTTTAAGCGTTTAAGATTTTATTCACCATTCAGTCATTAACAATCTTGACAAATTATGACACATGTATCAATTATTATACTAATTGAAATGAACAGATGTTTTGAACTTTATATCTTGCCCAGAATGGGCCCTGGGACCCTTAATGTCGTTTTTATCTTATATGAGCTATATAAAAATAGTTTCTACGTTAGCTACTTAGTAAATGAATAGATCTTCACCAAACTTTGCACACAAAAACTTGGTAGCCTATATTAAAATACTATAGACACTGCACTTCTAATGCCAATATCTTCGTGGCCGGGGCCCCAAATATCTTTTTTCGTATATGTTTAAGATATTTTTCCTATTTACTTTTTAAAGAGCTTGAGAAATATAGCCACAATAAAAATGAACTAAAATGAACAGGTTTTTGAAATTGACCTCTTGCACCGAATGGGCCAGGGCCCCTTAATGCTATTTCCCCCCTATTGTAGGTATATAAAAAGTAGTTTAAGAGTTAGATATTGAGAAAAAAACTGGATTTTGACAAAACTTAGAATATAAAAACTTAAGAGCCTATATTACTATAGGGCACTGAACTCTTAATTTCCATTCCTTCGAAAAAGTCTTTTTACTGAACTTTAATCATTGTATTCCCTATTCAATTTTACACGATATTGAGGAATATATATTGAGTACAATAGATAAAAACAACATTAAGGGCCCCAGGGCCCATTCTGGGCAAGATATAAAGTTCAAAACACCTGTTAATTTCAATTTGTATAATAATGGATACATGTGTCATTATTTGTCAAGATTGTTAATGACTGAATAGTGAATAAAATCTTAAACTTTTAAGAAATGAGTACAATGGCAATAAAAAAAACTATAATATCACTCATTTTAGGGGCCCTGTACGCTATTTAATTATTAATTTATTTATCCGTTTGCTATGAAACTTGGATTTTTTTTTCACACTTCCACGAAGATTTCTTCAGAATTATTTTTAAACATACCACTCATTGGTTTCTTTAAATTTATTCCTTTTTACTTTGATCGTTGCAACGCACGACGGGTCTACTAGTATATATATATATCTTGTCTTATCTATACAGACGCTCCTTCTATGTAGAAGATAGTTGCGTCCATGGACCATGACAGATGATCTGTTTGGCAAGTGATGCAGCGTTCACAGGCCACAGCTTTGTGGGTTCCACGCATTACCCAGCCGCCTAACTACATGTAGTGTTAGGTACCCATTCGGAGCGGGGTGACTCAGGGACGCCCTAGGCCCCGGGAACAAACCCTTGCCTTCACACGGATTCGTACCCGTGACAATCGGTACGACAGTCCAGTGCGCTGCCACTCGACCACCGCGTCCCATATATGCCGATTATTATCCTCTACTCCTAGTGTTTCCTCCTTGAGAAAGTACACATATAAACTCCAGACGAAATCTGCAATCAAAAAAGAGTAATTATAAATAATATATATAATTATAATGTGACTACTTTTTATACTATTTTTTGACAAAATAATCGGAGAAAACCGAAAGTTAACAAATATTTATATTTTTTTAAAATTAATTCTTTTTAGATGCAGGTTTAGGAGCGGGGCAAAAGTACGGATGTGTTCCATTACTGTCACTATGTCTGTGTTTAAATTATAATCACTTATTAAAATTAATTTTAAAAATGTCAACTATATCTCCTTGCTTCTCAGCTCTTCTCTAATAATAAAACACGGCACTGTCAGTATCTAAAACAAAGATAAATCTTTTTTTTCCCAAAATATTTATATGCTATTCCGGTCACTCAGTGGCGTAGCGTTAGTAGGTTTGCCGCCCCCCCCCCGAAAAATATTTTCATACTATAAAGATAAGTTTAAGCTATAAGGAAAAGGTGTATAAATATTGTCAGCCATACGATGCTCAATAGCCAAAAGAGCTATACTTAGACAATCTTTGTGTATTCATTATTGATCGTAATCGATTTTTATAAACATAAATGTAGTACAGTTTTCGCTAACAGCTGGTATTACAGATGGCGGAGTTAGGCATCGTATGACCAGTTTCTATCAAGTGGACTTGAATTATTTGAGGTAAAATGGTCCTAGAACAATTATTCTAATTTGAAGGAAAATTTCACAGTCCACTGGTCTAAAAAAAATAAATATATTTGATCCAAATTCTGTAACTACCAAAACCTCATATGAATTTCTACAGTAATCTTATCTTATGAAGCATAAAACTTTATTTTCAATTCTTTTTCTTCATAAAATTGCTGCATATTGCTTTGATTGCCAATAAATTGCTTTCTATATTTTAAAATTAATTGGCTTTTCTTTTACTTTATTAAACTTTATTTTAACTGTTTTTCTTTTTCCAAGCTAATTTACATTGAGGAATATGCCGCCCCAACTAAGTGCCTCCCGGAAGATTTGATGGGCTCATTTTTGTCGTAGATATGGTACATAAATTGTCTTTGCTCTAACAGGAAAGGCTGTCGAAATTAAAAGGCTCAATTAATTACTCACAGATCATTGTCAAGTTCTCATACTCATACTCCATACGCATTTTGGTTTTTCATTTCAGTAGCATAAGTGTCAGATTAAGTGATATCCTAAGTGGTGTTTGAAGTTTTGGGAGTGGAAACGTTTAAATATATTAGGGTAGTTCTTTTATTACTCCTCTCAATTTCTTATTAAGTTTTATTTTGATAAAAATGTCCACTGTTTTAAAAAGTGTGATTATAAGAAACAAATTACCGACGAGGAATTTGATGCCCCTAAAAAGTGCCGTGCGGGGAATATGTCGTTACGCCACTGCGTTCAATGTTGTTTTTTCCCAATCGATGTATTTGAATATTACGCCCAGATGACTATCTCACATAGTGAGTTCTGTCATCAATATAATTGCCCTATGTTAAAGACATTTCAAGAGTATTATAAAAAAACTAATAGCATACCTAAGATGGAGCTTGCATTCCTGTGGCTTGCCTTGCTTGTTGTTAGTGTTAAAGGCAAGAATAAGGATCAGCAAATATTTGGAGGTTGTTATACAAAAAAGTCTTTTTGCGAAGAGTGAGTAGAAACATATCAGTAGATGGTTAACATGCAAACAAGGAATCAGTGAGCCTGACAAGACGTCACAAAACAACTTCTTGTCAGGCTCACTCATACCCTGTTTGCATGTTATCCATCTACTTATCTTCAAGCCTTATTGCACTTTCACCCACATTTTGTTAGAAATCTATCACAAGCCTGTAATACACACATTCAAATATCATTTGTGTAAAGATTTATAAAGTTGATTTATATTTTTATCAAAATAAAGATAATTGTTGGTCAAAGTTATTAATAGTCTAAATCTAATCCAAGAGTTGTTAAATTTTTTTAAATACAATCATTAGTAAATAGTGTCTTTTTTTTTAAAGATAAGTTTTTAAACTAGTTGCTATTTATTTTAATATTTGCTGCTATTTGCTTAACATTGGTTATTATCATTTAACACTAGTTGCTATCTATTTTAATCGTTGCTACTATTTGCTTAACATTGGTTATTTTTATTTAAACACTAGCTCGTATATCGTACATCCGGCGTATAAAACGACTTTTAACCTTTAATAAATCTTCTCATAAGTCCGCGGTCTTCTTATACGCCGGATATCGTCTTATCGTATTGTATCCGTACAGCACCAGTACCGTAATACCCTACAGCAGGGGTCTCCAAACCTTTCTGCCGGAGGACCACATTAACTGTCAAACAGCAGTTTGGGGGCCAACTACACACAATTTTGTGGTAAACTATAGGTAAAAATAGCATCTTTTTGGAGATTAAAAGGTCTCCAGGGGCTGGATGAGAGGGCCTCGTGGGCCGCATGTGGCCCGCGGGCCGTAGTTTGGAGACCCCTGCCCTACAGTATACAATGGCTAACAGTCAAGATTTTATAGAGTCTCCATACTCATAACTCATATTTTAACGGGAAAAGTAGAGGGGGGGGTGGTCGACTTAAATGCCCAATGGGCTTATATGCCGGAATATACGGTACTCAAAAATAGTCTTAGTCTAGTATTATTTTAACATTGGCTACTATTGTAATAATATTTGCTTCTTTGGTTTTAATATTTACATTTTTTTATCGACTACTCTTGTTTTAACATTCACTGTTATTATTTCAGGGCACCGATACATCACAATTTTGTTACATATTATAATTGCTATGTAGCTTGCCTAAATCATGGTTACAAAGAAGGTAGATGTGAACATGCATACGATCAACTTTGCACATATAAATCTATACCATACAGATGTTTTTGCAAGGGTCAAAAATATAAATAAGAAATCTTCAGTTCGAGAACATACATTTGTTGGGTACATTTGCCTGTATAATGATGATTGTCAATAAATACAAATAAAGACTAACTCAAAATTATAAAGAGTTCAGACCAATTGTTATTTTTAGATGTCACTATCAGATTCTGTTGTAATTTGTTAGAGGCATAGAATGGAGTCTGGGGAAAAGGTAGAAAAATGTATTTGTTTACTTAATAAATTTATTTTTAAAGGTTCTTAAATTAAATTGAGCTATCAGATGCACTGCACTATTGAAAAAAAATATTTAAAATTTTTACATGAAATTTGAAAATAGCCGTACGCCGTACCCAGACACATACATTTCTAAACTAAGTTAAAATTGAAATAAAGTTGGAAGAATTACATCTGAAGTGTTTTCATTTAAATTGAGACGCTAAATTACTAATTCGCCCATGATATGTCATCGTTGACTCTAATGTCAATGTAATATTATTGTAATGTGTCTGTTGGACAATATCCACGGGGCCAGCAATGCGAGACTTTTTATTTTTATTTTAAAAACGCATTTTAGAGCTAGAAAATTATTCACTTTTAGTAAATATATTAAGAAATTATCATGACTTAACTAGGGATATACAACAGCAGTTTCCAGTTCCTGCTGTCGGTTTGTATACGGTGGGCTCCGATAGCCTATGGCTCAAAAGCCTTACCTGCTAGGCGGCAGGGGGAAGAGGTTAATGCGCCTCTATCTCGCAGACAACCTTGTCTTTGGGTTCAAAGAGGTATTTTGTAGATCTAGTCGCCCCCACACAACCAGCTCACCCCCCCCTCTAGGATTGCCACCTTTTTAAGATTACCAAAGAAGAGAGGCAAAACATGATAAAGATAAATACAATGCTGTAAATAGGGACATAAGAGAAAGATGTAATCAAGCAAAAGAAGAGTGGTTGGCTGAAAAGTGCAAAGAGGTAGAACGACATTACAAAGAAGACTCAAGAGACATGTACAGAAGAATAGATGAACTGACAGGTAGAAAGACTACCAATGGGACAGGCTGTCTAAGATCCAAGGAAGGAGATATCATAATGGGGTAGAGAAGATAAAATAAGAAGATTGAACGAGTACATCTGAGATTTATACAGTAGTGACAGACAAGAACCGAAACCGGAAACCAACAATGATGGACCACCAATAACTCGTGCAGAAGTCAAGGAGGCCTTACGTCGAATGAAAAACAATAAATCTCCAGGGCCAGACAAAATAACAAAAGAAGAACTAGAGGCATTAGAGGAGACCGGAATAGATACAGTATTAACACTTTTGATCGACATATACAACACAGGATATATCCCAGAGGAGCTTAGAAGATCAATCTTTATAGCACTACCCAAAATGCCAGGTGCGGTGGAATGTGAGAACCACAGAACAATTAGCCTGATGAGCCAGGTTCTAAAGATCTTGTTAAGAATCATTATGAAAAGAATAAGACCCCGTATCAGCCTGGAAATATCAGAAGAACAATGTGGTTTTGTTGAGGGCAAAGGTACCAGTAACGCTTTATATAAGATTAGAATGATAGCAGAAAGAGCCATAGAGGTCAAGGCAGACTTGTACTTGTGCTTTATAGATTACAGTAAGGCCTTTGATAAAGTACAACACTACCAACTGATCGACATGTTGGAGAATATACAAATAGATGTAAACATCTGAGAATCATAAAGAACATATATTGACAACAATCAGCTGCGATAAAGGGTCGACCAGACGATCGGCAGCTATCAAGAAATCCAGCTGGGGGTGAGACAGGGATGCGTGATGTCACCAGACTTTTTTCACTATACAGCGAAAACATAATGAAGCATATTGAGGGCCTTCCTGGAATATCTGTGGGGGTTTACAATTTGAACAATTTGAGATACGCGGATGACACAGTGCTAATTGCAAAGAGTGAAGAAGAGCCACAAAGATTGTTAGACAAAATAATTAAGGAAAGCGCGAACAAAGGCCTGAGTTTGAACAAAAAGAAAACAGAAGTAATGGTAATATCCAAAAAGAAAACCAACCCAGAATGTAGATTAGTAGTAGATGGAGAAACATTAAAACAAGTCACCAAATTTAAATATCTAGGAACAACGTTGACCTCAGACGGAAGATACACAACTGAGATAAAAAGCAGAATAGTACAAGCCAAAGCAATATTCAGTAAAATGAAGAATCTCCTGACCAACAAATACATATCAATGGAAGTGAGAAGGAGAGTGATTCAATGCTACATCGAACCCGTTTTATTGTATGGATGTGAAGCCTGGACAGTTACAAAGGATTTACAGAAACGTTTAAAAGCCTGTGAAATGTGGTTCCATAGACGAATGTTAAAACTATCATGGACGGAGAAGAGCGTAATGAAGAGGTTCTAAAAGAAGTAGGACAGACAAGGAACATTATGTCTAAATTTAGAAGGAGACAATCTACATTTTTTGGACACATCATGAGGCGAGGCAGGTTGGAACACATGGTAACAACAGAAAAGATCGAGGGCAAAAGAGATCGAGGCAGACAGAGAGAAAAGATGTTGGATGGGCTGACTAGATGGCATGGGGTGCGATCACCAGCGGGAGTTGATTGACAAGACCAAAGACAGAGAGCTGTGGAGAGGCATGACCGCCTACGCCTCTGGGCACGGCACCTGATAGATAGATTAAGAAATTGTTATTGCTTAAAGTAATAAGACATTGTTAGTATTTTTAGAGCTTAAAGTAGGACTGGCTTTATATTACCACTAATAAAATTAATTTTAACTGTTATAGTAAAAGTATGTTAGATTATACAGTAAGAAGATATCTAAGTGCTTATAAATGAAGAACAATAATAACATTTCAAGAGTAGTCCTGCAAATTTAAGTAGGTGACACAGAGTTGACACAACTAGTCAAGGTCAACGTATTGGCGTTAAAAGTTGCTTTATAAAAACATCTTAGTTAAAATATATTAACAATAACACATTTTTAATAATAATAGTATCAATGCATTCCCTCATACTTTGCTTCGTGTATTCGAGATTTGATATTTTGTGCCATGCACAAGTTCTCCGAGTGTTTTTTTTTGGTTAGTATTTCGTATCTCTCCAGTCCTTATTCTCATGATGTCACTTTCTCTCCCATCATAAAATTCATATGGTTTGTGGTGTTTGACCAATGCAGCACAGATAGCCTACCATTGTGTTATAGTGGCACAAATAGCCTACCATTGTATTCTAGTGGCACAGATAGCCTACCATTGTGTTCTAGGGGCACAAATAGCCTACCATTGTGTTCTAGTGGCACAGATAGCCTACCATTGTGTTCTAGTGGCACAGATAGCCTACCATTGTGTTCTAGGGGCACATATAGCCTACCATTGTGTTCTAGTGGCACAGATAGCCTACCATTGTGTTATAGTGGCACAAATAGCCTACCATTGTGTTCTAGGGGCACATATAGCTTACGATTGTGTTCTAGTGGCACAGATAGCTTACCATTGTGTTCTAGTGGCACAGGTAGCCTACCATTGTGTTCTAGTGGCACAGATAGCCTACCATTGTGTTCTAGTGGCACAGATAGCTTACCATTGTGTTCTAGTGGCACAGATAGCCTACCATTGTGTTCTAGCACATATAGCCTACCATTGTGTTCTAGGGGCACAGATAGCCTACCATTGTGTTATAGTGGCACAGATAGCCTACCATTGTGTTATAGTGGAACAGATAGCCTACCATTGTGTTCTAGTGGCACAAATAGCCTACCATTGTGTTCTAGTGGCACAGATAGCCTACCATTGTGTTATAGTGGCACAAATAGCCTACCATTGTGTTCTAGGGGCACATATAGCTTACGATTGTGTTCTAGTGGCACAGATAGCTTACCATTGTGTTCTAGTGGCACAGATAGCCTACCATTGTGTTCTAGTGGCACATATAGCCTACCATTGTGTTCTAGTGGCACAGATAGCTTACCATTGTGTTCTAGTGGCACAGATAGCCTACCATTGTGTTCTAGCACATATAGCCTACCATTGTGTTCTAGGGGCACAGATAGCCTACCATTGTGTTATAGTGGCACAGATAGCCTACCATTGTGTTCTAGTGGCACAGATAGCCTAACATTGTGCTATAGTGGCACAGATAGCCTACCAGTGTGTTCTAGGGGCACAGATAGCCTACCATTGTGTTCTAGGGGCACATATAGCCTACCATTGTGTTCTAGGGGCACATATAGCCTACCATTGTATTCTAGTGGCACAGATAGCCTACCATTGTGTTCTAGTGGCACAGATAGCCTATCATTGTGTTATAGTGGCACAGATAGCCTACCATTGTGTTCTAGGGGCACAGATAGCCTACCATTGTGTTCTAGGGGCACATATAGCCTACCATTGTGTTCTAGGGGCACAGATAGCTTACCATTGTGTTCTAGTGGCACAGATAGCTACCATTCTGTTCTAGTGGCACAGATAGCCTACCATTGTGTTCTAGTGGGTACATATATCCTAACATTGTGGTCTCGGCGCCAAGTTTGCCAGATTGGCTTTTAAGGCCAAATTATAAAAATGTAGCCTTTTCTGAGTTGGTTTGGCTTCAAATAATTTATTTGGCTTTTTTCTTGAAAAAAATAAAAATATTTAAGATATACATGTAGTGCCACAGGGGTGTATGGATGGAGACTATTTGTACCAATAAACATGTTAATTACTTGATGAATTTAAGATCAGTATTATGTTTCAATTGATGTTATTATAAATGTATAAAAGTGCATCAAGATTTAGCTTCAGTAAACAAGGTTTAAAACCCGTCACTGGAAGTAAAAACGCCATAAGTCGCGTAAAACTACTGGGGAATAAAGACAGAAAAACGCCAAAAGTCGCGTAAAACTACTGGGGAATAAAGACATGAAAACTTAAAAATTCGCGTAAAACTAATGGGGAATAAAGACATACAACTGTTAGCAGGTAACTTTTTTGCCCTTTTGCTATTTATGCAAGGAATTCTTTACCTAGTATCTGAACAACTTATAAGAACTTAACTGACGCTACACATCTCTGTGATTGCAGGTAAAACACATTTTTTCTACTTTAATTTATCGTTGTCTTCACGTCTTCTTAAAATTTTACAGCCTATTGAAACAGTTCGAGAAAGAAAATACAAACAGAATTAATGCATTTGGAAAAAGAATATTTATTGCCATATTTTATTGCTCACCAAACAATGACAGCAAAAAGCTATACTGTATTAAATCTGTACATAAGCACGTATTTTAAGTCGGTAATTTATGGCTTTCGAAAATCGATATGACTTTTTTTTTCATTCTCTAGACATTTTGAACTATGTTATTATCATAGGCAAACGTTTATATAAAGTGAAATTTATGAAGAAAACATGCGCCTCCAAACATTTAAATAGACAAAGTATGTCTCCCATTTTTTAAATGGAAAACATACAACTTCAATTACTTATATAAAAAACTTACAACTTGGATATCTTACATAGTCAATATACATCTCCCATAACACATATATAGACAACATAAACCTCCAAAACACATATATAGACAGCATACATGTCCTAATACTTATCAATGACCCGCATAGTTAACACTCCCTCTCCTTCATCGAGTGTTGCCTATGGCATGCTCGTTACTGAACCCTGACATCGACTGATCACACTGCGAGGGCCGATGGTTAATGCTGTAGTCACCAGCTACTAGCAAGAAGACAACGAACGAGACCACGATCATCAGCGCTGCACACAGCAGCCATGTGCCAACGGACAAACCTTCTCTCTTCTGGGAGGCGATGAGCTGGGATGATACGTTAGCCTGCTGGCGGTCACTGTTGTACACTCGGTCTTTGATATCTGGTCAATGGAAGATATGGTCATCACAAAAACAAATGGTTTATTTTTAGTATGAAAATAAAGTCTTGCAAAGTTAATTATAAGATTACTGGTAACGGAATAAATATAATTTGCGTTGAATTTTTTAAAGAATACTGTAAAATACATTAATTTTAAATGTCTACTTTAGCACCAGTTGATTTTTTAAAAAGTTCAGCTTCATTTAAATTAATTTACATATTGAAATCCAATGGTTCTCATATTAAAAAAAAACACAAAGTATTTCATATTTTAATCCTCAAATCCTCATTTTACATCGTTCACTTCTCCAAAATTAAAATATGGGCTAAAACAATGACGTCATATAATTTCTTTTTACGCAGATAAATTTTAGAAAGCAGCGCACCAAATTACTGCACAAAAAAATATCGCTTTTCGAACGTCCGCATAAAATTGTTCGATTAATAACAGTGTGGAGTGTGTTTAATGTTAATCTGGAAACCAAAATGTGTATGAATTTTAAGTCTATATTTTCAATTTTTAAAAAAGCAGAGTGACGTCCCATAGTGTTACGCTATGAGTGAGTCAGTGATAATTTAGGGTGTTTATATATATGACTAGCGTATCACTCGTCAAAAATGACGAAATTTTTTAAAATAAATACACATCAGATTAAATAATAACGTAATACAGAACTTTTATTTCTTTTATTTATTTTTATTTGATTAATTTATTATCATATTGAACAATTTTATGCGGAACGTTCGAAAAGAGTTATATTTGGTGCAGTAATTTTTGGTGCGCACTATTGAACAAATCAGCATTACATCTAAGAAGCATTACATCCATTACGGGAATTATGTATGTTGAGGAGTTATGGCTTGCTGTTGATTAGCTTAAAGCTTAAACCTTGCATACAACATAAACTGAAACTTCACATAAAAAGAACTAACGTAATTCCCACCTTCCTCACAGTAGACACCCTTCCTACCAACTGGACATTGGTAGCACTTCCCGTCAAACCTGCACCGTGTATTTCTGCACGAGATGATGCATTTCTCACCACAGTTAATACCGTAGTACTTCCGGCCACAGTCTGTAACACAAAACACAACATAACATACAATATATAACACAGAATATCGTAATACAACACAGCATAACACAACACAACACAACATACAATATATAACACAGCATATCGTAACACAACACAGCATAACACAACACAACATAACATAAAATACAAAACACAGCATAACGTAACACAACACAGCATAACACAAAACAACATAACATAAAAAAACACAACATAACACAACACAGCATACAATACATAGCACAACACAACAAAACATAACATATCGGAATTTCACTACCACTTTTAGCTAACGTTTCCTAGTCTAACAGGAAAGGACGTTGGAGATATAAAATGTCAACTTGTTCAGTCAAACAACATCTGATGACATGTATCACATGACATGGGTCATAGGACATGAGTCGTAAGAGAGGGGTCATAAGCCAGGCTTACAGGAGTGTGGTCATAGGACATGGGTCGTAAGAGAGGGGTCATAAGCCAGGCTTACAGGAGTGTGGTCATAGAACATGGGTCGTAAGAGAGGGGTCATAAGACAGGCTTACAGGAGTGTGGTCATAGGACATGGGTCGTAAGAAAGGGGTCATAAGCCAGGCTTACAGGAGTGTGGTCATAGGCCAGTGTTCATTGGGGTTCGCATTAGTTCCGAGTTTCAACCAATCCTATTGAGTTAACACATTAAACCAATCCTGAGTTAACACACAATATTGGACAATCTAAATATTCTGCGTTTACCGTGAAAACCATTGCCGAGAACAACAGGCGCCTTTTAACATGTTTTGAGAACCTTAGGGCTGTCTTACCTCCTATAGTCCTGTCTTACCTTCCATAGTCCTGTCTTACCTCCCATAGTTCTGTCTTACCTCTCATAGTCCTGTCTTACCTCCCATATTCCTGTCTTACCTCCCATAGTCCTGTCCTACCTCCCATAGTCCTGTCTTAAATCCCATAGTCCTGTCTTACCTCCCATAGTCATGTCTTACCTCCCATAGTCCTGTCTTACCTCTCATAGTCCTGTCTTACCTCCCATAATCCAGTCTTACCTCCCATAGCTTCCACCTCACAAATATCAAAACTGACATCGTTGACCACCACTGCAATTCTCAAAATGAGAAAGTTGATGTCCGTCTCTATCTCAGCGCTAGTGAAATCATATTTTATGATGACGTCATCCTTTTCATCAAACAACGAGACGTTAAACGTCGTATTTTCACTCAGAGATGGACCTGTCATTTATGTAGTCAATTTAAAGCATTCATATCCGAATAAAACAAATCAAATAATTCACTAAGCTGCTCACTGTCTGACGTTTCAATAAATGCAACTGTTCTTTATGTATTCACATGTGCTGAATCCGAAAACGACAATGGTTTTTGCAAAGAACGTCAGGATTTTTTGCAATTCGAAATTTAAAATTTTTATATTAAATATATATTAGAATATAGGAAAAAGTCTATAAACCAGCAACAAAATATACGATGGATAATAAACTTCAGCCATGCAGAAAACTTTTGGAAGTTACAAATAATAGATAACAAAACAGCAATATAAAAGCAGAATCACATTGATTAATTATCTATTACTCTGTGAATTGTCTTTTCAATGATTTTCGTTTTTGAGCAGCACCAGTATTATGATGTTTCAATGACCAGCACCAGTATTATGATGTTTCAATGACCAGCACCAGTATTATGATGTTTCAATGACCAGCACCAGTATTATGATGTTTCAATGACCAGCAATAGTCAGCAATAATATTCCAATTCCATTGACCTTGGTATCGAGTGTCCATTTCACAAATGTCCTTATGGAACCTTTCACCCTGCTCTTCACTGTATGCACCAAGATTCAGAGGAAAGTAGTCAACGACGAAGTCCAAAAAGTGCAACTTGACACTCATGCGGAAACCCAAAGCCCAAAATTTGGCCACCATGTTGTTAACAAGATTTTTGTAACTGACTGGAAGATACCTATGAAATTGTTGACACATTTGAAAGCATTCCAGGCTTCCAGTTCAACCTTTACCAATGTAGATATAAAGTCCTCATCTTTCATTACTTCTCGGATCTGAGGTCCAACAAAGATATCTGCAGTCAACTTTGCTTCACTTCTTCGTGGAAATATTTCTGACAAATATAGAAATCCAGGGCTAGTATGGTCAATACTCACAAAACCTTCATTAACCTCAATTTTATATGGAGTCGTGGAAGGAGAGCTCGATGTGCTTCTCCCAAAGGCTGTAACTGGACACTGTAACTTGACACTGTAACTTGACACTGTAACTTGACACTGTAACTTGACACTGTAACTTGACACTGTAACTTGACACTGTAACTTGACACTGTAACTTGACACTGTAACTTGACACTGTAACTTGACACTGTAACTTGACACTGTAACTTGACACTGTAACTTGACACTGTAACTTGACACTGTAACTTGACACTGTAACTTGACACTGTAACTTGACACTGTAACTTGACACTGTAACTTGACACTGTAACTTGACACTGTAACTTGATACTGTAACTTGACACTGTAACTTGACACTGTAACTGGACACTGTAACTGGACACTGTAACTTGACACTGTAACTGGACACTGTAACTTGACACTGTAACTTGACACTGTAACTTGACACTGTAACTTGACACTGTAACTTGACACTGTAACTTGACACTGTAACTTGACACTGTAACTTGACACTGTAACTTGACACTGTAACTTGACACTGTAACTTGACACTGTAACTTGACACTGTAACTTGACACTGTAACTTGACACTGTAACTTGACACTGTAACTTGACACTGTAACTTGACACTGTAACTTGACACTGTAACTTGACACTGTAACTTGACACTGTAACTTGACACTGTAACTTGACACTGTAACTTGACACTGTAACTTGACACTGTAGCTTCCTGTGGACAATTCTTCTCTTGGTGGTAACACTTTCTTGGCATAATGCTCACTGTCTGCTCTGCTATCCCAGAGGCGCAAAAAACATGGACATTGTGCATACTCTCCTTGGAGCCTGAATATGATTGCTATGACCTTTAAATCCCCACGTATAAACCAGTTGTGTTAATCATAATTCAAAGATCTGAGCAACAGTTTCATGTTTTCATACGTCACTTTCAGTATTACCGAGTGTGCCACTGGAAATGATGACACTGCGTTTCCATTAAATGGAAGAACTGTGCTTTAATGAATCTCCACTGATTGTGCGTGCTCCTCTTGTTGAATTCAACAACATTCGTCATGCAAAAATAGCAGTCAGTCACATGACTTGAAGGCTCACGCCAAATCATGGGCACACCAAATGGCACACTTTTCATATATACATTTCTTATATATATAAGCATAAACCATGTACACACATTTTTGAGGTTTTCTCAAAAACCTGACGTGATACACAAAAATGGTTGTCATATTTGGAATTAGTGTAAAATACAAAAACCCGTAAAAAACCAAGTTTTTCACTATAAATCCTTTTTGTACTAGACGTAACTAAAAGAATGTTCATTATAATACGCAGCGCAAGACCATCCAAAAATACAAAATTGCAGTTGTGTCGTAAAACATGTTTAACATAATGCGCACCGATCACGAATATGTTTCTAAAAAGTGTTGTCAATAAAATAAGCACCTTATAGCGCGACAGAAAGGTTGTTCAATATAATACGCACCGCGACACTCTTATCTCAAAAAATAACATGATACATAGGAATAAATAAAATAATCTAAAAATTCAATAATTTATTACAGTACATGCGATCGATCTGAAATTTTGATACATAGATTTTATCATCGCCAAAAAACTGCTTGCTAAATTTCAGCTCGCTAGCTTACGAGTATGTGGGTTAAAAATCGATCCAAAGTTTTGGCGACCGACAATCAAGCAAGCAAGCAATCAAGGGTTCATAAAGACACCACAAGTTAATGAAAGGATTTAAAAATACTATGAAGTCATATAAAAAATTCAAAACATCAGTCACAAAGCGAAAATTTGCAGCATAGTGATTCCATGGTATTTTCGGGATACAATGTAGCATTAAGAAACAAGTTATTTTAAATAATTTAGATACATTGTACTTCAAGATCATATTGTCCCTTACCTACAAAAACACGTATCAGTCTGACCACCAATTACTGCCCCTGCCTACATAAATGCGTATGAGTCTGACCACTAATTACTGGCCTAAACTACATAAATACGTATGAGTCTGACCACCAATTACTGGACTAAACTACATAAATACGTATGAGTCTGACCACCAATTACTGCCCCTACCAACATAAATACGTATGAGTCTGACCACCAATTACTGGCCTAAACTACATAAATACGCATGAGTCTGACCACCAATTACTGCCCCTACCTACATAAATACGTATGAGTCTGACCACCAATTACTGGCCTAAACTACATAAATACGTACGAGTCTGACCAACAATTACTGGCCTAATCTACATAAATACGTACGAGTCTGACCACCAATTACTGCCTTAAACTACATAAATACGTATGAGTCTGACCACCAATTACTGGCCTAAACTACATAAATACGTATGAGTCTGACCACCAATTACTGGCCTAAACAACGTAAATACGTATGAGTCTGACCACCAATTACTGGCCTAAACTACATAAATACGTATGAGTCTGACCACCAATTACTGCCTTAAACTACATAAATACATATGAGTCTGACCACCAATTACTGGCCTAAACTACATAAATACGTATGAGTTTGACCACCAATTACTGCCTTAAACTACATAAATACGTATGAGTCTGACCACCAATTACTGGCCTAAACTACATAAATACGTATGAGTCTGACCACCAATTACTGCCTTAAACTACATAAATACGCATGAGTCTGACCACCAATTACTGGCCTAAACTACATAAATACGTACGAGTCTGACCACCAATTACTTCCCTAAACTACATAAATACGTATGAGTCTGACCACCAATTACTGCCTTAAACTACATAAATACGTATGAGTCTGACCACCAATTACTGGCCTAAACTACATAAATACGTATGAGTCTGACCACCAATTACTGCCCCTACCTACATAAATACGTATGAGTCTGACCACCAATTACTGCCCCTGCCTACATAAATACGTATGAGTCTGACCACCAATTACTGCCTTAAACTACATAAATACGTATGAGTCTGACCACCAATTACTGGCCTAAACTACATAAATACGTATGAGTCTGATCACCAATTACTGCCTTAAACTACATAAATACGTATGAGTCTGACCACCAATTACTGGCCTAAACTACATATATACGTATGAGTCTGACCACCAAGTACTGGCCTAAACTGCATAAATACGTACGAGTCTGACCACCAATTACTTGCCTAAACTACATAAATACGTATGAGTCTGACCACCAATTACTGCCCTAAAACTACATAAATACGTATGAGTCTGACACCCAATTACTGGCCTAAACTATATAAATACGTATGAGTCTGACCACCAATTACTGGCCTAAACTACATAAATACGTATGAGTCTGACCACCAATTACTGGCCTAAACTACATAAATAAGTATGAGTCTGACCACCAATTACTGGCCTAAACTACATAAATACGTACGAGTCTGACCACCAATTACTGGCCTAAACTACCTAAATACGTATGAGTCTGACCACCAATTACTGGCCTAAACTACATAAATACGTATGAGTCTGACCACCAATTACTGGCCTAAACTACATAAATACGTATGAGTCTGACCACCAATTCCTGCCCTAAACTACATAAACACGTATGAGTCTGACCACCAATTACTGGCCTAAACTACATAAATACGTATGAGTCTGACCACCAATTACTGGCCTAAACTACATAAATACGTATGAGTCTGACCACCAATTACTGCCTTAAACTACATAAATACGTATGAGTCTGACCACCAATTACTGCCACTACCTACATAAACACGTATGAGTCAGACCGCCAATTACTGCCCCTACCTACATAAATACGTATGAGTCAGACTACCAATTACTGCCCCTACCTTCATAAACACGCATGAGTCAGACCACCAATTACTGCCCCTACCTACATAAATACGTATGAGTCTGACCACCAATTACTGGCCTAAACTACATAAATACGTATGAGTCTGACCACCAATTACTGGCCTAAACTACATAAATACGTATGAGTCTGACCACCAATACTGCCTTAAACTACATAAATACGTATGAGTCAGACCACCAATTACTGCCCCTACCTACATAAATACGTATGAGTCTGACCACCAATTACTGCCCCTACCTACATAAATACGTATGAGTCTGACCACCAATTACTGACCTAAACTACATAAATACGTATGAGTCTGACCACCAATTACTGCCTTAAACTACATAAATACGTATGAGTCTGACCACCAATTACTTGCCTAAACTACATAAATACGTATGAGTCTGACCACCAATTACTGCCTTAAACTACATAAATACGTATGAGTCTGACCACCAATTACTGCCCCTACCTACATAAACACGTATGAGTCTGATCACCAATTACTGCCTTAAACTACATAAATACGTATGAGTCTGACCACCAATTACTGCCCTCACCTACATAAATACGTATGAGTCTGACCACCACCGGGTCAGTATATAAAATGACCAACTCGAGACTTTGGTCAATGTCCTTCTGCCAGACACAGACCTCAGTCCTGTTTCCGTCTACCACAAACTGAGTCACGGCCTTTGTGGCATGACCTTTACGTAATAGGACACTCGCTTGACCAAGAGCTGTGTTACGACCTGTAACAAAGGTAATTTGTTTTAAAATTAATGATTTGAGGTTTGGTTTAGGGTTAAAATTATAAATGAAATCAACGTCACACCACGTATTGTCTACATTCAATATCACAACAACGTCTACATTCAATATCACAACAACGTCTACATTCAATATCACAACAACGTCTACATTCAATATCACAACCACGTATTGTCTACATTCAATATCACACCACGTATTGTCTACATTCAATATCACAACCACGTATTGTCTACATTCAATATCACACCACGTATTGTCTACATTCAATATCACACCACGTATTGTCTACATTCAATATCACACCACGTATTGTCTACATTCAATATCACACCACGTATTGTCTACATTCAATATCACACCACGTATTGTCTACATTCAATATCACACCACGTATTATTTACATTCAATATCACAACACGTATTGTCTACATTCAATATCACAACACGTATTGTCTACATTCAATATCACAACACGTATTGTCTACATTCAATATCACACCACGTATTGTCTACATTCAATATCACACCACGTATTGTCTACATTCAATATCACACCACGTATTGTCTACATTCAATATCACAACACGTATTGTCTACATTCAATATCACAACACGTATTGTCTACATTCAATATCACACCACGTATTGTCTACATTCAATATCACACCACGTATTGTCTACATTCAATATCACACCACGTATTGTCTACATTCAATATCACAACCACGTATTGTCTACATTCAATATCACACCACGTATTGTCTACATTCAATATCACAACACGTATTGTCTACATTCAATATCACAACACGTATTGTCTACATTCAATATCACACCACGTATTGTCTACATTCAATATCACAACCACGTATTGTCTACATTCAATATCACACCACGTATTGTCTACATTCAATATCACACCACGTATTGTCTACATTCAATATCACAACCACGTATTGTCTACATTCAATATCACACCACGTATTGTCTACATTCAATATCACAACCACGTATTGTCTACATTCAATATCACACCACGTATTGTCTACATTCAATATCACACCACGTATTGTCTACATTCAATATCACACCACGTATTGTCTACATTCAATATCACACCACGTATTGTCTACATTCAATATCACAACACGTATTGTCTACATTCAATATCACAACACGTATTGTCTACATTCAATATCACAACACGTATTGTCTACATTCAATATCACACCACGTATTGTCTACATTCAATATCACACCACGTATTGTCTACATTCAATATCACACCACGTATTGTCTACATTCAATATCACAACACGTATTGTCTACATTCAATATCACAACACGTATTGTCTACATTCAATATCACACCACGTATTGTCTACATTCAATATCACAACACGTATTGTCTACATTCAATATCACAACACGTATTGTCTACATTCAATATCACACCACGTATTGTCTACATTCAATATCACAACACGTATTGTCTACATTCAATATCACAACACGTATTGTCTACATTCAATATCACACCACGTATTGTCTACATTCAATATCACAACCACGTATTGTCTACATTCAATATCACACCACGTATTGTCTACATTCAATATCACACCACGTATTGTCTACATTCAATATCACAACCACGTATTGTCTACATTCAATATCACACCACGTATTGTCTACATTCAATATCACAACCACGTATTGTCTACATTCAATATCACACCACGTATTGTCTACATTCAATATCACACCACGTATTGTCTACATTCAATATCACAACCACGACTACATTCAATAACACAGCAACATCTACATTCAATATCACACCACGTATTGTCTACATTCAACATCACAACAACGTCTACATTCAAGATCACAACAACGTCTACATTCAATATCACAACAACGTCTACATTCAACATCACAACAACGTCTACATTCAACATCACAACAACGTCTACATTCAACATCACAACAACGTCTACATTCAATATCACAACAACGTCTACATTCAACATCACAACAACGTCTACATTCAACATCACAACAACGTCTACATTCAATATCACAACAACGTCTACATTCAACATCACAACAACGTCTACATTCAACATCACAACAACGTCTACATTCAACATCACAACAACGTCTACATTCAATATCACAACAACGTCTACATTCAATATCACAACAACGTCTACATTCAACATCACAACAACGTCTACATTCAATATCACAACAACGTCTACATTCAACATCACAACAACGTCTACATTCAATATCACAACAACGTCTACATTCAATATCACAACAACGTCTACATTCAATATCACAACAACGTCTACATTCAACATCACAACAACGTCTACATTCAATATCACAACAACGTCTACATTCAATATCACAACAACGTCTACATTCAATATCACAACAACGTCTACATTCAACATCACAACAACGTCTACATTCAATATCACAACAACGTCTACATTCAACATCACAACAACGTCTACATTCAATATCACAACAACGTCTACATTCAACATCACAACAACGTCTACATTCAATATCACAACAACGTCTACATTCAACATCACAACAACGTCTACATTCAATATCACAACAACGTCTACATTCAATATCACAACAACGTCTACATTCAATATCACAACAACGTCTACATTCAACATCACAACAACGTCAACATTCAATATCACAACAACGTCTACATTCAACATCACAACAACGTCTACATTCAACATCACAACAACGTCTACATTCAATATCACAACAACGTCTACATTCAATATCACAACAACGTCTACATTCAATATCACAACAACGTCTACATTCAATATCACAACAACGTCTACATTCAACATCACAACAACGTCTACATTCAATATCACAACAACGTCTACATTCAATATCACAACAACGTCTACATTCAATATCACAACAACGTCTACATTCAATATCACAACAAACGTCTACATTCAACATCACAACAACGTCTACATTCAATATCACAACAACGCAACATTCAATATCACAACAACGTCTACATTCAATATCACAACAACGTCTACATTCAACATCACAACAATGGCAACATTCAATATCACAACAACGTCTACATTCAATATCACAACAACGTCTACATTCAATATCACAACAACGTCTACATTCAATATCACAACAACGTCTACATTCAATATCACAACAACGTCTACATTCAACATCACAACAACGTCTACATTCAATATCACAACAACGTCTACATTCAATATCACAACAACGTCTACATTCAATATCACAACAACGTCTACATTCAACATCACAACAACGTCTACATTCAATATCACAACAACGTCTACATTCAATATCACAACAACGTCTACATTCAATATCACAACAACGTCTACATTCAATATCACAACAACGTCTACATTCAATATCACAACAACGTCTACATTCAATATCACAACAACGTCTACATTCAATATCACAACAACGTCTACATTCAACATCACAACAACGTCTACATTCAATATCACAACAACGTCTACATTCAACATCACAACAACGTCTACATTCAATATCACAACAACGTCTACATTCAATATCACAACAACGTCTACATTCAACATCACAACAACGGCAACATTCAATATCACAACAACGTCTACATTCAACATCACAACAACGTCTACATTCAATATCACAACAACGGCAACATTCAATATCACAACAACGTCTACATTCAACATCACAACAACGTCTACATTCAATATCACAACAACGTCTACATTCAATATCACAACAACGTCTACATTCAATATCACAACAAAGTCTACATTCAATATCACAACAACGTCTACATTCAACATCACAACAACGTCTACATTCAATATCACAACAACGTCTACATTCAATATCACAACAACGTCTACATTCAATATCACAACAACGTCTACATTCAACATCACAACAACGTCTACATTCAATATCACAACAACGTCTACATTCAACATCACAACAACGTCTACATTCAACATCACAACAACGGCAACATTCAATATCACAACAACGTCTACATTCAACATCACAACAACGTCTACATTCAACATCACAACAATTGCAACATTCAATATCACAACAACGTCTACATTCAACATCACAAAAACGTCTACATTCAATATCACAACAACGTCTACATTCAATATCACAACAACGTCTACATTCAATATCACAACAAAGTCTACATTCAACATCACAACAACGTCTACATTCAATATCACAACAACGGCAACATTCAATATCACAACAACGTCTACATTCAATATCACAACAACGTCTACATTCAACATCACAACAATGGCAACATTCAATATCACAACAACGTCTACATTCAACATCACAAAAACGTCTACATTCAATATCACAACAACGTCTACATTCAATATCACAACAACGTCTACATTCAATATCACAACAAAGTCTACATTCAACATCACAACAACGTCTACATTCAATATCACAACAACGGCAACATTCAATATCACAACAACGTCTACATTCAATATCACAACAACGTCTACATTCAATACCACAACAACGTCTACATTCAATACCACAACAACGTCTACATTCAATACCACAACAACGTCTACATTCAATACCACAACAACGTCTACATTCAATATCACAACAACGTCTACATTCAACATCACAACAACGTCTACATTCAATATCACAACAACGTCTACATTCAACATCACAACAACGTCTACATTCAATATCACAACAACGTCTACATTCAATATCACAACAACGTCTACATTCAACATCACAACAACGGCAACATTCAATATCACAACAACGTCTACATTCAACATCACAACAACGTCTACATTCAATATCACAACAACGGCAACATTCAATATCACAACAACGGCAACATTCAACATCACAACAACGTCTACATTCAATATCACAACAACGGCAACATTCAATATCACAACAACGTCTACATTCAACATCACAACAACGTCTACATTCAACATCACAACAACGTCTACATTCAATATCACAACAACGTCTACATTCAATATCACAACAACGTCTACATTCAATATCACAACAACGTCTACATTCAATATCACAACAACGTCTACATTCAATATCACAACAACGTCTACATTCAATATCACAACAACGTCTACATTCAACATCACAACAACGTCTACATGTAGCTGCCAACACACTGTATTTTAAAGGCAACTTTAACAAATCATTACAACCTGTCATACACATGACGATGTTAACCTGTCATTCATATGATGATGTCAACCTGTCATACACATGATAATTTCAACCTTTCATACAAATGGTTATGTCAACCTGTCATACACATCATGATGTAAGCTGCCACACACATGATGATGTCAACCTATCATACACATGGTGATGATAACCTGTCATACACATCATGATGTCAACCTGTCATACACATCATGATGTCAACCTGTCATACACATCATGATGTCAACATGCCATACACATCATGATGTAAACCTGTCATACACATCATGATGACAACCTGTCATACACATCATGATGTCAACCTGTCATACACAGCATGATGTCAACATGCCATACACATCATGATGTAAACCTGTCATACACATCATGATTTCAACCTGTCATACACATCATGATGTCAACCTGTCATACACATCATGATGACAACCTGTCATACACATCATGATGTCAACCTGTCATACACATCATGATGTCAACATGACATACACATCATGATGTAAACCTGTCATACACATCATGATGACAACCTGTCATACACATCATGATGTCAACCTGTCATACACATCATGATGTCAACCTGTCATACACTTCACGATGTCAACATGCCATACACATCATGATGTCAACCTGTCATACACATCAGGATGACAACCTTCATGTCAGTTTTGTTATGACGTCTCAATGTCCTCAACTCACCCGCGCTTACATGCAATGAACACATTTCTCCACCGCTAGACCATGACAATGCCATATGCTGGATGTACTTATATGGATACATATCCATATCCACCACTCCAAAACTGGGACGCACAATGCTGGGCTGAGAGGTTTGCCAGTAGTTTATAGGATCATGTTCTTTGTAAGACAACGTCACGTTTGCGTCATCTAAGGGCAAACAGAATCAATTCTTTCATTAAAGACTGAGGTTGACATTATTTTATTTTAGTTATTAAAGTACTATTAAAGTACCCTGGTTATTGAAGTACTATTAAAGTACCCTGGTTATTAAAGTAATATTAAAGTGTTTTAATAACAAGGGTAAAAAATACTGAGGTAATCAAAATGTACCCTAGTTATTAAACTACTGAAGTCGACAGAGTGTATATGAGTTTCAACATTGTATTGTGAAGACCACCGGACCCATGTGAAGATGAACATGAAATCCCATGTCAACATTACCTGAGAAGATGAACATGTAGTCTCATGTCAACATGACCTTTGAAGACCACATGGAGCCAGGAGAAGATGAACATGTAATCTCATGGCAACATTACCTTTGGCTTTGAAGACCACACGGAGCCAGATGAAATAAACATGTAATCCCATGTCAACATTACCTGAAAAGACCACACGGACCCAGGTGAAGATGAACATGTAATCCCATGTCAACATTACCTGAAAAGACCACACGGAGCCAGGTGAAGATGAACATGTAATCCCATGTCAACATTACCTGAAAAGACCACACGGACCCAGGTGAAGATGAACATGTAATCCCATGTCAACATTACCTGAAAAGACCACACGGAGCCAGAAGAAGATGAACATATAATCCCATGTCAACATTACCTGTAAAGACCAGACGGAGCCAGGTGAAGATGAACATGTAATCCCATGTCATTACAATCGTATTCTCAGGTAGCTCTATGCAGGTAGTGACGTCATTGTCAATTAGTTGTTCTGGTAGGTCCCCGGATGTGGAGGCCATGTCCTCTGTATAAAAACACGACGACGTATCGATCAAAAGAAAATAACATGTTTGTTGTGTATCCTACACGGGGAAAGTTTATCTACAAACTGAATATAGAATAAAGATTCAATCATTTCCCAAATTGTTTATGGTGTTCCGAGGAGATGACATCAGATTTTCTAATACAACATTTATTTGTGTTAACGAAAAAAACAAAAATATTTGTTAAAATTATGTAGCAGAAACTTGGAAGGTCGTATAATAAAACATTTAATCACCAGAACAGAACTAACGGAATATAGTCAAGTATAGAGTAGCCTGACTGAATATAGTCAAGTATAGAGTAGCCTGACTGAATATAGTCAAGTATAGAGTAGCCTGACTGAATATAGTCAAGTATAGAGTAGCCTGACTGAATATAGTAGTCAAGTATAGAGTAGCCTGACTGAATATAGTAGTCAAGTATAGAGTAGACTGACTGAATATAGTAGTCAAGTATAGAGTAGTCTGACTGAATATAGTCAAGTATAGAGTAGTCTGACTGAATATAGTCAAGTATAGATTAGCCTGACTGAATATAGTAGTCAAGTATAGAGTAGCCTGACTGAATATAGTAGTCAAGTATAGAGTAGCCTGACTGAATATAGTAGTGAAGTATAGAGTAGCCTGACTGAATATAGTAGTCAAGTATAGAGTAGCCTGACTGAATATAGTAGTCAAGTATAGAGTAGCCTGACTGAATATAGTAGTCAAGTATAGAGTAGCCTGACTGAATATAGTAGTCAAGTATAGAGTAGCCTGACTGAATATAGTAGTCAAGTATAGAGTAGCCTGACTGAATATAGTAGTCAAGTATAGAGTAGCTTGACTGAATATAGAAGTCAAGTATAGAGAAGCCTGACTGAATATAGTAGTCAAGTATAGAGTAGCCTGACATGTGTCTAGTTGTACTTGTCACGGAGCGACTATGTACTTGTCATTGGACTTATTCGTATAAAAGTGACATGTATGTCTGCAATATTGACATCGTTTGTAAATCATTCTGTTCTAGTTTGTACATCTCACATGTCTCATTGGTATTTTACTGGTCTAGAGTGTATCTTCTACTGGTCTAGAGTGTATCTTCTACTGGTCTAGAGTGTATGTTCTACTGGGATAGAGTGTATCTTATACTGGTCTAGAGTGTATCTTATACTGGTCTAGAGTGTATATTCTACTGGTCTAGAGTTTATCTTACTTATACTGGTCTAGAGTGTATCTTCTACTGGTCTAGAGTGTATCTTCTACTGGTCTAGAGTTTATCTTACTTATACTGGTCTAGAGTGTATCTTACACTGGTCTAGAGTGTATCTTCTACTGGTCTAGAGTGTATCTTCTACTGGTCTAGAGTGTATGTTCTACTGGTCTAGAGAGTATCTTCTACTGGTCTAGAGTGTATTTTCTACTGGTCTAGAGTGTATGTTCTACTGGTCTAGAGTGTATGTTCTACTGGTCTAGAGTGCATCTTATACTGGTCTAGAGTGTATCTTATACTGGTCTAGAGTGTATCTTATACTGGTCTAGAGTGTATCTTCTACTGGTCTAGATTGTATCTTATACTGGTCTAGAGTGTATCTTCTACTGGTCTAGAGTGTATCTTCTACTGGTCTAGAGTTTATCTTACTTATACTGGTCTAGAGTGTATCTTATACTGGTCTAGAGTGTATCTTCTACTGGTCTAGAGTGTATCTTCTACTGGTCTAGAGTGTATGTTCTACTGGTCTAGAGTGTATCTTCTACTGGTCTAGAGTGTATCTTCTACTGGTCTAGAGTGTATGTTCTACTGGTCTAGAGTGTATGTTCTACTGGTCTAGAGTGCATCTTATACTGGTCTAGAGTGTATCTTATACTGGTCTAGAGTGTATCTTATACTGGTCTATAGTGTATCTTATACTGGTCTAGAGTGTATCTTATACTGGTCTAGAGTGTATCTTCTACTGGTCTAGAGTGTATCTTCTACTGGTCTAGAGTGTATGTTCTACTGGTCTAGAGTGTATGTTCTACTGGTCTAGAGTGTATCTTCTACTGGTCTAGAGTGTACCTTATACTGGTCTAGAGTGTATCTTATACTGGTCTATAGTGTATCTTATACTAGTCTATAGTGTATCTTATACTGGTCTAGAGTGTATCTTATACTGGTCTATAGTGTATCTTATACTGGCCTAGAGTGTATCTTATACTGGTCTCGAGTGTATCTTATACTGGTCTAGAGTGTATCTTATACTGGTCTAGAGTGTATCTTATACTGGTCTATAGTGTATCTTATACTGGTCTATAGTGTATCTTATACTGGTCTAGAGTGTATCTTATACTGGTCTATAGTGTATCTTATACTGGCCTAGAGTGTATCTTATACTGGTCTAGAGTGTATCTTCTACTGGTCTATAGTGTATCTTATACTGGTCTAGAGTGTATGTTCTACTGGTCTAGAGTGTATCTTATACTGGTCTAGAGTCTATCTTCTACTGGTCTAGAGTTTATCTTCTACTGGTCTAGAGTGTATCTTATACTGGTCTAAAGTGTATCTTCTACTGGTCTAGAGTGTATCTTCTACTGGTCTAGAGTGTATCTTCTACTGGTCTAGAGTGTATCTTCTACTGGTCTAGAGTGTATCTTCTACTGGTCTAGAGTTTATCTTATACTGGTCTAGAGTGTATCTTATACTGGTCTAGAGTGTATCTTATACTGGTATAGAGTGTATCTTCTACTGGTCTAGATTGTATCTTATACTGGTCTAGAGTGTATCTTCTACTGATCTAGAGTGTATCTTATACTGGTCTAGAGTGTATCTTATACTGGTCTAGAGTGTATCTTATACTGGTCTAGAGTCTATCTTATACTGGTCTAGAGTGTAGCTTATACTGGTCTAGAGTGTATCTTATACTGGTCTAGAGTGTATCTTCTGCTGGTCTAGAGTGTATCTTCTGCTGGTCTAGAGTGTATCTTCTACTGGTCTAGAGTGTATCTTCTACTGGTCTAGAGTGTATCTTCTACTGGTCTAGAGTGTATCTTCTACTGGTCTAGAGTGTATCTTATACTGGTCTAGAGTGTATCTTATACAGGTCTAGAGTGTATCTTATACTGGTCTAGAGTGTATCTTCTACTGGTCTAGAGTGTATCTTCTACTGGTCTAGAGTTTATCTTATACTGGTCTAGAGTGTATCTTATACTGGTCTAGAGTGTATCTTATACTGGTCTAGAGTGTATCTTCTACTGGTCTAGATTGTATCTTATACTGGTCTAGAGTGTATCTTATACTGGTCTAGAGTGTATCTTATACTGGTCTAGAGTCTATCTTATACTGGTCTAGAGTGTAGCTTATACTGGTCTAGAGTGTATCTTATACTGGTCTAGAGTGTATCTTCTACTGGTCTAGAGTGTATCTTCTACTGGTCTAGAGTGTATCTTATACTGGTCTAGAGTGTATCTTATACTGGTCTAGAGTGTATCTTATACTGGTCTAGAGTGTATCTTATACTGGTCTAGAGTGTATCTTATACTGGTCTAGAGTGTATCTTATACTGGTCTAGAGTGTATCTTATACTGGTCTAGAGTGTATCTTATACTGGTCTAGAGTGTATCTTATACTGGTCTAGAGTGTATCTTATACTAGTATAGAGTTTATCTTATACTGATCTAGAGTGTATCTTTTACTGGTCTAGAGTGTATCTTATACTGGACTAGAGTGTATCTTCTACTGGTCTAGAGTGTATCTTCTACTGGTCTAGAGTGTATCTTCTACTGGTCTCGAGTGTATCTTATACTGGTCTAGAGTGTATCTTATACTGGTCTAGAGTGTATCTTATACTGGTCTAGAGTGTATCTTAATCCGGTCTAGAGTGTATCTTATACTGGTCTAGAGTGTATCTTATTTTGGTCTAGAGTGTATCTAATACTGGTGTAGAGCGTATCTTATACCGGTCTAGAGTGTATATTATACTAATCTAGAGTGTATCTTATACTGGTCTAGTTTCTGTAATAGATTGGTCTAGTTTTTGCCATAGATTGGTCTAGTTTGTGTAATAGACTGGTCTAGTTTTCGCATAGACTGGTCTAGTTTGTGCATAACTGGTCTAGTTTGCGTAATACTGGTCTAGTTTGCGCATAGACTGGTCTAGTTTGTGCAATAAACTGTGTAGTTTGTGCATAGACTGGTGTAGTTTGTCCAATACTCTGGTCTAGTTTGAAAATCGACCTGCTATAAGAACTCACCATACTGACACACCAATGTACTAACTGGTCTAGAGTGTACTATCTGCTATTACTAATCGGTCTAGAGTGTACATCTTCAAGTGACTTATTTTGTAGATGATCTATACTTGTAGACGTATCTTATACCGGTCTAGAGTGTATATTATACTAATCTAGAGTGTATCTTATACTGGTCTAGTTTCTGTAATAGATTGGTCTAGTTTTTGCCATAGATTGGTCTAGTTTGTGTAATAGACTGGTCTAGTTTTCGCAATAGACTGGTCTAGTTTGTGCATAGACTGGTCTAGTTTGCGTAATAGACTGGTCTAGTTTGCGCAATAGACTGGTCTAGTTTGTGCAATAAACTGGTGTAGTTTGTGCAATAGACTGGTGTAGTTTGTCCAATACTCTGGTCTAGTTTGAAAATCAGACCTGCTATAAGAACTCACCATACTGACAGCCAAAACCAAACCTCCCTCGGTCACAACGACTTGCGGTCCTACAGGTGCCGTCCAGCTCACAGCCACCCTCTCGACAATAACACCTATACTGACATCTGCGTCCAAACCACTGGTCACCACATTCTTCAACGAAATGGAACTTTTATACTACTATGTAGACGAATAAAACTTGTATGCCACTATGTAGACGGATAGAACTTTTATACCACTATGTAGACGTATACAACTTTTATACCACTATGTAAACATATAAAACTTGTATACCACTATGTAGACGGATAAAACTTTTATACCACTATGTAGACGGATAAAACGTTTATACCATTATGTAGACGGATAAAACTTGTATACCACTATGTAGACGGATAAAACTTTTATACCACTATGTAGACGGATAAAACTTTTATACCATTATGAAGACGGATAAAACTTGTATACCACTATGTAGACGTATAAATCTTTTATAGCACTATGTAGACGTATAAATCTTTTATAGCACTATCCAGACGCATAAAACTTTGATACCACTATTTAGACGGATAAAACGTTTATACCACTATGTAGACGTATAAAACTTTTATACCACTGTGTAGACGTATAAATCTTTTATAGCACTATCCAGACGCATAAAACTTTGATACCACTATTTAGACGGATAACACTTGTATACCACTATGTAGACGAATAAAAACTTTTATACCACTATTGAGACGTATAAATCTTTTATACCACTATGTAGACGTATAAAACTTGTATACCACTATGTAGACGGATAAAACTTTTATACCACTATTTAGACGTATAAAACTTGTATACCACTATGTAGACGTATAAAACATTTATACCATTATCCAGTTGTATAAAATTTGTATACCACTATTTTTATACGTATAAAACTTTTATATTACCATGTAGACGAATAAAACTTTTATAACACCATGTAGACCTATGAAACTTTTATAACACCATGTAGACGTATAAAACTTTTATACCACTATGTAGACGTATAAAACTTTTATACCACTATGTAGACGTATAAAACTTTTATACCACTATGTAGACGTATGAAACTTTTATAACACCATGTAGACGTATTAAACTTTTATAACACCATGCAGACGTATGAAACTTTTATAACACCATGTAGACGTATGAAACTTTTATAACACCATGTAGACGTATGAAACTCACTTCCAGCGGTGTAATTTCTTGGGGTTAGTGACTGTACTGGGGAAAAAACAAATGGAATAAGAAATGTATCATTTTGTGATTGGCGCCTTTAATTTTTTTAATTCCTTTAAATTAATATTAATTTAAAAGTTAAATGACATGGTTCACCCAAAAGGGTAACACTTTTTTCTTGATCATTATGGCAGACCGGAATCAAGGCAGGCAAATATAATGGCATGCAAATATTAAGGCAGACTCATATTTTAAGGCAGACAAATATTAAGGCAGGTCGAAATAAGACAGGATAATATATCAAGTCAATGTGGCCAAAATCATGCCGCTCCCAAGATGAAATTTGTTAAATTACAACATAATTCTTCCACCCTATTCCCTCCAACCATTTCTAAGATATCTGTTCAGCTTGGTAATGCACAGGGGGTCAATTTGTGTACTTTTAGTTTTAGGTGGTAACTTTTATATTGACAACCAGGTGTTAACATTTATATTGACAGCAAGGTGTTATTATATCTATTGACAACTAGGTGTTTACATTTATATTGACAGCAAGGTGCTATTATATCTATTGACAACTAGGTGTTAACATTTATATTGACAGCCAGGTGTTATTATATCTATTGACAACTAGGTGTTAACATTTATATTGACAGCAAGGTGTTATTATATCTATTGACAACTAGGTGTTGACATTTATATTGACAGCCAGGTGTTATTATATCTATTGACAACTAGGTGTTAACATTTATATTGACAGCCAGCTGCTATTATATCTATTGACAACTAGGTGTTAACATTTATATTGACAGCCAGGTGTTAACATTTATATTGATAACTAGGTGTAAACATTAATATTAACAGCCAGGTGCTATTATATCTATTGACAACTATGTGTTAATATTTATATAAACAGCCACATGCTATTATATCAATTGACAACTAGGTGTTAACATTTATATTGACATCCAGGTGTTAACATTAATATTGATAACTAGGTGTAAACATTTATATTTACAGCCAGGTGTTATTATATTTATTGACAACCAGATGTTAAAAGTTATATTGACAGCCAGGTTTTATTATATCTATTGACAACCAGGTGTTAACATTAATATTGAAAGCCATGTGCTATTATATCTATTGACAACTAGGTGTTAACATTTATATTGACAACCAGGTGTTAACATTAATATTGAAAGCCATGTGCTATTATATCTATTGACAACTAGGTGTTAACATTTATATTGACAGCCAGCTGCTATTATATCTATTGACAACTAGGTGTTAACATTTATATTGACAGCCAGGTGTTAACATTTATATTGATAACTAGGTGTAAACATTTATATTAACAGTCAGGTGCTATTATATCTATTGACAACTATGTGTTAATATTTATATAAACAGCCACGTGCTATTATATCTATTGACAACTAGGTGTTAACATTAATATTGAAAGCCATGTGCTATTATATCTATTGAAACTAAATGTAAATATTTATATTTACAGCCACGTGTCATTATATCTATTGACAACCAGGTGTTATTATAACTATTGACAACCAGATGTTAACATTTATATTGACAGCCAGGTACAGATGCGTAACTAGGTCTTTGGCGCCCTTGGCTAATTTATTTTTGGCGCCCTTGATAAGTTGATAAGTTTCAGCTTTGCGATTTTTTGCATTTGTTAGAAAAAATAATTAAATTTCTCTTATTTTATTTATGACAATAATTAATATATTATATTATTAAAATGGTTTAAATGAAATATATTTAAATATAATTAATTATTCACTTTTTTGTTATCGAGGATAAAAGTGAAATACAGTCGGATCTCGCTAAGTCGAACTTCCCGAAGTCGAAAACCTCCCAATATTGGATTAATTGTTAGGTACCGGCCAAATTCCATAAGACTAAGGTATTTTAGATCTAATTAATTCCAAGATTTTTGGCTTTCAACCTATCTTAGTCGAATTTTCCAAGGCGTTTGGGTTATTATTCTGGAGTGACATTTCAGAACACAACTCAGAAATGGAAAGGCTGCGGGACCCGATGGCATCCCAGCCGAGGCACCGAAGGCGGACTTGGAAACCAGTGTGGAAATGCTGCACCCTCTGTTTATGAAGATATGGGAAGAGGAGCAAGTTCCTTCCGATTGGAAAGAGGGATACCTTATCAAGATCCCAAAGAAGGGAGACTTAAGCTCCTGCTCGAACTACAGAGGGATCACCCTGCTGTCCATCCCAGGAAAGGTTTTCAACCGTGTACTACTTAATAGGATGAAAAACGCTGTAGACCCTCTGTTGCGGGACGAACAAGCTGGCTTTCGCACCAACAGATCCTGCACGGACCAGATAGCGACACTGCGCATCATTCTAGAGCAGTCACTAGAGTGGAACTCACCGCTCTATGTCAACTTTGTTGACTATGAAAAAGCCTTCGACAGTGTTGACAGGCAAACCTTGTGGAGATTGCTAAGGCATTACGGGGTGCCACAGAAGATTACGGATATAATCAGAAACATGTACGAAGGGATAAACTGCCGAGTTATCCATGGCCAGCAGGTGACATATGCGTTCCAGGTGAAGACTGGTGTGAGACAAGGTTGCTTGCTGTCACCATTCCTCTTCCTGTTAGCCATTGACTGGGTGATGAAAACATCTACACAGCAGAAAAGGAATGGCATCCAATGGACCTTGTGGGATCAGCTGGATGATCTTGACTTTGCTGATGATCTTGCCCTTCTTGCACATACCCAACAACAGATGCAGGAGAAAACAAACATTGTCGCAGCCACTTCTGCTAGCATGGGTCTCAACATTCACAAAGGGAAGAGTAAAATCCTCAAGGTTAATGCCACCAGTAAATCACCCATTATGCTTGAAGGAGAAGCCCTTGAGGAGGTGGACAGTTTTGTTTACCTTGGCAGCGTGGTAGATAAGCAAGGTGGTACAGATGCGGACGTCAAAATAAGGATCGGAAAAGCAAGAGCAGCCTTCCAGCAACTCAAAAATGTTTGGGTCTCTAACAACTTAGGCAGCAAGTTAAAAGTAAGGATTTTTAACGCTATGTTAAAACCTGTGCTGCTATATGGAGCCGAGACATGGAGAACAACGGCCGTAAACTTGACCAGAATACAGTCCTTCATCAACAGCTGTTTAAGAAGGATTCTCAGAATTCACTGGCCAGACAAAATCAGCAACCAGGAACTGTGGCAGCGGACAAAACAGAAGCCCATTGAGGAAGAGATTCTCCAGAAGCGGTGGAGGTGGATTGGTCATACACTAAGGAAACCTGCTCCTAACACAACAAAGCAAGCCCTGAAATGGAACCCACAGGGTAAGCGGAAAAGAGGCCGTCCAAGAAACACTTGGCGCCGAGAATTGGAGGCAGACATCAAGAGAATTGGCCATGAATGGAAGATCCTGGAGAAGCTGGCCCAGGATAGAGATGCCTGGAGGTCTCTCGTAGGTGGCCTATGCCTTTGGAGGAATCGCAGACGCCGACGATGATCGGTAGATGCCCCTCATGGACGAGAAGGCTCAACAACAACAACACATTTCAGAACACAAGTTCCGGAGAGCCATGTAAATGGACGTAAAATCTTATCATAGTGCATTCCACTAGGGATTAAGCGACCCTTGCAGGTACAAAAAATTACAAAGACAAGAAAAAGAGTGGTAACTTCGCGTCCATTTGCTGCATGCTTTGACTCTTTTTTTAAAAGAAAAATCTTACTCCCCCCATCCCACTGTGGAGAGAGTAAAGTGGGGCAGGGGAGGGAAGGTGTCTCCTCTCACGGGCGTGTGTTTGCATGTCAGAGTCAGTTGGCTTCCTTTCATATGAAACATCAGACACCACCTCTCTTTCCTGTCATGCCTTCTAGCCAGCTGCCCCCTCTGAATATCGTCATTGTCCTTGATTAATCTGCGCCTATTACGCCATTTTCCCTAACTCAAAAACTCCGTAAGTCGAATTTTTATTTCAGGTCCTCTTGAGCTCGACTTAGAGAGGTCCGACTGTATTTATTTAAATACAAATTAAAAAATTAGAGATTTAGTGGCGCCCTTTGAGCTGGCGCCCTTGGCAACTGCCCCGATGCCAATACGTTATTACGACACTGGCCAGGTGTTATTATATCTATTGACAACTAGGTGTTAACATTTATATTGACAGCCAGGTTTAATTATATCTATTGACAACTAGGTGTTAACATTTATATTGACAGCCAGGTGTTATTATATCCATTGACAATAGGTGTTAACATTTACATTGACAGCCAGGTGCTATTATGTCTATTGACAACTAGGTGTTAACATTTATATTGACAGCCAGGTGTTATTATATCTATTGACAGCTAGGTGTTAACATTTACATTGACAGCCAGGTGCTATTATATCTATTGACAACTAGGTATTAAAATCTATATTGACAGCCAGATTTTATCATCTCAACTGACAACCAGGTGTTAAAATTTGAATTAACAGCCAGATTTTATCATCCCTATTGACAACCAGGCGTTAACATCTCATATGAAAACCCTGTGTTCTATTCTTCTTAGTTTTAGATTTTACCTCTTAGCTGTGTCGTCGTTTTGACGGCGTCTGTTGTGGCATCACTCAGGTTCAACTTGGTGAAAACATCATCATTAGTTTGCAGTTGGGAGGTAGTCACAGAGACTGAAAGAAAGAGTTGAAATCAAGCTGAATATATTATAACCTACAAGAATTCCATATAAGGCAGTTTGAGTTTTTGTAATGCTGGAGGCGATATCATAGAATTTTGTTTTCAATTTTAAAATGAAAGAATATAAATAGTTAAAATTTAAAAATATTTTTGTAAACCAACAAATGTTTTTAAGTTCGAAATAAGTGAAAATGATTTAAATGTATTCACTACAGACCAGTTGAACATAGAGACAGTGGCGTAGCGAGGGGGGGGGCAGGGGGGCGATTGCCCCGGGTAACACTTTGCCAGGGGCGGCAAATTCCTAGTCGTTAATTAGTTTCTTAAAATTAAAACTTAAAAAGAAAGGGGAGTTTTTAAAAAATCGAAATTAAAGAAAAGCCAAATAAGAAATTAATCAAAGAAATAAAGGAACTATCAAAAAGCAAGTGAAAGTTTTAACTTCCAAAACTTCAAACTCCTTATTGGATATAAATTCTTCTGATATTAATACTACTGTAATAAAAAAACAGAGGCTAAATTAGTATGAGAATGTGACACTTATGTGGTGATAAATTCATTGATTCTTAAAATTTAATAGCCGCCTCTGTTGTAAAATTGGCGGGGATTGGGGGGGCGGCAAATTCCTTGTTGTTAATTAGCTAATTGTTTGAACATGAAAATAAATTTTAACAACATAAAAGAAAAGCCAAGATAAAAAATAAATAAATGAAATGACCAGAAGAACTATATTAAAATACGGGAGCGCGTCTAATGCCAAAACTTCAAACTGCATTAAAAATCCAAAGTCTTCTAATACTTATGTTACTAAGCTGGAAAACATAGGGGCTGACAGTATGACAACAATGTGCTGGTATATATAATTGATTCAAGTTTGATTTTAACGTAAGTGAACTACTTGAAAAAAATTGTGGCGTATTTATATGGCTTATTTTAATTTCTTTTGTTTTGTGGCATAAAAAAAAATAATAGAAACAATTGCTATCTAGTGGAATTAAAACATGGCACAAATAATTACCAAATGGGGGGGGGGCGGCAAATTCCTCGTTGTTAATTAGCTAATTGTTTAAACGTGAAAATAAATTTTAATAAAATAAAAGCAAAGATAAGTAATAAATAAGTACTCAACATTACCAAAGTTTTTGCAAATGGAAGGAATCAGAAATTGGATTTTTTTAAAAACTATAAATAAAGACCGACAATTAGTTGTAAAAGAGAAAACAAAGTGGCAATAAGTTCTTGTTAGAATATTTGACATGAATAAATCCTGGCGAAATTGGATGGGACTTTTTGAGGTCAAAGAGAGGGCAAAACTGTTGCGAATAAAGGTAATGTTCAGGAACTAATGAATTAGCTTGCAAATTCCGTTCGAGCACTCCGGGAACATAGTGGGAAAATAACTAAAAAACGTGTCATCTAAAATTCAAACGGAGTTCATATCAATTTTACAGGAGATACAGTTCACGAAAAATCATTTTTCTTCAATAACAAGATACCAAATATTGTTCCATTGTATTTGAAAGCTCTTCTTGAATTTGACATAAGGATCAGACAAGTCCAGTTGTGTGATATGTAAAGATTAAGCATAAAAAAGTAGACGTAGAATCTTTCAAAGATTTCATCCAAGCAAAAGTGAATCTGCTTAAGACATTTCTGAAATGATTTTGAATAAATGATGATCTTAAATAATGGACTGCACAGGCCCAACGTATGTTAATACTTCTTTAGGGCTGGAAAGAATACAAGAGTTCAACAAAGGCACAAAAACATAAAATCTCATGTCAAACTCGTTGAAACAGTTAAAACTAATTTGTTAACATGATACTCCAACTGAAACGAATTTTCCAACTATTTTAGTACACTTGAGCGTTTTACGCATTGTTTTCAAAGTCCATACATTGTTGAAAATACCTAATTGCTTCTACAAGCAAGGTATTCAGACTTCAGGATACAAAATAGTGAATACACCATGTAGCCATGTTGAGGTTACTTTGTAAGCTATAGAAATGACAGATGCAAACAAAAAGCTCAACACATGAACAGACGCAGATACTTTAATGAGGGGGTTCCAAGTGAGGGCTTGTCTAACAATGCTGGATGTAGGCTTTCTGAGTGTGTGGCCAATCCATCTCCATCTGCGCTGGCGTATTAGCCCTTCCACTGGCTCTTGTGTGCGTTGCTAGAGGTTCTCGTTGGTGATTAGGTTGGGCCAGCGGATTCTGAGAATTGTTCGGAGACATAATGTGTTTATAAATGTTTGAAGCCTTTTTGAAATGGCTGCTGTTGTTCGCCATGTTTCTGCTCCATATAGCAAGACAGGCTTTACCGTGGTGTTTAATATCCTGACCTTGGTCTGGAGGGTCAAGTTGTTGCTGCTCCAAACATTTTTAGCTGTTTAAATGCTGATCTTGCTTTGCCAATTCTCACTCTTACATCGGCGTCTGTCCCTCCTTGTATGCCAATGATGCAACCGAGGTATGAAAGCTATCCACCTCCTCAAGATTTTTTTCCTTCCATTGTTATTGGGGTGTTGCTTGATGTATTTATTTTAAGGGCTTTGCTTTTTTCCATATGGATGTGCAGGCAAACAGAAAACTGTGCTACATAGTTAGTTTTCTCCTGCATCTTTTGCTGTGTGTGTGTTATATTCAAGCCAGATCAAACGCAAAATCCAGATCATGAAGTTGTTTCCATAATGTCGACTGGATACCATTTCTTTTCTGATCTGTAAACCTTTTCATAGAATTTAGAAAACAAATATGATTTTCGCACAACAGCTAATCTACTGGACTATGAAATTTTGTCTTCAAATTAGAGTATTCAAAATATCCCACATGACATAGTCAGGCAAGGAATATTTTAACCCCATGAATAGAAAAAAAAATATTGAATTCAAAACTAGGTGGTTTATTTAAGTTTATAAAGATATTTAGGCTCGAAGTTACCCTGCCTAAAATAATATAAATAATGTGAACATTGCTTACAACTGTCTTAAGTAAAGAAATGTGTTAAAAGGGCTTCTATAAAATTATTTTAATAAAAAAATTAATGACGATCAATTACGAATACACCAAAATTGTCTAATCTATTGCTATTCTCCAGTAATGAATCTGGCAGCTCTTTTTTGAATTTGTTCTAGTTTATCAATGCTTTCTTTTGTGGATGGGTCCCATTCAGAAGATGCATATTCTAGTACAGTTCTCACCAAAGTGAGGTAGCATTTTAGTTTTATATCTCTATTACATTTGTTAAAATTTCTTTTTATAAAGCCTAAGGTTTTGTTGGATTTTTTAATGAAAAAATGACTGACGATCAATAACGAATATCCCAAAATTGTTTAAACTATTGCTATTTAGGCTAGTGAGCATGCCATAGCGGAAAACATTAATACATGAAAGATTGAGTCATGAGGAAAAACATAAAACCCTAATTTCATTAAAGAAATGAAGCCTTTCTTTTAAATATAAAAATATATAGTGTTCTTATTATAACTTTCTAATTATTATTTTTTCTTACTTTATAGCGTTAACATATTTTCGGGGGGGGGCAAATTTGGTTTCTGCCCCGGGCGGCACATACCCACGCTACGCCGCTGCGTAGAGACGTGCTTTATTATGTCAACAATTGTGAATATGGCTTGGAATGTAAACTCCTTTAGATTTACTTGATGGGTTAATTAATAAAATACCTATTTCAGCCTGTGATGGTCTTGAAACTGGCGTTACAGTGTTGGAGACAGACGATGGCATTGTTGACTGGGTTGTAGCAGAGATTGTTGTTGTTATTGTTGATGTTAATAATGGTATTGTTGTAGTTGAACTTGTTGGAGTTGAACTTGTTGTAGTTGAACTTGTTGTAGTTGAACTTGTTGTAGTTGAACTTGTTTTAGTTGAACTTGTTGTAGTTGGTCTTGTTGTAGTTGAACTTGTTGTAGTTGGTCTTGTTGTAGTTGAACTTGTTGTAGTTGGTCTTGTTGTAGTTTTTCTTGTTGTAGTTGACGTTGTTGTACCCGTTGTCGCTGTACATTATAGATATAATTGGAAAATAATTTTAATTAAAAAATACGTTACAAAATTTTATTTTAATAAAACAAATAACATTATTTCTGATCCAATCAGTGATTTTTTTTAAAATGGAGTTTACACCCATATTAAGTCATTGATGGACATTACACAGTATGAAGTCATTGATGGACATTACACAGTATGAAGTCAATGATGGACATTACACAGTATGAAGTCATTGATGGACATTACACCAGTATGAAGTTATTGATGGACATTACACAGTATGAAGTCATTGATGGACATTACACAGTATGAAGTCATTGATGGACATTACACAGTATGAAGTTATTGATGGACATTACACAGTATGAAGTCATTGATGGACATTACACAGTATGAAGTCAATGATGGACATTACACAGTATGAAGTCATTGATGGACATTACACAGTATGAAGTCAATGATGGACATTACACGGTATGAAGTCATTGATGGACATTACACAGTATGAAGTCATTGATGGACATTACACAGTATGAAGTCAATGATGGACATTACACAGTATGAAGTTATTGATGGACATTACACCAGTATGAAGTTATTGATGGACATTACACAGTATGAAGTCATTGATGGACATTACACAGTATGAAGTCATTGATGGACATTACACAGTATGAAGTTATTGATGGACATTACACAGTATGAAGTCAATGATGGACATTACACAGTATGAAGTCATTGATGGACATTACACAGTATGAAGTCATTGATGGACATTACACAGGATGAAGTCAATGATGGACATTACACAGTATGAAGTTATTGATGGACATTACACCAGTATGAAGTTATTGATGGACATTACACCAGTATGAAGTCATTGATGGACATTACACAGTATGAAGTCATTGATGGACATTACACAGTATGAAGTTATTGATGGACATTACACAGTATGAAGTCATTGATGGACATTACACCAGTATGAAGTTATTGATGGACATTACACAGTATGAAGTCATTGATGGACATTACACAGTATGAAGTCATTGATGGACATTACACAGTATGAAGTCATTGATGGACATTACACGGTATGAAGTCATTGATGGACATTACACAGTATGAAGTCATTGATGGACATTACACCAGTATGAAGTCATTGATGGACATTACACAGTATGAAGTCATTGATGGACATTACAGTATGAAGTTATTGATGGACATTACACAGTATGAAGTCATTGATGGACATTACACAGTATGAAGTTATTGATGGATATTACACAGTATGAAGTCATTGATGGACATTACACAATATGAAGTCATTGATGGACATTACACAGTATGAAGTCATTGATGGACATTACACAGTATGAAGTCATTGATGGACATTACAGTATGAAGTCATTGATGGACATTACACAGTATGAAGTCATTGATGGACATTACACCAGTATGAAGTTATTGATGGACATTACACAGTATGAAGTCATTGATGGACATTACACAGTATGAAGTCATTGATGGACATTACACAGTATGAAGTTATTGATGGACATTACACAGTATGAAGTCATTGATGGACATTACACAGTATGAAGTCAATGATGGACATTACACAGTATGAAGTCATTGATGGACATTACACATTATGAAGTCAATGATGGACATTACACAGTATGAAGTCATTGATGGACATTACACAGTATGAAGTCATTGATGGACATTACACAGTATGAAGTCAATGATGGACATTACACAGTATGAAGTTATTGATGGACATTACACCAGTATGAAGTTATTGATGGACATTACACAGTATGAAGTCATTGATGGACATTACACAGTATGAAGTCATTGATTTACATTACACAGTATGAAGTCATTGATGGACATTACACAATATGAAGTCATTGATGGACATTACACAGTATGAAGTCATTGATGGACATTACACAGTATGAAGTCATTGATGGACATTACAGTATGAAGTTATTGATGGACATTACACAGTATGAAGTCATTGATGGACATTACACAGTATGAAGTCATTGATGGACATTACACAGTATGAAGTCATTGATGGACATTACACAGTATGAAGTCATTGATGGACATTACACAGTATGAAGTCATTGATGGACATTACACAGTATGAAGTCATTGATGGACATTACACAGTATGAAGTTATTGATGGACATTACACAGTATGAAGTCATTGATGGACATTACACAGTATGAAGTCATTGATGGACATTACACAGTATGAAGTTATTGATGGATATTACACAGTATGAAGTTATTGATGGATATTACACAGTATGAAGTTATTGATGGACATTACACAGTATGAAGTCAATGATGGACATTACACAGTATGAAGTTATTGATGGACATTACACAGTATGAAGTCATTGATGGACATTACACAGTATGAAGTTATTGATGGACATTACACAGTATGAAGTCATTGATGGACATTACACATTATGAAGTTATTGATGGATATTACACAGTATGAAGTTATTGATGGATATTACACAGTATGAAGTTATTGATGGACATTACACAGTATGAAGTCATTGATGGACATTACACAGTATGAAGTCATTGATGGACATTACACCCATATAAAGCCATATAGATACTTTATAGACAGAGTCAAACATTAGTATGAGTCTCTTTACTATATGATAAGTAATGTAAGCCTTTTAAAAACTACATGGATATTTATTCTTTAGCAACAAAAAAAAACTGAATTATTTCTTCCTACAAAGTATGATGTACTATTTAAATTTTATGTTACAAAACATAATTTTAATTTGAGACTTAATACAAAAATGTGTAATTAAATTAAGATTTGTACACGTATCACATCAAATTGTCTGACAAAGCAAGATTTTGATTCAGAACTTTTATTTAAACGCATGACATTGACATCAAACATTTTCTCGTGAAACATGACTGACATCAGTCTTTAAAAATTTACATTATATTAAAAACCATGACATTTAACTTAAGCCAGTATTAAAAACAATGAGATTTAACTTAAGGCAGTATTACAAGCTATGAAATTTAACGTAAGCAAATATTAAAACCAGGATATTAACCTTCGAAAGGTTCTCTGAAGAAACACACACCATTAGCAATACACCCAGAATATGGACACATGTCACTGCAAAATTCTTTGCAATATATGCCCATTGCGGGCGGTTGGCAATCTGAAGTGGACGTTGAAAAAGTGATGAGACGGATATCCTGCAGTCAAAGTTATAGATTTAATCCAATGTGATCCCTAGACATTGTAGAAGTCTGTATTTGAAGGCAGACTGCTGGTTTAAATAAAGTGCTAGATATATGTTTAATAACTTGTCATGAAAGGCGAAGTATAAGATTTAGGCACTGCGGGCTGTCTGTTAAAAGGAATGGTGCTTAGTGGTGCTATCAGTGTAGTGGCATGGGAGGAAGAATGTACGTGTTAGGGAATGATTGGGTGTAAGAGTCAGGGTATGATTGGGTGTAATATTTAAGGAATGTTTGAGTGAAAGATTCAGTGAATGATTAGGTGTAAGATTTAAGGAATGATTGGGTGAAAGAGTCAGTGAATGATTGAGTGTAAGAGTTAGTGAATGATTGAGTATAAGTGTTAGTGAATGATTGAGTATAAGAGTTAGGGAATGATTGAGTGTAAGAGTTACTGAATGATTGAGTGTAAGAGTTAGGGAATGATTGAGTGTAAGAGTTACTGAATGATTGAGTGTAAAAGTTAGGGAATGATTGAGTGTAAGAGTTACTGAATGATTGAGTGTAAGAGTTAGTGAATGATTGAGTATAAGTGTTAGTGAATGATTGAGTGTAAGAGTTAGGGAATGATTGAGTGTAAGAGTTACTGAATGATTGAGTGTAAGAGTTAGGGAATGATTGAGTGTAAGAGTTACTGAATGATTGAGTATAAGAGTTAGGGAATGATTGAGTGTGATATTAAGAACAGAACATGACAACTACTGGTTAAGGAAAACCGTCGGGAGGGTGAAACCAACACTTATAAATTATTGAGAGAAAAATTCTAACTCATTGTCAGTGTTTTTTCTAAGCTTCGTTAGCTCATGTACAAAATAACAAAATCGTGTGCAAAGATGCGCAACGTCCATTTTACAATGTTTTTGTAACTTGCTTTCGTCCTGTCTGTTCTCTGAAATTTTTCAAATTTGCCAACGTAAAATTAAACCACTTCTGATGGTCTTAGAGATCTCAAACTTTTACCACATATAGATCTTGGCTGACAATTCATTGTATGAAAATTTCAGATCGATCAAATATACCATAATAAAATTAATACATTTTTTAAAGTTTATCTCCATATAAGCATCTGTACCGTCTGCTTTTGTTGACATCCATGAGTTCATCCCGTGACCACATCACCGTGGTATTAAAACGTTGGGCGGGCGCTTATGAGGTGTTTGGTATATACAAAAATAAATAGAGGTAAAAAAGATTTTTAAAAAAACAACAGGTTTTTTTATAAGTTGACTAAAAAGAATAAAATAAATAGAGGTTAAAAAAAGATTTTTAAAACCGCGTTTTTATAAGTGGACTAAAAAGAAGAAAATAATTTAAAACTTATACGTTCAAGTACTTTGATTTAATAGGACTAATTTTCTTCTTTTTAGTACACTTATAAAAACGTGTTTTTAAAATTAATTTTTACCTCTATTTATTTTGTCTCGAATCGTATACCCAATAAAAAGATATTAAATTAATTTTTTTTTATCTGTTATATTAACTTCACCGTCTTGTCTTTATGTCTGTCTGTCTGTCGTGGTCCCGCCCGCAGAAAAACAAAAATAAAAATTACCTGTGATCCAATCGAGCTGAAATTTTACACATAGACTTTTGGCACCTAACAATGCATTCTATCAAAATTTCATATCGATCGAATGTACCTTAATTAAAATAATTAATTTTTACATTATCTCTATGTATCACTATGTAGCATGTAAATGTTTATGTTAGTCTGTCGCGCGGTTGTGTATTATATTGAACATGATCAATACTTTTAGCTATGTCTCATATATAAGGGATTTATAGTATAAAACTTTATTTTAAAGGGCTGTTTAATTAGCAATTGAACAAAGTGGTGGCTGGGTCAATCATATAACTACATGGCGGCCTAAAATTATTTCCTCAATCCTCACAATATCTAGTGTTTCAACCATTCTTTCCTTAATCCTCACAATATCTAGTGTTTCAATCATTCTTTCCTCAATCCTCACAATATCTAGTGTTTCAATCATTCTTTCCTCAATCCTCACAATATCTAGTGTTTCAATCATTCTTTCTTCAATCCTCACAATATCTAGTGTTTCAACCATTCTTTCCTCAATCCTCACAATATCTAGTGTTTCAATCATTCTTTCCTCAATCCTCACAATATCTAGTGTTTCAATCATTCTTTCCTCAATCCTCACAATATCTAGTGTTTCAATCATTCTTTCCTCAATCCTCACAATATCTAGTGTTTCAACCATTCTTTCATCAATCCTGCAGCACCTCGTTCCCCAAAGATTAATCTCTTAATCCTAGTCCACAATACTTGGTGAACAACCTTTGTTTCCCAAATCGTGTTCTTGTAATCTTGTTCACCTATCATGATATCTTCATTTTTTGCTTCTCAAACTTTCCCCCTCAAGTCTTTGCTACCACAAAATTTGTATCGAAACGATTCTGGTTCCTCATACTCTAGCCCTCTTTCCCCTACGTACCTCACTCTTAGTTCCCACTCCCTTATTTCCCAATCTCCTAGTTCCCACTAACCAATTTCCAACTCCCTTATTTCACAAACACCTAGTTCTCACACATCTAGTTCCAACTCATATAGTTCTCACACATCTAGTTCCCACTCATATAGTTCTCACACATCTAGTTCCCACTCATATAGTTTCCTTCCCCTGCCCTAGATCATACTCTCCTAGTTCTCACTTCCTTAGATCGCACTCCATCATATCATATTTAACTATTTCACACTCCCTAGTTTCAACTCCCTTAGTTCCCCTTCCCTTAGTCATTAGTCCCAAACTCTCCTCGTTCTCTCTACCCTATGTCTCATTTTACTAGTTTCCACTCAACAAGTTCCAATTATACGTATCCAAATCTTCTAGTTCCCACTCAACAAGTTCCAATTATACGTATCCAAATCTTCTAGTTCCCACTCAACAAGTTCCAACTATACGTATCCAAATCTTCTAGTTCCCACTCAACAAGTTCCAACTATACTTATCCAAATCTTCTAGTTTCCACTCAACAAGTTCCAACTATACTTATCCAAATCTTCTAGTTTCCAATACGCTAGCTCTCCATAACCAAGTTCCCCCCTTTCCTAGTTCCCAATATGTCAGTGCCAAATAAGATAGTTCCAAGAGCCCTTGTACCCTATAACCTAATTCCCTAAACCCTAATTACTAGCAACAATATTTCCACTACCATTACCCTGTTTCAGAGCCTCCTAGTTTTTGCTACACTATAACTTACTACCCCAGTCCCCACCATCATAGTTCCCATTACCCTAATTTTTGCTACACTATAACTTTGTACCCCAGTCCCCACCACAATAGTTCCCATTACCCTGGTTTTTGCTACACTATAACTTACTACCCCAGTCCCCACCACAATAGTTCCCATTACCCTGGTTTTTGCTACACTATAACTTACTACCCCAGTCCCCACCACAATAGTTCCCATTACCCTAGTTTTTGCTACACTATAACTTCGTACCCCAGTCCCCCACCACAATAGTTCCCATTACCCTGGTTTTTGCTACACTATAACTTACTACCCCAGTCCCCACCACAATAGTTCCCATTACCCTAGTTTTTGCTACACTATAACTTACTACCCCAGTCCCCACCACAATAGTTCCCATTATCCTAGTTTTTGCTACACTATAACTTACTACCCCAGTCCCCACCACAATAGTTCCCATTACCCTAGTTTTTGCTACACTATAACTTTGTACCCCAGTCCCCACCACAATAGTTCCCATTACCCTGGTTTTTGCTACACTATAACTTACTACCCCAGTCCCCACCACAATAGTTCCCATTACCCTGGTTTTTGCTACACTATAACTTACTACCCCAGTCCCCCACCACAATAGTTCCCATTACCCTAGTTTTTGCTACACTATAACTTACTACCCCAGTCCCCACCACAATAGTTCCCATTACCCTAGTTTTTGCTACACTATAACTTACTACCCCAGTCCCCACCACAATAGTTCCCATTACCCTAGTTTTTGCTACACTATAACTTACTACCCCAGTCCCCACCACAATAGCTCCCATTACCCTAGTTTTTGCTACACTATAACTTACTACCCCAGTCCCCACCACAATAGTTCCCATTACCCTAGTTTTTGCTACACTATAACTTACTACCCCAGTCCCCACCACAATAGTTCCCATTACCCTAGTTTTTGCTACACTATAACTTACTACCCCAGTCCCCACCACAATAGTTCCCATTACCCTAGTTTTTGCTACACTATAACTTACTACCCCAGTCCCCACCACAATAGTTCCCATTACCCTAGTTTTTGCTACACTATAACTGTGTACCCCAGTCCGCACCACAATAGTTCCCATTACCCTAGTTTTTGCTACACTATAACTTACTACCCCAGTCCCCACCACAATAGTTCCCATTACCCTAGTTTTTGCTACACTATAACTTACTACCCCAGTCCCCACCACAATAGTTCCCATTACCCTAGTTTTTTGCTCTATAACTTACTACCCCAGTCCCCACCACAATAGTTCCCATTACCCTAGTTTTTGATACACTATAACTTACTACCCCAGTCCCCACCACAATAGTTCCCATTACCCTAGTTTTTGCTACACTATAACTTACTACCCCAGTCCCCACCACAATAGTTCCCATTACCCTAGTTTTTGCTACACTATAACTTACTACCCCAGTCCCCACCACAATAGTTCCCATTACCCTAGTTTTTGATACACTATAACTTACTACCCCAGTCCCCCACCATAATAGTTCACATTACCCTAGTTTTTTGCTACACTATAACTTACTACCCCAGTCCCCACCACAATAGTTCTCATTACCCTAGTTTTTGCTACACTATAACTTACTACCCCAGTCCCCACCACAATAGTTCCCATTACCCTAGTTTTTGCTACACTATAACTTACTACCCCAGGCCCCACCACAATAGTTCCCATTACCCTAGTTTTTGCTACACTATAACTTACTACCCCAGTCCCCACCACAATAGTTCCCATTACCCTAGTTTTTGCTACACTATAACTTACTACCCCAGTCCCCACCACAATAGTTCCCATTACCCTAGTTTTTGCTACACTATTACTTTGTACCCCAGTCCCCCCCACAATAGTTCCCATTACCCTAGTTTTTGCTACACTATAACTTACTACCCCAGTCCCCACCACAATAGTTCCCATTACTCTAGTTTTTGCTACACTATAACTTACTACCCCAGTCCCCACCACAATAGTTCCCATTACCCTAGTTTTTGCTACACTATAACTTACTACCCCAGTCCCCACCACAATAGTTCCCATTACCCTAGTTTTTGCTACACTATAACTTACTACCCCAGTCCCCACCACAATAGTTCCCATTTCCCTAGTTTATGCTACACTATAACTTACTACCCCAGTCCCCACCACAATAGTTCCCATTACCTTAGTTTTTGCTACACTATAACTTACTACCCCAGTCCCCACCACAATAGTTCCCATTACCCTGGTTTTTGCTACACTATAACTTACTACCCCAGTCCCCACCACAATAGTTCCCATTTCCCTAGTTTATGCTACACTATAACTTACTACCCCAGTCCCCACCACAATAGTTCCCATTACCTTAGTTTTTTGCTACACTATAACTTACTACCCCAGTCCCCACCACAATAGTTCCCATTACCATAGTTTTTGCTACACTATAACTTACTACCCCAGTCCCCACCACAATAGTTCCCATTACCCTAGTTTTTGCTACACTATAACTTACTACCCCAGTCCCCCACCACAATAGTTCCCATTTCCCTAGTTTATGCTACACTATAACTTACTACCCCAGTCCCCACCACAATAGTTCCCATTACCCTGGTTTTTGCTACACTATAACTTACTACCCCAGTCCTCACCACAATAGTTCCCATTACCCTGGTTTTTGCTACACTATAACTTACTACCCCAGTCCCCACCACAATAGTTCCCATTACCCTGGTTTTTGCTACACTATAACTTACCACCCCAGTCCCCACCACAATAGTTCCCATTACCCTGGTTTTTGCTACACTATAACTTACTACCCCAGTCCCCACCACAATAGTTCCCATTACCCTGGTTTTTGCTACATTATAACTTACTACCCCAGTCCCCCACCACAATAGTTCCCATTACCCTGGTTTTTGCTACACTATAACTTACTACCCCAGTCCCCCACCACAATAGTTCCCATTACCCCAGTACCCACCACAATAGTTCCCATTACCCCAGTCCCCACCACAATAGTTCCCATTACCCCAGTCCCCACCACAATAGTTCCCATTACCCCAGTCCCCCACCACAATAGTTCCCATTACCCCAGTCCCCATCACAATAGTTCCCATTACCCCAGTCCCCACCACAATAGTTCCCATTACCCCAGTCCCCACCACAATAGTTCCCATTACCCCAGTCCCCACCACAATAGTTCCCATTACCCCAGTCCCCACCACAATAGTTCCCATTACCCCAGTCCCCACCACAATAGTTCCCATTACCCCAGTCCCCACCATAATAGTTCCCATTACCCCAGTCCCCACCACAATAGTTCCCATTACCCCAGTCCCCCACCACAATAGTTCCAATTACCCCAGTCCCCATCACAATAGTTCCCATTACCCCAGTCCCCACCACAATAGTTCCCATTACCCCAGTCCCCACCACAAAAGTTCCCATTACCCCAGTCCCCACCACAATAGTTTCCCATTACCCTGGTTTTTGCTACACTATAACTTACTACCCCAGTCCCCACCACAATAGTTCCCATTACCCCACTACCCACCACAATAGTTCCCATTACCCCAGTCCCCACCACAATAGTTCCCATTACCCCAGTCCCCACCACAATAGTTCCCATTACCCCAGTCCCCACCACAATAGTTCCCATTACCCCAGTCCCCATCACAATAGTTCCCATTACCCCAGTCCCCACCACAATAGTTCCCATTACCCCAGTCCCCACCACAATAGTTGCCATTACCCCAGTCCCCACCACAATAGTTCCCATTACCCTGGTTTTTGCTACACTATAACTTACTACCCCAGTCCCCACAACAATAGTTCCCATTACCCTGGTTTTGCTACACTATAACTTACTATCCCAGTCCCCACCACAATAGTTCCCATTACCCTGGTTTTTGCTACACTATAGCTTACTACCCCAGTCCCCACCACAATAGTTCCCATTACCCTGGTTTTTGCTACACTATAACTTACTACCCCAGTCCCCACCACAATAGTTTCCATTACCCCAGTCCCCCACCACAATTGTTCCCATTACCCCAGTCCCCACTACAATAGTTCCCATTACCCCAGTCCCCACCACAATAGTTCCCATTACCCCATTCCCCACCACATTAGTTCCCATTACCCCAGTCCCCACCACAAAAGTTCCCATTACCCCAGTCCCCACCACAATAGTTCCCATTACCCCAGTCCCCACCACAATAGTTCCCATTACCCTAGTTTTTGCTACACTATAACTTACTACCCCAGTCCCCACCACAATAGTTCCCATTTCCCTAGTTTATGCTACACTATAACTTACTACCCCAGTCCCCACCACAATAGTTCCCATTACCTTAGTTTTTGCTACACTATAACTTACTACCCCAGTCCCCACCACAATAGTTCCCATTACCCTGGTTTTTGCTACACTATAACTTACTACCCCAGTCCCCACCACAATAGTTCCCATTTCCCTAGTTTTATGCTACACTATAACTTACTACCCCAGTCCCCACCACAATAGTTCCCATTACCTTAGTTTTTTGCTACACTATAACTTACTACCCCAGTCCCCACCACAATAGTTCCCATTACCATAGTTTTTGCTACACTATAACTTACTACCCCAGTCCCCACCACAATAGTTCCCATTACCCTAGTTTTTGCTACACTATAACTTACTACCCCAGTCCCCACCACAATAGTTCCCATTACCCTGGTTTTTGCTACACTATAACTTACTACCCCAGTCCTCACCACAATAGTTCCCATTACCCTGGTTTTTGCTACACTATAACTTACTACCCCAGTCCCCACCACAATAGTTCCCATTACCCTGGTTTTTGCTACACTATAACTTACCACCCCAGTCCCCACCACAATAGTTCCCATTACCCTGGTTTTTGCTACACTATAACTTACTACCCCAGTCCCCACCACAATAGTTCCCATTACCCTGGTTTTTGCTACACTATAACTTACTACCCCAGTCCCCACCACAATAGTTCCCATTACCCTGGTTTTTGCTACACTATAACTTACTACCCCAGTCCCCACCACAATAGTTCCCATTACCCCAGTACCCACCACAATAGTTCCCATTACCCCAGTCCCCACCACAATAGTTCCCATTACCCCCAGTCCCCACCACAATAGTTCCCATTACCCCAGTCCCCCACCACAATAGTTCCCATTACCCCAGTCCGCATCACAATAGTTCCCATTACCCCAGTCCCCACCACAATAGTTCCCATTACCCCAGTCCCCACCACAATAGTTCCCATTACCCCAGTCCCCACCACAATAGTTCCCATTACCCCAGTCCCCACCACAATAGTTCCCATTACCCCAGTCCCCCACCACAATAGTTCCCATTACCCCAGTCCCCACCACAATAGTTCCCATTACCCCAGTCCCCACCACAATAGTTCCCATTACCCCAGTCCCCACCACAATAGTTCCCATTACCCCAGTCCCCCATCACAATAGTTCCCATTACCCCAGTCCCCACCACAATAGTTCCCATTACCCCAGTCCCCACCACAAAAGTTCCCATTACCCCAGTCCCCACCACAATAGTTCCCATTACCCTGGTTTTTGCTACACTATAACTTACTACCCCAGTCCCCACCACAATAGTTCCCATTACCCCACTACCCACCACAATAGTTCCCATTACCCCAGTCCCCACCACAATAGTTCCCATTACCCCAGTCCCCACCACAATAGTTCCCATTACCCCAGTCCCCACCACAATAGTTCCCATTACCCCAGTCCCCATCACAATAGTTCCCATTACCCCAGTCCCCACCACAATAGTTTCCATTACCCCAGTCCCCACCACAATAGTTGCCATTACCCCAGTCCCCACCACAATAGTTCCCATTACCCTGGTTTTTGCTACACTATAACTTACTACCCCAGTCCCCACAACAATAGTTCCCATTACCCTGGTTTTGCTACACTTTAACTTACTATCCCAGTCCCCACCACAATAGTTCCCATTACCCTGGTTTTTGCTACACTATAGCTTACTACCCCAGTCCCCACCACAATAGTTCCCATTACCCTGGTTTTTGCTACACTATAACTTACTACCCCAGTCCCCACCACAATAGTTTCCATTACCCCAGTCCCCACCACAATTGTTCCCATTACCCCAGTCCCCACTACAATAGTTCCCATTACCCCAGTCCCCACCACAATAGTTCCCATTACCCCAGTCCCCACCACATTAGTTCCCATTACCCCAGTCCCCACCACAAAAGTTCCCATTACCCCAGTCCCCACCACAATAGTTCCCATTACCCCAGTCCCCACCACAATAGTTCCCATTACCCCAGTCCCCACCACAATAGTTCCCATTACCCCAGTCCCCACCACAATAGTCCCCACCACCCCAGTCCCCACCACCATAAATTCCATTACCCATGTTCACCTCCAAAGACTTCAACCTCGCATATCTCCACAGCAATCGAATTCGTGATGTTTATCCTGAACTTTGACAGAATGATCCCTGGGATAATGTGGAATATGATCAGGTTGTCAGACAGCGTGGGTTCATAGTGACAGTAGGGCAGCCAGCCCAGTTCAACAGTGTAACAGCTCAGTGTCAAAGCTGACGGGGGGTTTGCTGGGATGAACCAAAGGATTAGATTAGTGGGTGTTTTTTTTAATTTTATTTTTATATATTTTTAATTAATTAATTTTTTTTTACTCCCATAACCTCGTTTTTTTTCGTGGTCCTAGGGGATTCTAATGTTTCCATTAGAAAATTATCGGGCTTGGTAGACCCTGGCGGCGCCCATCCCTCTCCAGGGCAGCGGAGGACTTTCTTAGCGTTAGTCATTCATCAACATTTTTATAGTGGCTTTATCGTGGGCTCGATCCCACGCCCCCGTGAGGCGAGCGCACTATTGACTTCGCTATCCAAATTAGTGTTAATGGTGAGTTAAGTTTAGGAATAGGGGTTAATCTAAGGTTAGTGACAGTGCGGTACTGGTCCACATGCTCTGTAATACAACAGAGTGTTAGGGTTAAGATTAGGTTACGTGAATAGGTGTAAGGTATTGGTCCATATCTTCTGTCTCGGTTAGTGATAGTGTCCGGTTAAGTTTAGGAAGAGAGGTAGGGCAATGGTTAGTGATAGTAGCTTAATGGCCCTTATGCTCTATAATACCTTGAAATACTGTCACATGAAATAAATCATTAGCAGAGAGAATACAATATTGCATAAAAGGAGTGTCAGAGATAGATAAGATAGAACATTATCATTTACAAACAAAACATAACATTAAATATTATTTGCTAACAACAGAGATATTTCCTTAAAGCAAGGATATGACAAAATATGCTATTGTCACAAAATATGTTATTGTCCAAAATATGATATTGTCACAAAAATTATATTGTCAAAAATGATATTGTCACAAAATATGATATTGTCACAAAAATGTATTCATGACACGTATGAAATGTATTTGAATGTATCTTTATGAATTGTGTCATATTAAACTGATGTTGGAGTGGCCAAACAAATGAATACATCGTTATGAATGTGTCATTTATTTCTTTGGTGTTCATACAGATTTTCATATCTTAGAGATTTCGCAAACATCTGACCTATCGTGGACGTAGACAAACTTTTAATAGAAGTGACCTTTGAACTTGAACTTGAACTATCCCTTAACCCATCTTTGGGTTATTGGGGGACCATCGTGAACTGCTCACTATCTCACGCCATTTGTCCCGGTCCTGTGCTGCCCTTTGAGAGTCGCTGAATGACAGGCCGGTCCACTCTTTGATATCGTCCTCCCATCTCTTCTTTTTTCTGCCTCTTTTCCTTCCTCCCTGGACTGTGCCTTGCAATATAGTTTTTGCGAGACCTCCATTTCTTGTCACGTGTCCGTACCATCGTAATTTCCTCTTCTTAATGGAGGTGAAAAGGTCCTCGTAGGGGCCAATGACAGTACTTATTGTGTTGCGGACCGCTTCGTTTGTGATGTGCGTAGTGTAGGAGATGTTCAATGTCTTTCTGAAACATCTCATCTCTAGCGCTTTGATTCTTCTTGGAGTTCTGCAGTGAGCGTCCAAGACTCACAACCATACAAGAAGACCGACATCGCCAGAGAGCGCATTAGCTGGATCTTTGATCTCAGGGAGAGCTTCTAGCTTTGCGAGGAATTCTTTTAGTTCGTCCTCACTACCAGCTAGGCCATCTATGTCATCGACGAAGCGTAGGTTGGTTATACTTCTCCTTCCGATGCTGACTGTTCCGACATGGTCTTCTAGCACATCTGTCATGATCCTTTCAAGGAAGAGGTTGAAGAGGATGGTGGAAAGTAAAAATCCTTGTCTGACACCAACAGTGGTCTTGAACCAATCTCCCAGCTTGCTGTTGAAGAGTACTGCGCTGGTTGCTCTGTTGTATAGGTTCTTGATCACTTCAATGAGGCTTGCATTCATGTTGAATTTGTGCATAGTTGCCCACAGTGCCGCATGCCACACTCTGTCGAACGCTTTCTTAAAGTGACCTTTACCTACCGTGTATGTAGACCACATTCAACAAAAGTGACGTTGTTCTACCTCGTATGTAGATCGTTTTACAGCAGTAACCTTGACCTACCGTAAACGTAGATCTCAATGGCTGTGATGATGGATAAGAAATCCATCTCCAGAAAGTGGGTGGGGCTGGTCTTGTAGCAGTCACTGATGGTCATAGTGATGCCGTCATTGGCCAGCATCGCCGGTTTTTTAATGTGACCGTCAATTTTCAAATGCCTGTCGATATCGAGGCTTCGACCTTGACATTCCGAACCACCCAGAGGAAGAAAAAAAGGAAGAAAGACATATTTCCAATTTATATTATTTATCTAATAAAAGTAAACAAGTAAGTCTGCTGAGGAAAATACGTTAAAAGTTATAATTAAAAGTAAACAAGTATGTCTACTGAGGCAAATACGTAAGAAGTTATAACTAAATGTATACAAGTATGTCTCCTGAGGCAAATACGTTGGAAGTTATAACTAAATGTATACAAGTATGTCTACTGATGCAAATACGTTGGAAGTTATAACTATAATTATACAAGATTGTCTACTGAGGCAAGTACGTTAGAAGTTATAACTTGTTTCACGAGATGAATTTCGCTAAATATTTCAAGGACAAAACTAACAAACACATTTTACTCTGAAAACTAACAAACATATTTTTACTGTGAAAACTAACAAACACATTTTTACGCTGAAAACTAACAAACACGCTTTGACTCTGAAAATTCTCAGCTGAGCTGAAAATGAGACACGTGATACAAATTGTGCGATTATTAATCTAAATTTTGTAATAAAAATATATTAGCTAAATATGTTTATACTTTTTATTTATTTATGTGCCTAACTAGATGTGTATGGTTCCAATTTGAGAATAAAGCAGATTGAATACGGATTCTGCGGTACAAGGTTTGGAAAACACTGACTTCATTATCGTTATTTCTGGCCTCCATTACAGTTTTTTTTTAATCTTATTTTAATGACTAGTGTATCATCGGTCAAAAATGACGGAAGTTTTCAAAATAAATACACATCAGATTAAAAAATAACGTAATACAGAACTTTCGTTTATTTTATTTATTTTTATTTGATTCATTTATTATCATATTGAACAATTTTATGCGGAACGTTCGAAAAGTGTTATTTTTGGTGCAGTAATTTGGTGCGCACTATAAAACAAAATCGCTCGCAGCGCCACCTAACAGCATTACATTACATTATATCCATACAGACAACGGGAATTATGTATATTGATTTTTCAGTACCACAATGCAATGCATATCTACATTCCATACTACTAGTAATGTTCCGATCGTTCCTTTATATCCTTTTTTCACAAGACGTTGATTTCAGATTTTACCTCGAAGAACTTGTACAATCTATTTCTTTATGACTCTAAGCTCTACTTTGTTACAAAATATTTCATTAAGACTCTAAGCTCCAGTCTGTTATAACATATTTCATAAGACTCTAAGCTCCAGTCTGTTATAACATATTTCATAAGACTCTAAGCTCCAGTCTGTTATAACATATTTCATAAGACTCTATGCTCCAGTCTGTTATAACATATTTCATTAGACTCTAAGCTCCAGTCTGTTATAACATATTTCGTAAGACTCTAAGCTCCAGTCTTTTATAAAATATTTAATTAGAATCTAAGCTCCAGTCTGTTATAACATATTTCTTTAGAATCTAAGCTCCAGTCTGTTATAACATATTTCGTAAGACTCTAAGCTCCAGTCTGTTATAACATATTTCATTAGAATCTAAGCTCCAGTCTGTTATAACATATTTCATAAGACTCTAAGCTCCAGTCTGTTATAACATATTTCATTCGACTCTAAGCTCCAGTCTGTTATAACATATCTCATAAGACTCTAGGCTAAAGATGGTTACAATTCAATCATTAATCAAATCTCCCTCCGACTCCTTCTACCTTATTACGTCACTCAAGACTCACCCCCGTAGATTTGCAACTCACACAACTGAATGAATTCTATCCACTCAATTCTGACCATAGTGACCACACGGTCATTTCTACAGATCAGGGTCAGCACCTTGCCGGCCGCATGTTTGACCACGTCTGTGCAGATCTCCGTTTGGTTTCTGCTGGTCAACTTAAGGCCAAAAGAATCCGCACTTTTGATGTCTAGGAATGAATTGAATAATTAACACAACTCCAAATAAAGCATAAAGTTACCAATGTTAAATTCTGGTGTTTGTCATTTTTTGTTGGAGTTCTTTTTAAAGAACGATCCTAGGCAGAGGCGTCACTGGGTTGGTTTCACCCATTGCGGTAGCTCATGGTGTCACAACCTCACAACTTACCCCATATAGCTCCTGCGAGTCTGCCAGACCAAATAACGGGAACATACATAATTTTACATTTTGGTGTCACCCCTTGTGATGAAGTCACCCGGTGCGGTCCACGGCACCCGCAACCCCCTAGTGACGCCTCTGATTCTGGGTTTTCAGGGGGGACAAATGTGTATTCTGAATAATTATCCGCGGATTAATCAGAGCTTTTCAACTCTAGGTATATATTTGTCTTGGTATGGTAGACTGGACCTAGACAGAGATAATTTTTTTTTAAAAATGCATAGTGATAAACATTTTTGCAAAAGTTATATCACTTGAACATTTATCAAAATCCAGTGCTTTTTTGTACAAAAATAGGTGCTGGTACTCCGTGATGGATTGCCTAACTTTTAACTACCAGTTCGCACCTTGATGCAAGCTAAATCACAACTGCAAAGATACAAAGATACAAAGATACAAAGATACTAAATGTCTAAAACAATTTTATTTTGTAATTAACCAATAATAATAAACGTTAAAATACAAGAAAGTAATAATTTTTCCCCACATTGAAAAAGGTGCCGGTACGCCGTACCGGTGCGTACCGTCACAAAAAAGCACTGTCAAAATCGTCTCTAAACATAGTCATTAAATCATTAGATATGACGTTTTCCGATATGTTTTTATAACATCACTAAGAATAAAAACAAACCCGTGAAAACAAAGTTTTTGACAATAAATCCCTTATATATGAGACATAACTAAAAGTATTGATAATGTTCAAACGCGACAAACATTTACAGACTGAATCTGTCTTAACTCCCGTTTGCTTTATAACTGGGGGGGGGGCGGGGTGAGGTGGAGTGGGAGAGGGGAAAGGTCTGGTCACCGATCGCTGGACCGAGCTCAGTGTGACACGTAAAATGTGAACAAAAGCACGCCTGTACATCGACGATATGGCGTAAACGCGAGAACCGAACTGTCACGTGAAAAAAAAACAATAACAAACTGTGAAATTGAATTACATACGTTGTATAGAGATAAACTAAAAAATGCATTAATTTAATTACATTACGTTCGATCGATTTGAAATTTTGAAACGATGCATTGTTAGGTAACACGAGTCAATGTGCCAAATTTCAGCTCCATGGCATCACGGGTAGTGGGTCATTTTTGAAATTTGTTTTTCCACCCGCCCGACGACGAACGACAGAGAGAGACGGCGGTGAAGTTAATATAAGGGATTTAATAAAACAAACCCGTAAAAACAAAGTTTTTGACTATAAATCCCTTATATATGAGACATAACTAACAGTATTGATTATTTTCAAACATTTACAGACTGAATCTGTCTTAACTCAACTTTGCATCATAACTCTAGTGGGGGGAGGGGTGTGTGGGGGGAGGGACGGGTAGGGGAGAGGGGAAAAGTCTGGTCATCGATTCGCTTGACCGAGCTCAGAGTGACACGTAAATGTAAACAAAAGCGCCCGTCGCTTCGTTGGGTCGCCTCAATGCGTCAGCTCAAAATTTCACGTGGCAAAAAAACAATAACAAATGTGAATTTAAATTACATACCTCATATAAGGATAAACTAAAAATGCATTAATTTAATTACGGTACGTTCGATCGATCTGAAATTTTGATACGATGCATTGTTAGGTTAGACGGGTCCGTGTGCCAAATTTCAGTTCGATCGGATCATGGGAAGTGGTTCATTTTTGACTTCTGTTTTTCCGCCCGCCCGCCGAGCCCAAGACAGAGAGACAGAGAGAGACGGCCGCGAAGTTAATATAAGGGATTTAATAAAACAAACCCGTAAAAACAAAGTTTTTGACTATAAATCCCTTATATATGAGACATAACTAACAGTATTGATTATTTTCAAACATTTACAGACTGACACCGAGTGATGTCCCTTGTCTTTAATAAATGGGGGTGGGATGTGAGGGGGTGTCGGCACGACGGTCGGCGTCAACACGACGGTCGGCGTCAACTCAAACTCACGTGAAACTGGCAGAAAAAAAACAATAACAAACAGTGAATTTTGAATTACATACCTCATATAAGGATAAACTAAAAATGCATTAATTTAATTACGGTACGTTCGATCGATCTGAAATTTTGATACGATGCATTGTTAGGTAAGACGGGTCCGTGTGCCGAATTTCAGTTCGATCGGATCATTGGAAGTGGGTCATTTTCGACTTTTGTTTTTCCGCCCGCCGAGCCCATGAGATGATGAGAGAGAGACAGAGAGAGAGACAGAGACGGCCGTGAAGTTAATATAAGGGATTTAAAAAACAAACCCGTAAAAACAAAGTTTTTGACTATAAATCCCTTATATATGAGACATAACTAACAGTATTGATTATTTTCAAACATTTACAGACTGAATCTGTCTTAACACAAGTTTGCTTCATAACCCTAGGGGGGGAGGGGTGGGGGGAGGGGTGGGTGGGAGGGGGAGAGGGGAAAAGTCTGGTCACCGATTCGCTTGACCGAGCTCAGAGTGACACGTAAAATGTAAACAAAAGCGCACCGTCGTTTCGTTGGGTCGCCTCAATGCTCAAACTTTCACGTGGCAAAAAAACAATAACAAATCGTGATTTTAAATTACATACCTCATATAAGGATAAACTAAAAATGCATTAATTTAATTACGGTACGTTCGATCGATCTGAAATTTTGATACGATGCATTGTTAGGTAAGACGGGTCCGTGTGCCAAATTTCAGTTCGATCGGATCATTGGAAGTGGGTCATTTTTGACTTCTGTTTTTCCGCCCGCCGAGCCCATGAGATGATGAGAGAGAGACAGACAGAGAGAGACGGCCGCGAAGTTAATATAAGGGATTTAATAAAAACAAACCCGTAAAAACAAAGTTTTTGACTATAAATCCCTTATATATGAGACATAACTAACAGTATTGATTATTTTCAAACATTTACAGACTGAATCTGTCTTAACTCAACTTTGCATCATAACCCTAGTGGGGGGGAGGGGTGGGGGGGAGGGGTGGGTGGGGGGGGGGAGAGGGGAAAAGTCTGGTCACCGATTCGCTTGACCGAGCTCAGAGTGACACGTAAAATGTAAACAAAAGCGCCCGTCGCTTTCGTTGGGTCGCCTCAATGCGTCAGCTCAAAATTTCACGTGGCAAAAAAAACAATAATAAACCGTGAATTGAAATTACATACCTCATATAAGGATAAACTAAAAATGCATTAATTTAATTACGGTACGTTCGATCGATCTGAAATTTTGATACGATGCATTGTTAGGTAAGACGGGTCCGTGTGCCAAATTTCAGTTCGATCGGATCATTGGAAGTGGGTCATTTTCGACTTTTGTTTTTCCGCCCGCCGAGCCCATGAGATGATGAGAGAGAGACAGAGAGAGAGAGACAGAGACGGCCGTGAAGTTAATATAAGGGATTTAAAAATGAAGTAAATTGAAAAATGAGTCTATCTGCAATCCTTCCACACGGCCTCCTTTTATCAAGCAATAAGTATCACCAATCTGGCCATTAATCCACACGGCCTCCTTATATGAAGCAATAAGTATCACCAATCTGGCCATCCTTCGACACGGCCTCCTTATATCAAGCAATAAGTATCACCAATCTGGCCATCCTTCGACACGGCCTCCTTATATCAAGCAATAAGTATCACCAATCTGGCCATCCTTCGACACGGCCTCCTTATATCAAGCAAAAAGTATCACCAATCTGGCCATCCTTCCACACGGCCTCCTTATATCAAGCAATAAGTATCACCAATCTGGCCATCCTTCGACACGGCCTCCTTATATCAAGCAATAAGTATCACCAATCTGGCCATCCTTCGACACGGCCTCCTTATATCAAGCAAAAAGTATCACCAATCTGGCCATCCTTCCACACGGCCTCCTTATATCAAGCAATAAGTATCACCAATCTGGCCATCCTTCCAAATGGCCTCCTTATATCAAGCAATAAGTATAACAAATCTGGCAATTCTTCCAAATGGCCTCCTTATATCAAGCAATAAGTATCACCAATCTGGCCATCAATTCACACGGCCTCCTTATATCAAGCAACAAGTATCACCAATCTGGCCATGCTTCCACACGGCCTCCTTATATCAAGCAATAAGTATCACCAATCTGGCCATCCTTCGACATGGCCTCCTTATATCAAGCATTAAGTATCACCAATCTGGCCATCAATACAAACGGCCTCCTTATATCAAGCAATAAGTATCACCAATGTGGCCATCAATCCACACGGCCTCCTCATATCAAGCAATAAGTAGCACCAATCTGGCCATCAATTCACATGGCCTCCTTATATCAAGCAATAAGTATCACCAATCTGGCCATCAATCCACACGGCCTCCTTATATCAAGCAATAAGTATCACCAATCTGGCCATCTTTCCACACAGCCTCCTTATATCAAGCAATAAGTATAACCAATCTGGCCATCCTTCCACACGGCCTCCTTATATCAAGCAATAACTATCACCAATCTGGCCCTCCTTCCACACGGCCTCCTTATATCAAGCAATAAGTATCACCAATCTGGCCATCAATTCACACGGCCTCCTTATATCAAGCAATAAGTATCACCAATCTGGCAATCAATCCACACGGCCTCCATATATCAAGCAATAAGTATCACCAATCTGGCCATCCTTCCACACGGCCTCCTTATATCAAGCAATAAGTATCACCAATCTGGCTATCCTTCCACACGGCCTCCTTATATCAAGCAATAAGTATCACCAATCCGGCCATCCTTCGACACGGCCTCCTTATATCAAGCAATAAGTATCACCCATCTGGCCATCCTTCCACACGGCCTACTTATATCAAGCAATAAGTATCACCAATCTGGCCATTCTTCCAAATGGCCTCCTTATATCAAGCAATAAGTATCACCAATCTGGCCATCCTTCCACACGGCCTCCTTATATCAAGCAACAAGTATCACCAATCTGGCCATCCTTCCACACGACCTCCTTATATCAAGCAATAAGTATCACCAATCTGGCCATCCTTCGACACGGCCTCCTTATATCTAGCAATAAGTATCACCAATCTGGCCATCAATACACACGGCCTCCTTATATCAAACAATAAGTATCACCAATCTGGCCATCCTTCCACACGGCCCCCTTTTATCAAACAATAAGTATCACCAATCTGGCCATCCTTATCCACGATCTTCTTATATCAAGCAATAAGTATCACCAATCTGGCAATCAATCCACACGGCCTCCTTATGTCAAGCAATAAGTATCACCAATCTGGCCATCCTTCCACATGGCCTCCTTATATCAAGCAATAGTATCACCAATTTGGCCATCCTTCGACACGGCCTCCTTATATCAAGCAATAAGTATCACCAATCTGGCCATCCTTCCACACGGCCTCCTTATATCAAGCAATAAGTATATCACCAATCTGGCCTTCCTTCCAAATGGCCTCCTTATATCAAGCAATAAGTATCACCAATCTGGCCATCCTTCCACATGGCCTCCTTATATCAAGCAATAAGTATCACCAATCATAACTATGCTTTAATGATATGCCAGATATTCGGCCCGTGGGACTAAAGTTCAAACATTTAAGCTATCTTTATGTTGATGGGATATTGGAAAGGAAGCGCCTGTTCCCCATGTTATACAGATGTATCATTAGATATCAACTTACCAGTTTTGAAAGTTGCCACTAGCCAGCTAAACAACATAGGCAGTGTGAAATTCATATCGTAGTCATGTTTAAACTCGCTCATGCATGTGTTGACATCGTTGTCTACCGCTAAATCCTGGAATGTGTCTAGCACCATGTTTCCTAAACCAAAGCAAATAATACATCAAGAAAAAATTTGCTAGTTAATGGACTTGTAGAAGTAAACATTGATTTAATGCAACATTTAGGGACGAACGATTAGCAAAAATGAAATTAATATACTCAAAGAGCGATTTCAGAAATAAGAAAATAGAAAAAGTCTTCTTATAGAACCTATTGTACGGATGAAAGGTCTAATATTGACATATGGAAGGTCAAACAAGGACCTTTGGAATGTCTTATGGGACCTAATGAAATGTCTAACAAGGGCCTATGTAAGGTCTAACAAGGACCTAATAGAAGTTCTTACAAAGATCTAATTTTAGGAGAGATCTTTGAATGTTCGAAGTACAAAGGACATCTCAAGGTCACAGTGGTTTTACAGATAGTTTTGACCTGAACTTACAATACAGACAGAAAGGTCAGACCTAAACCTATTCTACTGATAGAACTGTCAAAAGAACAGATGGCGAGATTAGGCAATCGTTGAAGTACTCAAACAAATACGCCTGATCTTAATTTTCTGTAATGATAAATTGATCCAAAATACATGTACCGAGTACAGCATTTAATAAGTACGTTAAAATACAGGTATGACCTGAACTTTAGGTACTGAAAGATGGGTATGACCTGAACTTAGTGTACTGAAAGATGGGTATGACCTGAACTTTAGGTACTGAAAGATGGGTATGACCTGAACTTTAGGTACTGAAAGATGGGTATGACCTGAAATTTAGATACTGAAAGATGGGTATGACCTGAACTTTAGGTACTGAAAGATGGGTATGACCTGAACTTTAGGTATTGAAAAATGGGTATGACCTGAACATTAGGTACTGAAAGATGGGTATGACCTGAACATTATGTACTGAAAGATGGGTATGACCTGAATTTTAATTACTGAAAGATGAGTATGACCTGAATTTTAGGTACTGAAAGATGAGTATGACCTGAACTTTAGGTACTGAAAGATGGGTATGACCTGAACTTTAGGTACTGAAAGATGGGTATGATCTGAACTTTAGGTACTGAAAGATGGGTATGACCTGAATTTTAGGTATTGAAAAATGGGTATGACCTGAACTTTAGGTACTGAAAGATGGGTATGACCTGAACATTAGGTACTGAAAGATGGGTATGACCTGAAATTTAGATACTGAAAGATGGGTATGACCTGAACTTTAGGTACTGAAAGATGGGTATGACCTGAACTTTAGGTATTGAAAAATGGGTATGACCTGAACATTAGGTACTGAAAGATGGGTATGACCTGAACATTATGTACTGAAAGATAGGTATGACCTGAATTTTAGGTACTGAAAGATGAGTTTGACCTGAATTTTAGGTACTGAAAGATGAGTATGACCTGAACTTTAGGTACTGAAAGATGGGTATGACCTGAACTTTCGGTACTGAAAGATGGGTATGACCTGAACTTTAGGTACTGAAAGATGGGTATGACCTGAATTTTAGGTATTGAAAAATGGGTATGACCTGAACTTTAGGTACTGAAAGATGGGTATGACCTGAACATTAGGTACTGAAAGATGGGTATGACCTGAACATTAGGTACTGAAAGATGGGTATGACCTGAACTTTAGGTATTGAAAAATGGGTATGACCTGAACTTTAGGTATTGAAAAATGGGTATGACCTGAACATTAGGTACTGAAAGATGGGTATGACCTGAACTTTAGGTACTGAAAGATGGGTATGACCTTAACTTAGTGTACTGAAAGATGGGTGTGACCTGAACTTTAGGTACTGAAAGATGGGTATGACCTGAACTTAGTGTACTGAAAGATGGGTATGACCTGAACTTTAGGTACTGAAAGATGGGTATGACCTGAATTTTAGGTACTGAAAGATGGGTATGACATCAAGTTTAGATACTGAAAGATGGGTATGACCTGAACTTTAGGTACTGAAAGATGGGTATGACCTGAAGTTTAGATACTGAAAGATGGGTATGACCTGAACTTTAGGTACTGAAAGATGGGTATGACCTGAACTTTAGGTACTGAAATATGCTATGACCTGAACTTTAGGTACTGAAAGATGGGTAAGACCTGAACTTTATGTACTGAAAGATGGGTATGACCTGAACTTTAGATACTGAAAGATGGGTATGACTTAAACTTTAGGTACTGAAAGATGGGTATGACCTGAACTTAGTGTACTGAAAGATGGGTGTGACCTGAACTTTAGGTACTGAAAGATGGGTATAACCTGAATTTAAGGTACTGAAAGATGGGTATGACCTGAACTTTAGGTACTGAAAGATGGGTATGACCTGAACTTTAGATACTGAAAGATGGGTATGACCTGAACTTTAGGTACTGAAAGATGGGTATGACCTGATCTTTAGGTACTGAAAGATGGGTATGACCTGAAGATTAGATACTGAAAGATGGGTATGACCTGAACTTTAGGTACTGAAAGATGGGTATGACCTGAACTTTAGGTACTGAAAGATGGGTATGACCTTAACGGGCCCCCATGTTAAGTCTCTATGTTTAGTGGATTGTGCCTTGCTCTCCGCTACACACAACACACAAGAGATGACACAAGTCTCTTTAACAATGCAATGTTTATTCTGCTATAAACAACTGTACAAACTGGCTGTCTTGCCTTGACATCAAATACATCTGTATATAACTGGCTGTATGCTCAAGCATGCCCTCGGTCCGACTCGACCGCTCCTGGGCCCATGCTAAAGTCCTCTTCAGATCTACGTAAATACACAAAGTTTCTAAGTCCCCTCGGTCCGACCCGACCGCTTCTGGGCGACGTTAAACTCAACTCTCTGTGTTACTGCAACCTTGCAGCTCCCCGGTCTACCCTGACCGGTCTGACCGCACAACACTGTGCGAACTACACAACTCTCTGCAACCGCCGTCCCCTCGTCTCGACTACTCTTATAAACCCCCCCAAACTGGTCTCAACTGACCCTGGCGCGTCCTCTGTCGCACCCCGTGTGACCAGAAGTTCACTCAGACATCATCGTCGTGAAAAGTAGTCACCAGCCACCAAGCATTCGCTCAGAGTGATTCTCATACCCTTGACATGTCCCCCCCTCTTTCCTTAGATTCTACTATCGTGTAGAATCTTCTATTTACAACATCAATAACACAAAAAAAACACCAAAAGTCAGGTACTGAAAGATGGGTATGACCTGAAATTTAATAACTGAAAGATGAGTATGACCTGAATTTTAGGTACTGAAAGATGAGTATGACCTGAACTTTAGGTACTGAAAGATGGGTATGACCTGAACTTTAGGTACTGAAAGATGGGTATGACCTGTACTTTAGGTACTGAAAGATGGGTATGACCTGAATTTTAGGTATTGAAAAATGGGTATGACCTGAACTTTAGGTACTGAAAGATGGGTATGACCTGAACATTAGGTACTGAAAGATGGGTATGACCTGAACATTAGGTACTGAAAGATGGGTATGACCTGAACTTTAGGTATTGAAAAATGGGTATGACCTGAACTTTAGGTATTGAAAAATGGGTATGACCTGAACATTAGGTACTGAAAGATGGGTATGACCTGAACTTTAGGTACTGAAAGATGGGTATGACCTTAACTTAGTGTACTGAAAGATGGGTGTGACCTGAATTTTAGGTACTGAAAGATGGGTATGACCTGAATTTTAGGTATTGAAAAATGGGTATGACCTGAACTTTAGGTACTGAAAGATGGGTATGACCTGAACATTAGGTACTGAAAGATTGGTATGACCTGAACATTAGGTACTGAAAGATGGGTATGACATGAACTTTAGGTATTGAAAAATGGGTATGACCTGAACTTTAGGTATTGAAAAATGGGAATGACCTGAACATTAGGTACTGAAAGATGGGTATGACCTGAACTTTAGGTACTGAAAGATGGGTATGACCTTAACTTAGTGTACTGAAAGATGGGTGTGACCTGAACTTTAGGTACTGAAAGATGGGTATGACCTGAAATTTAGATACTGAAAGATGGGTATGACCTGAACTTTAGGTACTGAAAGATGGGTATGACCTGAACTTTAGGTATTGAAAAATGGGTATGACCTGAACATTAGGTACTGAAAGATGGGTATGACCTGAACATTATGTACTGAAAGATGGGTATGACCTGAATTTTAGGTACTGAAAGATGAGTTTGACCTGAATTTTAGGTACTGAAAGATGAGTATGACCTGAACTTTAGGTACTGAAAGATGGGTATGACCTGAACTTTAGGTACTGAAAGATGGGTATGACCTGAATTTTAGGTACTGAAAGATGGGTATGACCTGAATTTTAGGTATTGAAAAATGGGTATGACCTGAACTTTAGGTACTGAAAGATGGGTATGACCTGAACATTAGGTACTGAAAGATGGGTATGACCTGAACATTAGGTACTGAAAGATGGGTATGACCTGAACTTTAGGTATTGAAAAATGGGTATGACCTGAACTTTAGGTATTGAAAAATGGGTATGACCTGAACATTAGGTACTGAAAGATGGGTATGACCTGAACTTTAGGTACTGAAAGATGGATATGACCTTAACTTAGTGTACTGAAAGATGGGTGTGACCTGAACTTTAGGTACTGAAAGATGGGTATGACCTGAACTTAGTGTACTGAAAGATGGGTATGACCTGAACTTTAGGTACTGAAAGATGGGTATGACTTGAACTTTAGGTACTGAAAGATGGGTATGACATCAAGTTTAGATACTGAAAGATGGGTATGACCTGAACTTTAGGTACTGAAAGATGGGTATGACCTGAAGTTTAGATACTGAAAGATGGGTATGACCTGAACTTTAGGTACTGAAAGATGGGTATGACCTGAACTTTAGGTACTGATAGATGCTATGACCTGAACTTTAGGTACTGAAAGATGGGTAAGACCTGAACTTTATGTACTGAAAGATGGGTATGACCTGAACTTTAGATACTGAAAGATGGGTATGACTTAAACTTTAGGTACTGAAAGATGGGTATGACCTGAACTTAGTGTACTGAAAGATGGGTGTGACCTGAACTTTAGGTACTGAAAGATGGGTATAACCTGAATTTTAGGTACTGAAAGATGGGTATGACCTGAACTTTAGGTACTGAAAGATGGGTATGACCTGAACTTTAGATACTGAAAGATGGGTATGACCTGAACTTTAGGTACTGAAAGATGGGTATGACCTGATCTTTAGGTACTGAAAGATGGGTATGACCTGAAGATTAGATACTGAAAGCTGGGTATGACCTGAACTTTAGGTACTGAAAGATGGGTATGACCTGAACTTTAGGTACTGAAAGATGGGTATGACCTGAAGATTAGATACTGAAAGATGGGTATTACCTGAACTTTAGGTACTGAAAGATGGGTATGACCTTAACGGGCCCCCATGTTAAGTCTCTATGTTTAGTGGATTGTGCCTTGCTCTCCGCTACACACAACACAGAAGAGATGACACAAGTCTCTTTAACAATGCAATGTTTATTCTGCTATAAACAACTGTACAAACTGGCTGTCTTGCCTTGACATCAAATACATCTGTATATAACTGGCTGTATGCTCAAGCATGCCCTCGGTCCGACTTGACCGCTCCTGGGCCCATGCTAAAGTCCTCTTCAGATCTACGTAAATACACAAAGTTTCTAAGTCCCCTCGGTCCGACCCGACCGCTTCTGGGCGACGTTAAACTCAACTCTCTGTGTTACTGCAACCTTGCAGCTCCCCGGTCTACCCTGACCGGTCTGACCGCACAACACTGTGCGAACTACACAACTCTCTGCAACCGCCGTCCCCTCGTCTCGACTACTCTTATAAACCCCCCAAACTGGTCTCAACTGACCCTGGCGCGTCCTCTGTCGCACCCCGTGTGACCAGAAGTTCACTCAGACATCATCGTCGTGAAAAGTAGTCACCAGCCACCAAGCATTCGCTCAGAGTGATTCTCATACCCTTGACATGTCCCCCCTCTTTCCTTAGATTCTACTATCGTGTAGAATCTTCTATTTACAACATCAATAACACACAAAAAAAACACCAAAAGTCAGGTACTGAAAGATGGGTATGACCTGAAATTTAGGTAATGAAAGATGTGTATGACCTGAACTTTAGGTACTGAAAGATGGGTATGACCTGAACTTTAGGTACTGAAAGATGGGTATGACCTGAATTTTAGGTACTGAAAGATGGGTATGACCGGAATTTTAGGTACTGAAAGATGGGTATGACTTGAACTTTAGGTACTGAAAGATGGGTATGACCTGAACTTTAGGTACTGAAAGATGGGTATGACCTGAACTTTAGGTACTGAAAGATGGGTATGACCTGAATTTTAGGTAGTGAAAGATGGGTATGACCTGAACTTTAGGTACTGAAAGATGGGTATGACCTGAACTTTAGGTACTGAAGGATGGGTATGACCTGAACTTTAGGTACTGAAAGATGGGTATGACTTGAACTTTAGGTACTTAAAGATGGGTATGACCTGAACTTTAGGTACTGAAAGATGGGTATGACCTGAACTTTAGGTACTAAAAGATGGGTATGACATGAACTTTAGGTACTGAAAGATGGGTATGACTTGAACTTTAGGTACTGAAAGATGGGTACGACCTGAATTTTAGGTACTGAAAGATGGGTATGAACTGAACTTAGTGTACTGAAAGATGGGTGTGACCTGAAATTTAGGTACTGAAAGATGGGTATAACCTGAACTTTAGGTACTGAAAGATGGGTATGACCTGAAATTTAGGTACTGAAAGATGGGTATGACCTGAACTTTAGGTACTGAAAGATGGGTATTACCTGAACTTTAGGTACTGAAAGATGGGTATGACCTGAACTTTAGGTACTGAAAGATGGGTATGACCTGAACTTTAGGTACTGAAAGATGGGTATTACCTGAACTTTAGGTACTGAAAGATGGGTATGACATGAACATTAGGTACTGAAAATTGGGTATGACCTGAACTTTAGGTACTGAAAGATGGGTATGACCTGAACTTTAGGTACTGAAAGATGGGTATGACCTGAATTTTAGGTACTGAAAGATGGGTATGACCCTGAAACTTTAGGTACTGAAAGATGGGTATGACTTGAACTTTAGATACTGAAAGATGGGTATGACCTGAACTTTAGGTACTGAAAGATGGGTATGACCTGAACTTTAGGTACTGAAAGATGGGTATGACTTGACTTTTAGGTACTGAAAGATGGGTATGACCTGAACTTTAGGTACTGAAAGATGGGTATGACCTGAATTTTAGGTACTGAAAGATGGGTATGACTTGAACTTTAGGTACTGAAAGATGGGTATGACCTGAACTTTAGGTACTGAAAGATGGGTATGACCTGAATTTTAGGTACTGAAAGATGGGTATGACCTGAACTTTAGGTACTGAAAGATGGGTATGACCTGAACTTTAGGTACTGAAAGATGGGTATGACCTGAACTTTAGGTACTGAAAGATGGGTATGACCTGAACTTTAGGTACTGAAAGATGGGTATGACCTGAACTTTAGGTACTGAAAGATGGGTATGACCTGAACTTTAGGTACTGAAAGATGGGTATGACCTGAACTTTAGGTACTGAAAGATGGGTATGACCTGAACTTTAGGTACTGAAAGATGGGTATGACCTGAACTTTAGTACTGAAAGATGGGTATGACCTGAACTTTAGGTACTGAAAGATGGGTATGACCTGAACTTTAGGTACTGAAAGATGGGTATGACCTGAACTTTAGGTACTGAAAGATGGGTATGACCTGAACTTTAGGTACTGAAAGATGGGTATGACCTGAACTTTAGGTACTGAAAGATGGGTATGACCTGAACTTTAGGTACTGAAAGATGGGTATGACCTGAACTTTAGGTACTGAAAGATGGGTATGACCTGAACTTTAGGTACTGAAAGATGGGTATGACCTGAACTTTAGGTACTGAAAGATGGGTATGACCTGAACTTTAGGTACTGAAAGATGGGTATGACCTGAACTTTAGGTACTGAAAGATGGGTATGACCTGAACTTTAGGTACTGAAAGATGGGTATGACCTGAACTTTAGGTACTGAAAGATGGGTATGACCTGAACTTTAGGTACTGAAAGATGGGTATGACCTGAACTTTAGGTACTGAAAGATGGGTATGACCTGAACTTTAGGTACTGAAAGATGGGTATGACCTGAACTTTAGGTACTGAAAGATGGGTATGACCTGAACTTTAGGTACTGAAAGATGGGTATGACCTGAACTTTAGGTACTGAAAGATGGGTATGACCTGAACTTTAGGTACTGAAAGATGGGTATGACCTGAACTTTAGGTACTGAAAGATGGGTATGACCTGAACTTTAGGTACTGAAAGATGGGTATGACCTGAACTTTAGGTACTGAAAGATGGGTATGACCTGAACTTTAGGTACTGAAAGATGGGTATGACCTGAACTTTAGGTACTGAAAGATGGGTATGACCTGAACTTTAGGTACTGAAAGATGGGTATGACCTGAACTTTAGGTACTGAAAGATGGGTATGACCTGAACTTTAGGTACTGAAAGATGGGTATGACCTGAACTTTAGGTACTGAAAGATGGGTATGACCTGAACTTTAGGTACTGAAAGATGGGTATGACCTGAACTTTAGGTACTGAAAGATGGGTATGACCTGAACTTTAGGTACTGAAAGATGGGTATGACCTGAACTTTAGGTACTGAAAGATGGGTATGACCTGAACTTTAGGTACTGAAAGATGGGTATGACCTGAACTTTAGGTACTGAAAGATGGGTATGACCTGAACTTTAGGTACTGAAAGATGGGTATGACCTGAACTTTAGGTACTGAAAGATGGGTATGACCTGAACTTTAGGTACTGAAAGATGGGTATGACCTGAACTTTAGGTACTGAAAGATGGGTATGACCTGAACTTTAGGTACTGAAAGATGGGTATGACCTGAACTTTAGGTACTGAAAGATGGGTATGACCTGAACTTTAGGTACTGAAAGATGGGTATGACCTGAACTTTAGGTACTGAAAGATGGGTATGACCTGAACTTTAGGTACTGAAAGATGGGTATGACCTGAAACTTTAGGTACTGAAAGATGGGTATGACCTGAACTTTAGGTACTGAAAGATGGGTATGACCTGAACTTTAGGTACTGAAAGATGGGTATGACCTGAACTTTAGGTACTGAAAGATGGGTATGACCTGAACTTTTAGGTACTGAAAGATGGGTATGACCTGAACTTTAGGTACTGAAAGATGGGTATGACCTGAACTTTAGGTACTGAAAGATGGGTATGACCTGAACTTTAGGTACTGAAAGATGGGTATGACCTGAACTTTAGGTACTGAAAGATGGGTATGACCTGAACTTTAGGTACTGAAAGATGGGTATGACCTGAACTTTAGGTACTGAAAGATGGGTATGACCTGAACTTTAGGTACTGAAAGATGGGTATGACCTGAACTTTAGGTACTGAAAGATGGGTATGACCTGAACTTTAGGTACTGAAAGATGGGTATGACCTGAACTTTAGGTACTGAAAGATGGGTATGACCTGAACTTTAGGTACTGAAAGATGGGTATGACCTGAACTTTAGGTACTGAAAGATGGGTATGACCTGAACTTTAGGTACTGAAAGATGGGTATGACCTGAACTTTAGGTACTGAAAGATGGGTATGACCTGAACTTTAGGTACTGAAAGATGGGTATGACCTGAACTTTAGGTACTGAAAGATGGGTATGACCTGAACTTTAGGTACTGAAAGATGGGTATGACCTGAACTTTAGGTACTGAAAGATGGGTATGACCTGAACTTTAGGTACTGAAAGATGGGTATGACCTGAACTTTAGGTACTGAAAGATGGGTATGACCTGAACTTTAGGTACTGAAAGATGGGTATGACCTGAACTTTAGGTACTGAAAGATGGGTATGACCTGAACTTTAGGTACTGAAAGATGGGTATGACCTGAACTTTAGGTACTGAAAGATGGGTATGACCTGAACTTTAGGTACTGAAAGATGGGTATGACCTGAACTTTAGGTACTGAAAGATGGGTATGACCTGAACTTTAGGTACTGAAAGATGGGTATGACCTGAACTTTAGGTACTGAAAGATGGGTATGACCTGAACTTTAGGTACTGAAAGATGGGTATGACCTGAACTTTAGGTACTGAAAGATGGGTATGACCTGAACTTTAGGTACTGAAAGATGGGTATGACCTGAACTTTAGGTACTGAAAGATGGGTATGACCTGAACTTTAGGTACTGAAAGATGGGTATGACCTGAACTTTAGGTACTGAAAGATGGGTATGACCTGAACTTTAGGTACTGAAAGATGGGTATGACCTGAACTTTAGGTACTGAAAGATGGGTATGACCTGAACTTTAGGTACTGAAAGATGGGTATGACCTGAACTTTAGGTACTGAAAGATGGGTATGACCTGAACTTTAGGTACTGAAAGATGGGTATGACCTGAACTTTAGGTACTGAAAGATGGGTATGACCTGAACTTTAGGTACTGAAAGATGGGTATGACCTGAACTTTAGGTACTGAAAGATGGGTATGACCTGAACTTTAGGTACTGAAAGATGGGTATGACCTGAACTTTAGGTACTGAAAGATGGGTATGACCTGAACTTTAGGTACTGAAAGATGGGTATGACCTGAACTTTAGGTACTGAAAGATGGGTATGACCTGAACTTTAGGTACTGAAAGATGGGTATGACCTGAACTTTAGGTACTGAAAGATGGGTATGACCTGAACTTTAGGTACTGAAAGATGGGTATGACCTGAACTTTAGGTACTGAAAGATGGGTATGACCTGAACTTTAGGTACTGAAAGATGGGTATGACCTGAACTTTAGGTACTGAAAGATGGGTATGACCTGAACTTTAGGTACTGAAAGATGGGTATGACCTGAACTTTAGGTACTGAAAGATGGGTATGACCTGAACTTTAGGTACTGAAAGATGGGTATGACCTGAACTTTAGGTACTGAAAGATGGGTATGACCTGAACTTTAGGTACTGAAAGATGGGTATGACCTGAACTTTAGGTACTGAAAGATGGGTATGACCTGAACTTTAGGTACTGAAAGATGGGTATGACCTGAACTTTAGGTACTGAAAGATGGGTATGACCTGAACTTTAGGTACTGAAAGATGGGTATGACCTGAACTTTAGGTACTGAAAGATGGGTATGACCTGAACTTTAGGTACTGAAAGATGGGTATGACCTGAACTTTAGGTACTGAAAGATGGGTATGACCTGAACTTTAGGTACTGAAAGATGGGTATGACCTGAACTTTAGGTACTGAAAGATGGGTATGACCTGAACTTTAGGTACTGAAAGATGGGTATGACCTGAACTTTAGGTACTGAAAGATGGGTATGACCTGAACTTTAGGTACTGAAAGATGGGTATGACCTGAACTTTAGGTACTGAAAGATGGGTATGACCTGAACTTTAGGTACTGAAAGATGGGTATGACCTGAACTTTAGGTACTGAAAGATGGGTATGACCTGAACTTTAGGTACTGAAAGATGGGTATGACCTGAACTTTAGGTACTGAAAGATGGGTATGACCTGAACTTTAGGTACTGAAAGATGGGTATGACCTGAACTTTAGGTACTGAAAGATGGGTATGACCTGAACTTTAGGTACTGAAAGATGGGTATGACCTGAACTTTAGGTACTGAAAGATGGGTATGACCTGAACTTTAGGTACTGAAAGATGGGTATGACCTGAACTTTAGGTACTGAAAGATGGGTATGACCTGAACTTTAGGTACTGAAAGATGGGTATGACCTGAACTTTAGGTACTGAAAGATGGGTATGACCTGAACTTTAGGTACTGAAAGATGGGTATGACCTGAACTTTAGGTACTGAAAGATGGGTATGACCTGAACTTTAGGTACTGAAAGATGGGTATGACCTGAACTTTAGGTACTGAAAGATGGGTATGACCTGAACTTTAGGTACTGAAAGATGGGTATGACCTGAACTTTAGGTACTGAAAGATGGGTATGACCTGAACTTTAGGTACTGAAAGATGGGTATGACCTGAACTTTAGGTACTGAAAGATGGGTATGACCTGAACTTTAGGTACTGAAAGATGGGTATGACCTGAACTTTAGGTACTGAAAGATGGGTATGACCTGAACTTTAGGTACTGAAAGATGGGTATGACCTGAACTTTAGGTACTGAAAGATGGGTATGACCTGAACTTTAGGTACTGAAAGATGGGTATGACCTGAACTTTAGGTACTGAAAGATGGGTATGACCTGAACTTTAGGTACTGAAAGATGGGTATGACCTGAACTTTAGGTACTGAAAGATGGGTATGACCTGAACTTTAGGTACTGAAAGATGGGTATGACCTGAACTTTAGGTACTGAAAGATGGGTATGACCTGAACTTTAGGTACTGAAAGATGGGTATGACCTGAACTTTAGGTACTGAAAGATGGGTATGACCTGAACTTTAGGTACTGAAAGATGGGTATGACCTGAACTTTAGGTACTGAAAGATGGGTATGACCTGAACTTTAGGTACTGAAAGATGGGTATGACCTGAACTTTAGGTACTGAAAGATGGGTATGACCTGAACTTAGGTACTGAAAGATGGGTATGACCTGAACTTTAGGTACTGAAAGATGGGTATGACCTGAACTTTAGGTACTGAAAGATGGGTATGACCTGAACTTTAGGTACTGAAAGATGGGTATGACCTGAACTTTAGGTACTGAAAGATGGGTATGACCTGAACTTTAGGTACTGAAAGATGGGTATGACCTGAACTTTAGGTACTGAAAGATGGGTATGACCTGAACTTTAGTGTACTGAAAGATGGGTATGACCTGAACTTTAGATACTGAAAGATGGGTATGACCTGAACTTTAGGTACTGAAAGATGGGTATGACCTGAACTTTAGGTACTGAAAGATGGGTATGACCTGAACTTTTAGGTACTGAAAGATGGGTATGACCTGAACTTTAGGTACTGAAAGATGGGTATGACCTGAACTTTAGATACTGAAAGATGGGTATGACCTGAACTTT